>SJYV01037222.1:26011-50551 GCA_006410875.1 Neotragus pygmaeus | reverse complement strand
ATTAAATATTATGTTATCTGTAGATGTTTTGTAGCTATTCTTTGTTGAGGAATTTCTTCTCTGTTTATAGTTACCTAGAGGTTTTCTTTTGGGGGGGGATCGTGAATGAGTATTGGATTTTGTTATTTAAAATCCACCTTTTTATACATCTATTGATATGATTGATTATGTGATTTTTCTCCTTTAGCCTGTTGGTTTAATATATTACGTAAAGTGATTTTTAAATATTTAATTAGGCTTATGTACCTGGGGAAAATCTCACTAAAATCATAGTGCATAATTATTTTTAGACATTGTTGAATTCAGTTTGTTAATATTTTTGCTGCAGATATTTGTTTACATAGCCATAGAAGATACTGTTCCATAATTTTTTTTTCTTGCAGTATTCCCATCTGATTTTAGTTATCAGGGTGAAGCTAGTGTCATAGAATGAGTTAGGAAGACTTTCATTTGTTTCTGTCCTCTGAAAGAGATTGTATAAAACTGGAATAATTTCTTCTTTAAATATTTGGTAGAACTCACCAGTGGACACATCTGTCACTGGTGTTATCTCTTATGAAAGTTTATTAATTATGGATCCAGTTTTTAATGGATATAGACCTATTGAAATTGACTCTTTCTTCATGCAACTTGCCAGTTATGCCTTTCCAAACATTGGTCTGTTTGATTTAGATGATCAAATATGTGGGCACTGAGTTGTTCATAAAATTATTTTATTATCCTTTCAAAGGGTAGAAGATATATAGTGAGGTCCCTCTTTCATTTATAATACTACTAATTTGTGTCCTCTCCCTTTAAAATCAATTTTGTTGACCTATTTAGAGAGACATATTTCTATTTTATTGATATTCTCAATTGATTTCCTGCTTTTAATTCCATTTATTTCAGCTCTAATTATTATTACATTTCTTCTGTTTACTTTGCATGTAATATGCTCTTCTTTTTTATATACTTCTAAAGTGGACACTTAGATGACTGATTTTAGATTTTTTTTTCTGATATACACATTCAATGCTCTAAATTTCCATCTAACTGCTATATTCACTGCATCATATAAATTTTATTAAGTTGGGTTTAATCTTCATTTAGTTCAAAATATTTTAAAATTTCTCTCAAAATTTCTTCTTTGACCCATGTGTTATACAAAAGTATATCACTACTTCACATATTTTGAGATTTTTCCAGTTATTTTACTGCTATAAATTTTTGGTTTAATTCCATGTGGTCAGACATTATATGATTTATATTCTTTTAAACTTGGCATTTTATGTTTTATGATCCAGAATGTAGTCTATTGTGGTGACTGTTCCACGTGAGCTTGGGAAGAATAAGCATTCTAGTGTTCTTGAATTAAGTGGTCTGAATATATCCAGTTAATTAGTGCTGTTGAGTTCAGCTCTGTCCTTCCTGATTTTCTGCTGGATGAATATATTCATTTCTGACTGAGATATTAAAATTTTCAACTATGATAGTAGATTTATCTATTTTTCTTTGCAATCATATTGGTTTTTGCCACAGACATTTTGACACTCTGTTTTAGGTGCAAGACACAAAATGTCATGTTGGAGAATTAACTCCTTTATAATTATGTATAAATTATGTGTAATTATGTATCAGTTCAGTTCAGTCACTCAGTCGTGTCTGATTCTTCGTGATCCCATGAATTGCAGCATGCCAGGCCTCCTTGTCCATCACCAACTCCCGGAGTTCACTCAGACTCACGTCCATCAAGTCCTTGATGCCATCCAGCAATCTCATCCTTGGTCATCCCCTTCTCTTCCTTCCCCCAATCCCTCCCAGCATCAGAGTCTTTCCCAATGAGTCAACTCTTCACATAAAGTGCCCAAGTACTGGAGTTTCAGCTTTAGCATCATTCCTTCCAAAGAAATCCCAGGGTTGATCTCCTTCAGAATGGACTGGTTAGATCTCCTTGAAGTTCAAGTGACTCTCAAGAGTCTTCTCCAACACCACAGTTCAAAAGCATCAGTTATTCAGTGCTCAGCCTTCTTCACAGTCCTCTCACATCCATACATGACTATTGGAAAAACTATAGCCTTGACTAGATGAACCTTTGTTGGCAAAGTAATGTCTCTGCTTTTCAATATGCTATCTAGGTTGGTCATAACTTTTCTTCCAAGGAGTAAAGCGTCTTCTAATTTCATGGCTGCAGTCACCATCTGGAGCCCCCCAAAATAAAGTCTGACACTGTTTCCGGTGTTTCCCCATCTATTTCCCATGAAGTAATGGGACCGCATGCCATGATTTTCGTTTTCTGAATGTTGAGCTTTAAGCCAACTGTTTTACTCTCCTATTTCACTTTCATCAAGAGGCTTTTTAGTTCCTCTTCATTTTCTATACTTATGTAAAAAATTATGTATACCCTTTTCCCCCCACCCTTATAATTGTCCTTACTTTGAAATTTGCTCTATCTGAAATTACTCCTTTTTAAAAATTAATGTTAAATTAGTTTATTTTTCTCCTTCAATTTACATTTAATCTATATGTATTTTTATATTTAGGTTGGGTTTCTTATAGACAACATATAGTTGGGTATTGTTTATTGAAACACTCTGATAATTTCTGTATTTTACTGGTATATTTACACCACTTTTATACTATTGACATTTGAAATGATTGCTGATATAGTGCCTTAGTTAGTATCTACCATATTAGGAGAAGGGGATGACAGAGGATGAGATGGCTGGATGGCATCATGGACTCGATGAACATGAGTCTGAGTGAACTCCAGGAGATGGTGATGGACAGGGAGGCCTGGCGTGCTGCAATTCATGGGTTCACAAAGAGTCAGACACGACTAAGCAACTGAACTGAACTGAACTGATCTACCGTATTTGGTTTGTTTTCTATTTCTTTCTCTTGTTTCTGTTCCTATTTTTGTCTTCCACTGTTTTTATGCCTTTGTTGTTTTAACTGAGAATTTTGAATGATTCTATTTTTCTTCTTTTTTATAACATTGGTCATACTTCATATTTTATATTTTTAGTGGTTTCTCTAGACTTTACAATATACAGTTATAGCTGATCCAAGTCTACTTTCAAATAATCCTATACTACTGCTGCTGCTGCTGCTACTAAGTTGCTTCAGTTGTGTCAGACTGTGTGACTCCATAGACGGCAGCCCACCAGGCTCCCCCGTCCCTGGGATTCTCCAGGCAAGAATACTGGAGTGGGTTGCCATTTCCTTCTCCAATGCATGAAAGTGAAAAGTGAAAGTGAAGTCGCTCAGTCGTGTCTGACTCTTTGCAACCCCATGGACTGCAGCCCACCAGGCTCTGCCATCCCTGGGATTCCCAGGCAAGAGTACTGGAATGGGATGCCATTGCCTTCTCTTACTATACAGGTAATGTGAGAATATTTTAATAAAATGATCCTAATTCTGCCCTTTTATCTTTTATATCATTTCTGTCATTCATTTCAAGGAACAAGAAAAATCTCAAGTAAAGAATCTAAACTTACACTTAAAGAAACCAGGAAAAGAACTAATGGAGCCCAAAGTTAGTAGAAGGAAGTAAATAATAAAGATCAGAGCAGAAATAAATAAAATAGAGATTAAAAAGACAATAGAAAAGGTCATTAAAACTAAGAGCTGTTTTTGAAAAGATAACTCAACTGACAAACTATTAGGTAAACTCACAAAGGAAAAAAGAGAAAGGCCTTGATAAATAAAATCCGAAATGAAAGATGAGAAATAACAACAGATACCATTGTTGCCATTTCCTTCTTCAGGGGATCTTCCCAACCCAGGGATCAAATCTGAGTCCCTGCATTGCAAGCAGACTCTTTACTGAGTCACCAGGGAAGTTTTTTTAACAGATATACAGAAATACAAAAAATTGTAAGAGAATACAATAAACAACTATTTGTCAACATATTAGAAAACCTGGAAGAAGTGGAAAAATTCTTAGAAGCATACAATCCTCCAAGGTTAAATCATGAAGAAAGAAAATCTGAATAGACTGATCACTACAATGATCACCATAATAAAGAGAATGAAATGTAATAAAAAAGCTAATCAAAAATGTAATCAAAAAACTCCCTAAAAGTCTAAGACTAGATGGCTTCACAAATGAAATCTACTAAACATTCAAAGAAGACTTAATTCATATCCCTCTCAAACTATTCCAAAAAATTGCAGAGGAGGAATGTTTTCTAATTCATTTTATGTGGCCAACATCACTCTAGTACTAGAAGCAGACAAAGGCAACATTAAAAAAGAAAGAAAACTACAGGCTAATATTTCTAATAAATATAGGTGCAAAAATCCTCAACAAAGTATTAGCAAATAGAGTTCAACAGTACTACAAAAGGATCATACACCGTGGTCAATGGGATTTATGGACAATTAATTTATGACAAACAGTAACGAACATAGGCTGGAGAAACAATAATCTCTTTAAAAAATGGTACACCCATGGCTGATTCATGTGACTGTATGGCAAAAACTACCACAATATTGTAAAGTAATCAGCCTCCAATTAAAAAAAATTGTACTGGGAAAACTGGATGGCCACATGCAAAAAATGAAATTAGAACTCTATCTCACACCATACACACAAAGTTAACTCAAAATGGATTAAAACTTGAATGCAAGACTTGAAACCATAAAACTCCTAGAAGGAAACATAGGCAATATGCTCTTTGATGTGGTTTAGCAATATCTTTCTAGATTTGATTCCTTAGGCAAGGGAAACAAAGCAAAAGTAAAGAGAGGAGATTACATCAAAGCTTCTGTGCAGTAAAGGAAACAGACAGACACCTATTGAATGGGAGAATATATTTACAAATGATATAACTGCTAAGGGATTAACATCAAAGTATTATTGAAAACTCATACAATTCAACAATAAAAAGCAAACGACCTGATTTTAAAACGGGCAGAGGGGCTGAATAGACATTTTCCAAAGAAAAAATACAGATGGCCAACAGACACATCACTACAGACTTAGAAATTTGTCATACAAGTAAAACATATAATGTTATAAGCCAATCTTATCTCAATAATAAAATTTTATAAAAAAATAAGAAAAATCATTAATTGGATATATTTTTAATGGCTACTTCAAAGCCATTTTTGCTAAGTCCAATCTGTGGGTCACCTCAGAGTTGCTTTTTATTGGCTGCCTTTAACCTAACTATGGTAACACTTTCCCATTTCTTTACATGTCTTGTGATATTTTACTTTATAGTGGAAATTTTGGATAACATGCTGTCAGGTCTTTAGACTTTATATTCTTTTGAAGAATGTTTAGTTTTGTATTGGTATTCAATTATTAATTGATCATCTAAATCTGTTTACACTTGACTTTTCATCTTCTTAAGGCTAATCTGAGAAAATCCTTTGTGTTGTCCAATTCCTATTTGACATAGAGTCCTAGCAAGTGGTGGCAGTCTCATCTTTCTTCTATGGAGACAAGTGTCGAGTTTGGAGCATCCAAATAAGTTGAGATCTGAAGTGACTCCCATAGAGAAGGAAACTTGGAAAATGAAGTCCTAAATCTCTTTTCAACCTCTTCTTACATGCAACTCTGAACCCTTGGAGCTATATGTAAGGCAGAGTGAAACTGCCATGAGCCCAGCAGGAAACAGCAGCCCAGAGCCTAAAGATCTGGACCAGCATTTTTGCAGCCACTCAGTGATAAGAGAGACACTGGAGTTCAAATCCTGTGGAGAAAAGCATCTCAGCCTTGCGCTGAATGGCCCAGAGAGGCCTGAAATAGAGCCACTCAAACATACATAAAGGAATACTTAGCAGGATTATAGTGATTTGCTTGCTCCTTACATGCCAAAAGAAAGATTAGCCTTCTTAGGAAGAAGATAATATCTTCTAATATTTTTAAATCCAAAATGCTCAACGTCTAATAAAATGATGAGTCAGGCTAAAATTCAGGACAAAATTATATATAAAAAAAAAAAACCCAGAGGAAAATGGTTAGCTGTTGAAACAGATGCAACAGATATTATATTTTCAAACAGAATTTTTAAAAAAATATCATTAATATTAATATATCATAGAAATAGGGGTTAGGAATTTCAATAAGTTCCTGGAACACATGAGTAGAAGTTATAAGAACTAAAATTAAGGGCTCAATAGTTAGGTTTATACCATATGACCCAGCAATCCCACTCCTAGGCATATATCCTGAGGAAACCAAAATTGAAAAAGACACAGGTATCCCAATGTTCACTGAAGCACTATTTACAATAGCTAGAACATGGGAGAAACCTAGATTTCCACTGATAGATGAAAGAATGAAGAAGCTATGATACATATATATGATGGAATATGACTCAGTCATAAAAGGAACATATTTGAATCAGTTCTAATGAGATGGACCAATCTCTATTATACAGAGCGAAGTGAGTCAGAAAGAGAAATATAGATATTGTATACTGATGCATATATATGGAATCTAGAAAGATGTTACTGATGAATTAATTTTCAGGGAAGCAATGGAGAAACACATATAGAGAACACTGGACACCGGAGGAGTGGAGAAGGGAGAAGGTGAGACTATGGTGAGAGCAACATGAAAATTTACAGTACCATATGTGAAATAGATAGCCAGTGGAATTTGATATAATTCAAACAGGGGCTCTGTGACAGTCCAAACGGGTGGGATGGGGAAGGAGATGGGAGGAAGGTCCAAGAGGGATGGGACATGGGTGTACCCATGATTGATTCTTGTTGATGTATGACAGAAAGCCACAAAATTCTGTAAAGCAATCATCCTTCAACTAAAAAAATTAAGTGGTTAAAAAAAAAAAAAAAGGGTTACTAGCAGATTAGACTCTTCCAAATAGAGGATTCATGAACTGGAAGACAGGTCAGTAAAAACTATCCATATTAAAATATTCAGAGAAAAAAAAGAAAATTACTGAAAAGCATAAAAGAAACATGTGAATCATGGTGAAAAGTTCTAGTCTATGTAACTAGTCTCAAAACAAAAGTAGAAAATGACACAAAAGCTATATTTGAAAATATGCTAGTCAAAATTCATCAGAGATCTAAAACCACTAATTGAAGAGGCTCTACAAATCCCATTGTTCCTATGAACAGATGATGTGATAGTTATGGGTGAGTGTACAGAAGGGTCCTACAAATATAGTCAAGGGTCTCTAACCTGTCTAGGTTAGTGGAACTTTCTAAAGAAGACAAGAATATACAGCCAAAATAAAAATTATTGAAACAATATAATTAAATCAACCAGAACTTATTGAGTACCAATGCTGTATATATCATCACTGGTTTTAAAAATCTATTTGAGGGTATGATATACACAGCAAATACAATACTGCAGTTTAAAATTAAGTTTAAGCTTGCATTATGAATTAATAACTATATGTTGATTTACCAGGAATGAAGACAATGATAGAGATGGTAATAAGATATGAATTGACTTAAAAGGATGAACTAGAGTTGCAATTTATGAAAATAATATGTGTGGTATTGATATATGAGTCACAATAAAGCAAATCTTTAATTTTCCCTGGTGGCTCAAATGGTAAAGAATCTGCCTGCAATGCAGGAGACCCAGGTTCGATTCCTTGGTCAGGAAGACTCCCTGGAGAAGGGAATGGCTACCTGCTCCAGTATTCTTGCATAGAAAACCCCATGGACAGAGGAGCCTGGTGGGCTACAGTCCATGGAGTTGCAAGACCTACACTTTCACCTCATTTAATTTTCAAATTGGATTCCACAAATCTCTGATATTCTTTGGAAATATTTCACAGATATTCTTGTGAGAGTGAGGATGAGTATTTGGGTATAATCTAGAAGAATAAATTTAAACTAAAAGAAATATCTTTTATCCCATAATAAAAATGAGAATTTTTGGTAGCTATCATACAGTTGATGAGTGAAAAATGTTCTAGGGACAGCAGTAACTCTGGATAAAGAACAGTTTGGAAAAGAATTATGATAGAGAAAATATACTCCATCAATATGATAATTGACTGGGTGCAGAGGAAAAATATGACCACTGAGAAATTACCATGCTCTGACCACCCAAGGAATTTTAAGAAAACTGATATATATCATTGAAATATTTTTCAGTTCAGTTCAGTTCAGTCGCTCAGTCGTGTCCGACTCTTTGCGACCCCATGAATTGCAGCACGCCAGGCCTACCTGTCCATCACCAACTCCCGGAGTTCACTCAGACTCACGTGCATCGAGTCCGTGATGCCATCCAGCCATCTCATCCTCGGTTGCCCCTTCTCCTCCTGCTCCCAATCCCTCCCAGCATCAGAGTCTTTTCCAATGAGTCAACTCTTCGCATGAGGTGGCCAAAGTACTGGAGTTTCAGCTTCAGCATCATTCCTTCCAAAGAAATCCCAGGGTTGATCTCCTTCAGAATGGACTGGTTGGATCTCCTTGCACTCCAAGGGACTCTCAAGATTGAGTCTTCTCCAACACCACAGTTCAAATGCATCAATTCTTCGGCGCTCAGCCTTCTTCACAGTCCAACTCTCACATCCATATATGACCACAGGAAAAACCATAGCCTTGACTAGACGGACCTTAGTTGTCAAAGTAATGTCTCTGTTTTTGAATATACCATCTAGGTTGGCCATAACTTTTCTTCCAAGGACTAAGCGTCTTCTAATTTCATGGCTGCAGTTACTCTCTGCAGTNGCCACGGCACACAGCCTGAAACTCAGTGAACGGTGACCGTGGCACACAGCCTGGGCCTCAGCGCAGGGCGACCACAGCACACATCCTGGGCCTCGGCGCAGGGCGACTGCGGCACAGAGCCTGGAACTCGTCACTAGCCGACCCCGGAGTACAGCCCAGACCTCATCGCAGGGCAACCACGGCACACAGGCCGGACCTCGGTGCAGGGTGACTGTGGCTCACAGCCCGGACCTCGGCTCAGGGCGACCGTGGCACACAGCCCGAAACTTAGGGAAGGGCGACCATGGCACACAGCCTGGACCTCGGCACAGGGCGACCCTGGCACACAGCATGGACCTCAGCAGATGGCGACCGCGGCACACAGCCCAGATCTCTTGCAGATTGACCATGGCAGAGACGGAACTCGTCGCTCACCGACCACGGAACACAGCCCAGACCTCTACGCAGGGCGAATGCAGCACACAGAACGGACCTCAGCGTAGGGGGACTGTGGCATGCAGCCCGAGCCTCAGTGCAGGGTGACCACGGCACACTGCCCGGACCTCGGCACAGCTTGACGCGAGCAAACAGCCTGGACCTCGGCGCAAGACGACCGCGGCACAGAGACCTGACTTTGGAGCAGGGCAACCACAGCTAACAGCACAGAAATCTGTGCAGGGCGACTGTGGAACATAGCCCGGAACTTGGTGCCAAACGACCACAGCATACAGCCTGGACCTCGGCGCAGGGTGACCACGGCAAACAGCCCGGACATTTGTGCAGGACAACTGTGAAACACAGCCCGGACTTCATCACAGGCTGACCGTGGCACACAGCCTGGACCTGTCCGCAGGGCGACCACAGCAAACATACAGGACTTCGGTGCAGGGCGAATGCAGAACACAGTCCAGACCTCGGTGTAGGCAGACTGTGGCACACAGCCTGGACCTCGGCACAGGACAACCACAGCACACAGCACGGACCTCGTGCAGGGCAAACGTGGAACACAGCCCGAACCTCTGCAGAAGGCTACCACGGCACACAGCTTGGACCTTGGCACAGTGCGACCGTGGCACACAGTCCAGACCTCGGCATAGAGCGACCGCGGCACAGAGCCCAGAACTCGTCGCAAGCCGAGGGCAGAACACAACCTGGACCTCAGGACAGGGCAACCGCAGCACACAGCCCGAACCTCAGTGAAGAGAGACCGAGGCACACAGCACGGACCTCGGCACAGGGTGACACTGGCACACAGCATGGACCTCGGTGCAGAGCGACCATGGCACAGAGCCCGGAACTCATCACTAGCCGACTGCGGAAGACAGCCCTGACCCCAGAACTGGGCGACCGTGACACAGCCCAGACCTTGGCGCAGGGCGACGGCAGCACACNAATTCTCCAAGCCAGGCTTCAGCAATACATGAACTGTGAACTTCTAGATGTTCAAGCTGGTTTTAGAAAAAGCAGAGGAACAAGAGATCAAATTGCCAACATCTGCTGCATCATCAAAAAATCAAGAGAATTCCAGAAAAGGATCTATTTCTTCTTTATTTGACTATGCCAAAGCCTTTGACAGTGTGGATCACAATTAAGAGCACCTGACCTGCCTCTTGAGAAATCTATACACAGGTCTGGAAGCAACAGTTAGAACTAACTGGACATGGAACAACAGACTGGTTCCAAATAGGAAAAGGAGTACGTCAAGGCTGTATGTTTTCACCCTGCTTATTTAACTTATATGCAGAGTGCATCATGAGAAATGCTGGGCTAGAAGAAGCACAAGCTGGAATCAAGATTGCCGGGAAAAATATCAATCACCTCAGATATGCAGATGACACCACTCTTATGGCAGAAAGTGAAGAGGAGCTAAAAAGCCTCTTGATAAAAGTGAAAGAGGAGAGTGAAAAAGTTGGCTTAAAGCTCAACATTCAGAAAACGAAGATCATGGCATCTGGTCCCATCACTTCATGGGAAATAGAATGGGAAACAGCAGAAACAGTGACAGACTTTATTTTTTGGGGCTCCAAAATCACTGCAGATGGAGATTGCAGCCATGAAATTTGAAGACGCTTACTCCTTGGAAGGAAAGTTATGACCAATCTAGATAGCATATTCAAAAGCAGAGACAGTACTTTGCCAACAAAGGTCCATCTAGTCAAAGCTATGGTTTTTCCAGTAGTCATGTATGGATGTGAGAGTTGGACTGTGAAGAAATCTGAGTGCCAAAGAATTGATGCTATTGAATTGTGGTGTTGGAGAAGACCGGGAGTGAAGAGTCCCAACTGTGGTGATGGGACTCTTGAGAGTCCCTTGGACTGCAAGGAGATCCAACCAGTCCATTCTAAAGGAGTCAGTCCTAGATGTTCTTTGGAAGCAATGATGCTAAAGCTGAAACTCCAGTACTTTGGCCACCTCATGAGACGAGTTGACTCATTGGAAAAGACTTTGATGCTGGGAGGGATTGGGGGCAGGAGGAGAAGGGGACGAACGAGGATGAGATGGCTGGATGGCATCACCGACTCAATGGATGTGAGTTTTTGTGAACTCCGGGAGTTGCTGATGGACAGGGAAGCCTGGTGTGCTGCAGTTCATGGGGTCGCAAAGAGTTGGACATGACTGAGTGACTGAACTGAACTGAACTTAGGGCTTCAAAGGGGAGAAGGCAATTCATGGGAAGGTGAGAAAGGAAAGGCTGCACTCTGACTCTGGCTGGGCTCCATAAGCAGAGATGATCCTACCTAGTAGGTATTTCTCAGTTAAGGTAGGTACTTGTTAATAGCTCTCTTCCAGTTTTTCTAATGTAACTTTCCTTTTAAAAGTAGATGTCCATTACAAAAAGATAACTTCTGCTCTGTTTCAGAGCTTCTTCTGTATTTCTAGTTTCTTAAAAAAAATAATAATAATCCTTTCAAAAGAATCCTTATGCCAAAGAAGCATATTTGGGGTTGGCATGTTCAGTTACTCTTCAGTAACCTAGACTAGCAGATCTTCCAGTCGAACGGAAGGGGCGCTCTACAGGAGTGACCATAAAGTATAAAATCATGGAAAATATAAGTGATTTATCACTCATACAATACATGGTGTGTTGACTGACATCACAGGGTATGCTCCATGAATATTTACTTGTTGTGCTTTGTGTTGTGGTTAGTTGCTCAGTCGTGTCAGACTCTGCGACCCCATGGACTGCAGTGCGCCAGGCTCCTCTGGGGATTCTACAGGCAAGAATACTGGAGTGGGTTGCCATGCCCTCCTCCAGGGGATTTTCCCAATCCAGAAATTGAACCCAGACCTCCTGCACTGCAGGCAGATTCTTTATCACCTGAACCATCAGAGAAGCCCCATGCAAAATTTCCATCAACCCCTGCAAGTGTAGCTGTAACATGTTGCTTTTCTGATTTTCACTAAAATAAATAAATAAATAAACTTGTTCTTTTCACATCCCACTGAAGAAGTAAACAAGGTTACTAAGTCTTTTTAAGGAGAGACAGGGAGGGAAAGATTCCAGTTTTCATGGCTGCTATGTAGCATGGGCAGGAAAGAAAGGGGTTATCAATATCCCTTGCAGCCTTAGGACAAGTTGCCCCTATCGGTGCTATAGCTTGGCCAACTAATCTTTTCTTGTAAATTTCCCTAGAAACATGCACAAGCAGGATCCCAGAAACTGTGCTCTGATGGAGCATACTTAACACAGGAAACAAGTAGGTCTGGGTGGCACAGGGGATGGCTTGTGGTGGATGCTCTTAATACCCCACTTAGATGCCCATTCTCCAGCTGCCTTGATTGTAAGCTATTAATGTTTCTCAGCTGCAACTTTGGAGAAGGCACTGGCACCCCACTCCAGTACTCTTGCCTGGAAAATCCCATGGACGGAGGAGCCTGGTGGGCTGCAGTGCATGGGGTCGCTAAGAGCTGGACACGACTGATTGACTTCACTTTCACTTCTCACTTTCATGCATTGGAGAAGGAAATGGCAACCCATCCCAGTGTTACTTGCCTGGAGAATCCCAGGGACGGGGGAGCCTGGTGGGCTGCTGTCTATGGGGTCTCACAGAGCTGGACACAACTGAAGCAACTTAGCAGCAGCAGTAGCAACAGCTGCCACTTTCTCTGAAGCTAGGAATGACCACCGCTTCCCCAGTCCTCATGAGGAGGTAGACCTAAGCCAATGACTATCTGACAACAAAATATAAAAGGTTAGCCCCTTGGACCCAAGTGAAAATGATGTCCGACTTTTTGCCACCCCATAGATTATGGAAATTTTATGGAATTCCCCAGGTCAGAATACTGGAGTGGGTAGCCTTTCCCTTCTCCAGGGGATATTCCTGACCCAGGAATCAAACCCAGGCCTCCTGCATTACAGGCAGGTATTTTATCAATTGAGATATCAGGGAAACCCAGCCTCAAAGGTGAAATAATTGCCCTTTGAAGGTGAGGATTAAAACCTAATCCTTCATCGCTGCAGAGACAACTGTGAGTTTTGGTTCCAGAATTTTCCTGCGGAACTAAACTGATATTAGTCTCTGCTGCGATGAAGGATTAGGTTTTAATCCTCACCTTCCCCTGCTTCCCTCACTCCTCCTGAGGCACTGTCTTATAATGAATTGCTTGAATTTCTCTGACTCTGCTTCATTAGTTTGGTGCATTGTGTATATTGAAAGAAAAAGATGCTTGTTCTTAGTTCCATCATCATATTTTATTTATGCTTTATGGTTTCTTTTGTTTTTATATTTTTCACTACATTGTCCATTTGCTTTACTCTGATGTGTGTGCTCTGATAATCTGGAAGACTGGGTTTTTGTTGTGATGGATAATCAGTGTGGGTGTTTACACTTAATCTTCCATTTTGTTAAAAGGAATCCATAAACAGTAACAAAATTAGAATATTTCTTCTTTCTCATACCCTTTCAATTTTCTTGTTCCACAGTCATCATTTTTATTTGTTATGGTCAGTCCTATAGTTAATTAAATCTGTGTTTACAGCCAGCGTTATTCCTATATTTTCTGGCTGACTTCAGTTCTTTCACTAGTAGTTTCTTCATGAAGGGTTTATGGAAATTAGATATCTTGAGTTTTTGCAGATTACAGGTTTTTTTATTTTCATTCCATAGGTGAATATAAAATTGGGTGTCTTGTTTTGCAATAAATATTTTTATTCCACTTATTTTGAATTTATCTCTTTGTCATTGATATTAGACCTTTTCAAAATATAATCATTTAAAGTGCTCATTTTCCTTATATTTTAAAGAGGTCAGCCATATTTCACAAATTTCAATATATTGTATTGTTATTTTTATTCAGTTTGAAATACTTTATTTTCATTTTAATTTCTTTTCTACCCATATTATTTAGAAGTATTTTGCACTGTTTCTAAATATGGGGGAGGAGGTGGGTTCAAGATATATGCTACTGTTTTCCAATGTAATTCCACTATAGTCAGAAAAACTCTGTATGGTTTCCATGTTTACTTTTTGAAATAAGAATTGGGTCTTTTTTTATGGCCTACATGGGCCATCTTGGTGAATTTACCGTATGCACTCAAAAAATCAATTTTGTAGTTATCAGATGTGGTATTTTATAACTATTGGTTAGCTTGCAGTACCTAGCAGAGTGCCCAAAGAAGTAAACACCATCCCTAGAATCTCTTATCATGTGTGGATAATGAGAACTGCAGGGACTATTAAGTTAAGGACTTTTCAATGGGGAAATAATCTGGGATTTCCTATAGGACCCAACGGAATTCCAAGGGCCTTCATAGGAGGGAAGAAGTAAGGTCAAACAGGAAAATAAGGCGATCTGATGACCAAGTTAGAGAGGAGTCGAAGCTGCTGACTTTGAAGATGCTGGGAGGGGCCACAAACTAAGGCTAGAGAAGCCTCTAGAAACCTGAAAGGTTTGTAAGAAAACGAATTCTCTCCTAGAGCCTCTAGAGGAATGCAGCCTTGCTAACACCCTGGTTTTCACTCATTAAAACCCATTTTGGACTTTTGATCTCCGAAATGGTAAGATAACAAATTGTTTTAAGCCATTAAATAATTTGGAAATTTGCTGCAGAAGTAGGAAGCTAACATATAGATCAGAGTGATTCATGATATTGTTCAGATCATCTGTGTTATACTGAGTTTTCATCTAGTTGTCGTTCCAGTTGCTCAGAGAGGAATCGGGTTCTTGAATTGTCTTCATTCCTTTAATCCTGAGTTTTTGCTTTGTCTAAATTGAGGTCCTCTTTTTAGATGCACACATGTTTATGGCTGGATTTCCACGACAACCTAAGTCTAGAGAAGCAGCTCACCTCTCAGTTCAGTTCTTTTATGTATAATTGGATCTCTCCTTTTCAGTGCATGTTTCTGGGATCAGCCAGAGACTTGTAGAGAGTTTATCAACAGAATTTGGGGCTTCTACCCATTGGCTATCTCCTTTCCAGGATTCCCACCTCTATTTCTAACACCAGTGGTTGCTCTGAAAGCTATCCTCTTTTTCACCATATGGACTGAAAACTTCCTATAAAGGTAACTCACTTGTGCTGCCTTCTGCCTGCCTGTGCGTGCATGCTCAGTTGTTCGGTCATGTCTGACTCTTTGAGACCCCATGGACTGTAGCCTGCCAGGCACTTCTGTCCATGGAATTTTCCATGCAAGGATACCGGAGTGGGTTGCTGAGGATTTCCTGAGGATTTGCATAAGAAAAAAATATTTGTCTATTTTACAAACATTAACTCCCCTCCAGAATCTATTAATGAAATCTGATCTCAGCAGTGGTAGCCCACCACATAACGCACTCAAGGGGAGATTGATGGGGTGTGTACACCAGGGGGTGGAAATATCACGTAGGGGCATCTCAGATTTCTGCCTACCACTAATTGCTATACGAAAAGTGAAGTCAACCTCTTGAATTTCATTATATGAATACCACTCCATTATCAAGAACAAGTCACAGGCTTCATTTTTCTCCATGTTATCTAAGATAATGTGACATTTATATGTCCCTACTTCTTAGGAGCCAGGTGGGCTACAGTCCGTAGAGTTGCATAGAATCAGACATGACTAAAGCGATTTAGTAAGCATGCACTCTTAGGAGAAAAAAAAAACACAAAAATTGTGCTGTGATTATTATATTCATTTCATAGGTATCTCACATTTTAGGGGTCATGGTATTTTATTCTTGAGTTTTCTACAGTTTTTGCTTCTTTCTCTCCCCTGCCTCAACCCCAGTCACAGGCCACTCACTGCCTTTCTGTTTTATTGCCCTTTCTTCTTGTTTTCTTCTCTTGTGAATATTTATAATACTTAGACCTATAAAGGAAACTTAAGGGTTTAGTGTTTTTCAAAGTTAAACTGAGTTCATTTTATACAACTGCAAGCATATATTTGATTCCATGGATTTCTAAGTTCTTTGGAAAAAATTTACTGTGATCTCTAGCTGGAGGCATTCTAAAATTATTTACAACTATTTCCATAATTATTCTTAAGCTCTGAGAAAGCTGCCTACAATTTATACTGTTCTTCTTAGGAATGTTTTTCAAAAGACTTAGCACACTGTAGCTTTCATGTAGCATTGGGGGTGTTTACAATGCTGTATTATTGCTCAGGGATCAGCTTGGTGGTACCCAAGCACACAGGACACAAATCCTCTTTAAGACTGTTTGTCTATTTAGAAGCCTTTAAAGCTATTGTTCCAAACTAATTCCAGAAGATTAAAATACCTGATAAAGTTTTTAAACCTTAGTCAATTTACAATTCCATCAACAGGAAATAAGATGTGAAATAATTTGTGTTTTTTTTTAAACACAAAAATTCTTATACTATACCTAGTAAGGCATTTGATAAGGAAAAACAATCCAAATTAGTACAGGACTGGAAGCCCTGACTTTTACAGCTATGAACATTGCTTTTGTCAACTGACAAGACTAAAACAATTTAGTAAGGACTCTGATATCCTTTATTCAATGTAAAATCCGTGAATTGGGGAACACACTGCCTTACAAGCAGTGGAGCACCCTTCCTGAAGGGTCTGAAGCAACAGCAAGTTTTAGACTGCTACAAGAGGCAACTTAGGGCATAACTGTCTAGAAGGTCGGGGATTTACTTATAAGGCTAAAAGATCTTACTGTCTAAGTTCAGGTAAGCTAGCTAAAGCTGAATTGGAGGATTGTGCATGTTAGCTTTTCTTGACAAGTGCTTTCTGTAGTAAGTGGAGACTGACAGATTTAGATTTCTGACCTGGGCTAACCTCCATTTGGTGGATTCTGATATGTAAATTAAGTTCCTCACTGATACAAATGACAATTTTTAGAGAGAAAACAGGTTGTGAAACAAAGTAGAGAACTGCAGATCCAGAATTAAGCAGACGCAAAGGGTTCCCCAATGTCTCAGCAGGTTAATAATCCACCTGCTACCCAGGAGATTCAGGTTCAATCCTGGGTTGGGAAGATCCCCTGGAGGAGGGCGTGGCAACCCACTCCAGTATTCTTGCTGGGAAAATCTGAGGGACAGAGGAGCCTGTGGGCTACAGTCTATGGGGTCACAGAGAGTAGGGCATGACTGAAATGAATGAGCACAGCACAAGGGATCTACTCCCAATTCAACTTCTTTCCTCAAAATATCTCTATGGTTATACAGAAATAACTTTTTATAAACTGAATTGCTAAAAAACCACAAGGCTTTTAAAAAACTCATCCTGTTGTAAATTAAATAACCACTCTAATTCATAATCAGATTTATTGAAAGTAAAACATTACAATTGCATACTACCATTGTTTCTTTAGATGTTTCAATTTGGAAAATATGAGCTGCAAAATTAAGTGGACAAATGTACTTTACTTCTGTTTGAGCTATAAACTTTCTCCCCTCTAGGATTTTCCCCCAATATCAGTTCCTTTATATTCTGATGCAGTTAGCCTTTCTTGGAAATACTGGTTGATTTGTACTCTTTCTGACATGATTTATAAACAATTGATATTTAATTGCTTTCCAAGAGCATTCAGTTGGGGTCACTTAAAACTGACCTTTCTAATCGGGCAGTGAAGTGGAGAGATGGAGGGGGTGATCCTTATTGCTACTCTCCTAAGGCAATTCCTAACTAGGTTTTTGGCTTGTTTCTTTCTTTCTTTACCTAGACTAATTTTGAGACATCTGTAAAATGGTGGTCAAATACCCTAAGATATGCACAAAATGTTTGAATAGTCTCAAAAACATTTAAGCTCTTCAGAGATTTGATTCTTTAATTACTACAATAAAGCACTCAGAACATATGTTGAAAATCATATCTATGTAGTTGAACTATTTCTGTGAAATTAATTTTTGAGGGTGCGGTGTCTTGGGTAAAGGGAGGTATATGACCTCAGAGCAATCATTCAAATTTCTACTTGGCTCCTTACCAGTTCTTTGTGTCCTTGGATAAATTATACTGTTTGACATTTTTCCTTAAATAAAAAGAGATGATAAATGTAGTTACCGAATTTGGTTGTATTAACAAGCAAATTATGTAAAATATCTGAAGTATAGAAGATTATTATTTTTTTAATTATAGGTGATTTTATAAACAGTATTTCATTTTGGATATCATATATTCTAATTTTTTAAAATAATTTATGGATTAATGATTTTATTAAATTGTTTTAACTATTTAATTTTTAATTTTCTTCCATACTTAAAGATGACAAACTAATTTCTAATTAATAGTAGTCATTCATTTGCCCAAAATAGCTGGAGAGTACAGCACTTTGAATATAGTTTTCTCTCTATAACAATAAATCTACTTGTCCAATTTGCAAGTTAAGATTTTTGTCATAATTCTTATTTTCTATTCTTTCTGATCTATAAGTGATATCTTATATCAAGACTGAAATTTTAAAGAGTGAATGTGGTGAGGATAATTACAGATGTTTGACAAAATATAACCGAAGAATCAATAGCCTCTTTTATTAATATAAGCATAGATATTCCATAAAAGAATTCCTCTGCTTGGAGGAACAATAATGCATCTGAGAAGTATGAAGAGGGTATTTTTTCTTAGTGCAGGATGTTTTGATGGAGACATTGTATCCATTGGAATAAAAACAGCAGATAGGGATGAAAGTTTGAAGGTCAATAAGAATTTTAAACTAAAGAATTAGACATAGGCATCATTACCATCGAGTTTGAAAGATGAATATAAATCTCACCTCGATAAAAAGAAATTGAATGAACATGAATGTTTTAAATGGGTATGATCTTAAACTTCAAGTGTGTTTATTTTTAAATTATAGTTTGGTTAAACTATAAGGATATATTTTCAAGTTTTCTCTTCTGGCTCTATCAAAATAACAGAGTGGGTGACTTAAAAAACAGATTTTTATTTCTCAGTTCTAAAAGCGGGGAAGTCCAAGAATATGATGGCTGCAGATTTGGTTCTTGTTGAGGAACCTCTTCCTGGCATACAGACTACCACCTCCTAAATGTGTCCTTATATGGTAGCAAAAGACCTCTTCTAAGGATATTCTTCCTCATGACTTCATATAAACCTAATTAATTCCCAAAGTCCCCCCCTTCAAATACCATCATGTTGGGAGTTGGGGCTTCAATATGAATTTTGGGAGAACATGAAAATTTCATCCACAATGTGTATAAAAGCATGGTAGACTCATTATCTGTTTAACTTGACAGGTACCAAGTTGTGTAGACAAAGTGATATTTGTACACAGTTATACAAGGATGACGAAGAATCAAAGGTTTGTAATGTAAGGTAAATTTTATCAGGTATGAGATAAATTGTGAATTTTGAGTCAAGAGATAATAGCCAAGAATATCTGAAGTGTTAGTTGCAATTCTATAATCCCTGCTGTTAATGGAACTTCTGTAATATTTTTCCTACCAAAACGTTGTTGTGGTGGTTGTTGTTCAGCTGCTAGGTCGTGTCCAACTCTTTGTGACCCCATGGACTGCAACATGCCAGGCTCCTCTGTGCTTCAATCTCCTGGAGTTTGCTACAATTTGTAGCTATTGAGTCAATGATGGTATCTAACCTCTGCCACCCCATTCTCCTGCTTCAATATTTCTCAGCATCAGGGTCTTTTCCAATGAATTGGTCCATTACATTAGGTGGCCTAAGTATTGGAGCTTTAGCTTTAGCATCAGTCCTTCCAATGACTATTCAGAGTTTATTTCCTGTAGGGTTGACTGGTTTGATATCTTTGCTGTCCAAGGGACTCTTAAGAGTCTTCTCCAGCACCACAATTTGAAAGCATCAATTCTTCAGTAGTTCATCCTTCTTTATGGTCCAGCTCTCACATCTGTACATGACTACTGGGAAAACCATAGCTTTGACTAGACAGACCTTTGTTGGCAAAGTGATGTCTCTGCTTTTTAATACACTGTCTAGTTTTGTCAAAGCTTTCCTTCCAAGAAGCAAGTACCTTTTAATTTCATGGCAACAATCACTGTCTGCAGTAATTTTGGAGTGCAAGAAAATAAAACCTGTCAGTTTCCACTTTTTTCCCTTCTATTTGCTATGAAGTATGAGACCAAATGCCTTGATCTTAGTTTTCTGAATGTTAAGTTTTAAGCACTTTCCTCTTTGTTCTCATCAAGAGACTCTGTAGTTCTTCACTTTCTGCCATTAGAGTCATTCCTCTGCCTTTTCTAAACCCAGTTTGTACATCTAGAAGTTCTCAGTTCACATATTTGTATTACGTTATTGCCTCTGGGCTTACTCCAGGAAGGGCTGTGGACCAGCAGTTCAGCAGGGGCCTATTCCCCGGTGGGGGTGAAGGCAACTCTTCAACCACCTCATATTAAGCTGACAGAGTGAGGTTTCAAATGATCATCCCCTGTTTAGTGGCCTGAAAGTTAGTGTCCTCAGTGGGGCCTGGCTTAGGGAAGAAGTGGTAAAATACACAACATCCAAGGACATATAGATTACAAATATGTAACAGTTAGGACTAACCCCGATTCATTCATTTCTTTTACTGGTTTCAGAATACTTGAGTATTTTTTTCATTTACATTTTCTAATCAGGATAAGGAGAGAATTAGGATAAATACATAAATATGAAAAACTGTGGCTTTAAAAATTGGTTTCTCTGTTTCTGAATAATTTTACTCAAAAGAGAATTTCTTCTAATGTGACACACATAGTTCCTTAAAAAAAAAAAAAATGGGATACTAGTCAAACTGCAAATCTTTCTTTCTTGGTTGGAATTTAGTGTAGAGTGCTGTGCCCTTTTTTTCATCTCCTCCAAGGAAAAATACATTTAAAGGAGTACTTTTTTCTTTTAATTTTGAACTTGATGAAATGTGTCTTTAAAATAAAAAGCCAAAAACATTCCTAGAGTGTGGTAAAAATCAGTGCATGCTAGAAAGTAGATTTTGGGAAGTGTACAATTTATTCTGCGGTAATATTCACTATCTTGGCCATTTACTTAGGCAATGTTATGCATGCTATCTACTGTGGGCGTCTGAAGAATGTTCTGTGTTATATGCCAAATAATCTCATTTTGATTCTGCTTAAGTTATTCTTGGGATTACCCTAAACCAGTAGAAGAACAGAGAATTGTAAGGATAATCCTAGAAATATTTAATAAGGATTGTAAGAAATATATATATCCTCAAGTTTATGAAGAAACATCACAATATCTTGGATATTTGAAACATAACAGGTCATGGGATGAAACCAGTAAAATATTTTCACTGTGTGCTCTGCAATGTCCTCACCTCTGCATTTTCTAGAAGTACATCTTAGGCTAAGGCCGTCTTATATTAAATAAGCTAAATTATAGTAAGTACTTAGCTCGGTCATTGGTCTATGGTCGGCAGTCAATAAACGTCATTTTTCTTCTCTGACATGCATGTAATGTGGTCCACTCATCTGTTTATTTAAATATGTAGTATAAATATATATTTGCAACTTTGAAGACATGCAATAAATTTTAAAGTAACAATTTCAACAAATAACAATAAATAGCTCTAAGAACATAAACATTAAAATATAAGACATCAAAATGAGGCAGCCAATCAGTTAAAAAGAAAAGCTCAACAGTGATTAAATATGAGAATATTCTTTAAAGATTCAAACAGTAACAATTTCCAAAGGAAATTTAATGTGACTTTAAAGACAATACTAATATTGGGCCCAGAATTCCCTCATACGAAGGGAAAGCTCAACAGATTCAAGTGGCTAGCTTCAAAATTGCTGCGGAAACATGGTTCCTGATGGACTAGAGGGTCTTCTGAATAAAGGCAAGTCACTTTTCACACAAGCAGGAAACTACAGGGGTAACTAGTGAATCGTAATATAATGAACACATTCTTGTTAATGCTTGTCCCATGCAAGAGAGCAATATAGGCATAATTGTTTCTATTGGCTTTGCTTTTCACAACAATCTGAGAAGTGAGTTCAGCTTACCCATGTATATTTTCCTATCTATTCATTATTTGAACACTAATGCCACAAATTACACTTTAAATTCATAAAATAATACCTACCAATTCTATCTTTTAATATCAGAAAATTACTTTTTAATATCCAATACTTTCAAAAGCAGCTTGCAATAACCTTCAAAAACTGGTTTCAAGCTCAACATTTACTTTATGAAACCACGCATCCTTCACAGCATGATGTGTTCACTCATCCCCAAACACCTTCAAAGTGCTAGAGAGTGAAGCAAGTATTTGAAGGGTGAAACAAAATGCATCCATCACAATTTTCTTCTCTGGATGACAAGAGAGACTGGGAGCCTCCAGGGCTCATGTGCGGTGACTATTGGTCTTCCCTTAAAAAGGAATTTTTAAGCAAGCTTTCAGGGCAAAAAACAAACATTCAAAAGTCTGTGCCATTTCTTTATACCATCAGTAGTTAAAATGAAATATTCTTTTAAAAGAGAAAATTGCCATTATCTCAACAAACATCAAGTATCTAAGAATAAATCAGTCACACAAAAATATGCAAAATCTTTCTGAGGAATACACACTGGATATAACAATGTATTAGAGAATATGTATGCATTTTTATGTACTCTCAATCATAATCTGTGAAAAAATAGTTTTATTTCAGGCTTTATAATTTTAAAAAGAAGTGGGAGTACTTTTTGCAGTGGCCCGGGAATCCTAAAGCTTCTGTCAAATAAAAGCTCTTGCTGTGTATCACAAAAGGGATTTTTAGAGTAACAAGCTTGGCTTCTGAGTAGTCATCAGTTGCCAGGGAAAATCTGGGGAGGAAGTCTGTAGGGTGTGTAACCCTTTTGATTGGTTGGCGTGAGGCAGCAGGGTGGTGTTCCAGAAAGCTCAATCATCAGCCTTTTGCCTTTAAACAGTCTAGGGTCCACGTGCTTGTGCACAGCCTGAAGTTACCATATTCCACCTGAGTGGGGGCGTGAGTTCCTGTAGAAGAGCTCAGAGCTATGTATCTATATCCCTTCAGGGCGTCCACTTCAAAAAGATGCATAATGTGAGAGTGGTAAGCTAAGTTTTATTTGGGGCAAAATGAGCACTGCAGCTGGGGAGACAGCACCTCAGATACCTCTGAGAAACTGCTCCAAAGAGGTGGTTAGGGGAAGGTCAATATATATATGATTTTGGTGAAAGGGGAGTTCAGTGCAATCAAGTGTTTGTTTTACAATAGGTTCTCTATTAGTCATGAGGAGCTGATGCCACCATGAAGAGATTTAGTGCTTTTCTAGATATGAGGAGATGCAACCACTGTGATAGCATCACCAACCTAATGGACATGCACTCGCACAAACTCTGGGAGATAGTGAAGGACGTGGAAGCCTGGCACGCTGCAGTCCATGGGGTCGCAAAGAGTCGGACATGACTTAGCGACTGAACAGCCCCGAGAATTGAGATCATGAAATCAGTTACTGAAAATATCTGTCTAAAGACCTGTTTCACCAGTTTCCTTGGAGCAGAGTGCCTCACTCTCCACCTTGAACTGCCTCCAGGGTGTGTCAAAGGTCAACAGCTGCAGGGGCGCAGAGGCAGATGGCAAATGCCCTTGGCAAGCACCAGTTTGTAGTTGGCAACTGGGGCCTGGGACCCTGCCCCACTGACTGACTTTCATTTGTTTTTGCATTCCCTCACTCCTCAAACTAGTAACTATTTGATTCTGCCCTTTAGAACTCAGGGAAGGTCTAGGAGGTTGAAACCTTACCCCACAAGCAAGAATTGGGAGACATGAAAAGGCTCTAGACCTGGGAGGGCCCCACAGGGTTCTGCTCGGTTTCCATTTCCCCTTTTCTCTGTTACTTCTCAGTCTTGAGGGGAATAGGTGTTGGACAAGAAAGGGGCTAACATTTTGGATAGAAAAGTTAATCATAAACTTGACAGAGGAAGTAAGTTTTAGGGGGACTTAGTTTCAGAGGAAATTGTAATTGAAAGGAGTAAAAAATTATAGACCAACAGTGGACCATTCCTCAGCATTAAAAATGGCATCTCTGAGGAAAAAGGAACGATGCAATACAGAAACAACTGAGGTAGTTAGTGAGATATATTAACTTGGCAATAAAAAAGAATGATAGAGAATATTCTGCTCTCATTTCTCCACCTATCCAGCTGGAAACATCTTTTATGTAAGAGCATATGGGTAATTTTCACCCTTAAATGCATAAAAGTGCTTCAAAACAAATACTCTGTTCTTAATGGTATGTTTAATATCTTGGAAAAAGAAAACTCAACCTAACAATCCATTTGTTAGTCTAATATTCTAAAGTGACTCAATTGATAGATGTTTTGAACTTTAAGCAAAATTAGCTCTCTGGCAATAAAGTAGATAGCATATTAAAAAGCAGAGACATTGCCAACAAAGATCCAACTAGTCAAGGCTATGGTTTTTCCTGTGGTCATGTATGGATGTGAGAGTTGGACTGTGAAGAAAGCTGAGTGCCGAAGAATTGATGCTTTTGAACTGTGGTGTTGGAGAAGACTCTTGAGAGTCCCTTGGA
>SJYV01037222.1:10461-24434 GCA_006410875.1 Neotragus pygmaeus | reverse complement strand
GTCATGTATGGATGTGAGAGTTGGACTGTGAAGAAAGCTGAGTGCCGAAGAATTGATGCTTTTGAACTGTGGTGTTGGAGAAGACTCTTGAGAGTCCCTTGGAGTGCAAGGAGATCCAACCAGTCCATTCTGAAGGAGATCATCCCTGGGATTTCTTTGGAAAGAATGATGCTAAAGCTGAAACTCCAATACTTTGGCCACCTCATGCGAAGAGTTGACTCACTGGAAAAGACTCTGATGCTGGGAGGGATCGGGGGCAGAAGGAAGAGGGGATGACAGAGATGAGATGGCTGGATGGCATCACCGACTCAATGGATGTGAGTTTGAGTGAACTCCTGGAGATGGTGATAGACAGGGAGGCCTGACATGCTGCAATTCATGGGGTCACAGAGAGTCGGACACAATTGAGCGACTGAACTGAACTGAATAAAGTAGAACTGGTTAATTCATAAGAGAGATATGTCTTAATAAAATTTTGATTTAGTAAATTTGAGATTGTTTTAAAATAATTATAATTTACATAAGTTTTTCATTCAATTAGTAACTTACATTATTTTATTCAACATTATTTTCACTAGTACAGTGAAATGGAGTGTACGTATATATATATATATGTATGTATATATATGTAATTAGTTAATTATATATATCAATTATAATGAATTGATTAATTATATATATATATAAATTATATGTATATTGGATTATTCATGGTTATGTTTTATAGCATCACAAGAAAAACTGAAATACTGCTCCTAGGGGAAATATAGGGTTAAGTTCCTACAAATCTCTGAACACATTTTTGCAACTAATTATTGCATAACTCTGTTTTAAGGTGTCTTTAAATAGAAACACACATTTTATGTATATTTATATATCTATAAATATATATACATATTATATATATATATATATATATATATAGTAGATTCATTAATTTTAAAATCATGGCCAACAGCACTTTAACTCATACCTGAATTAGGCTTAACTGACACAGGTATTTTGTCAATGAAACATATTATAACTATAGCCTTCTTGCACAGAGGAATGCTATATAGCACTTTATCGCTATACCCAGGGAATAGTTTTAACAAGATTACCAACAAAACACAAAAATGCAGAAAGCATGGCACTAAATAGATGCAAAAGGGACACTTGAGAGCTGAGGCAGGAAGGCCATCACCTTGTTTGATCTCAGTTAGGAGCAGACATATTGGATGACTCAAATTTTTGGTGCTCTGTGTATGTCCCTAAATATGTGAGTAAATGTCGAGAGTATTAATTCTGGAGTTACAAATTTTAGTGAGCAGACTAAATTACAAATATGAAGTCCATGAATAAGGGTTGACTGTATGTGTATATGTGTATATAAAATATATATATACACATATATATGTATATATAATATATATATATACACATATATGTGTGTGTGTGTATATATATATATATATACACACACACACGTATATATGTGTGTGTCAGGGAAGGCAATGGCACCCCACTGCAGTACTCTTGCCAGGAAAATCCATGGATGGAGGAGCTTGGTAGGCTGCAGTCCGTGGGGTCGCTAAGAGTCAGACATGACTGAGCTACTTCACTTTCACTTTTTTCTTTCATGCACTGGAGAAGGAAATGGCAGCTCACTCCAGTGTTCTTGCCTGGAGAATCCCAGGGACGGCGGAGCCTGGTGGGCTGCCATCTATGGGGTTGCACAGAATCGGATACAACTGAAGCAACTTAGCATATATGTGTGTATGAATACATACACACACACACACATACGCGCACACACAACACACACACACACACATATATATAGAATCTGTTTAAGATTCTTTGGCTTAGCAAGCTCTTCTGTGTTTTTCTTTTTTCCATCAAATATTTCAGTGAATTGACTCTACCTACCCAAAGCAATGACTGGTAGTAATCCTAGATTTTATCCACAGCTCTGAATGCAATTATTCATCAAATGTTGGAACACTTTTAGTCGTTTGTCACAAAATCAATAAGTTATTTTGAGCATGACTGTAATTTATTAGAAGGATTCTGGCATCCCTCATGGAACCCAAGGCAAGAATCAATGTAAGCTTGCATATGGAACTGTCACCAAACTTGAGTGTCTTCAGGTTCTTTCTCTCCTTCTTTTGTTTCTACTTCTCTCTGCCCATTCATATCATTCTTGTCCATCACTAGCTTCCTCTCCTACAAAATATCAATAGAATATGCTGCTAAGTCACTTCAGTAGTGTCCGACTCTGTGTGACCCCATAGACGGCAGCCCACCAGGCTCCCCCGTCCCTGGGATTCTCCAGGCAAGAACACTGGAGTGGGTTGCCATTTCCTTCTCCAATGCATGAAAGTGAAAAGTGAAAGGGAAGTCGCTCAGTCGTGTCCGACTCTCAGTGACCCCATGGACTGCAGCCTACCAGGCTCCTCTGTCCATGGGATTTTCCAGGCAAGAGTACTGGAGTCGGGTGCCATTGCCTTCTCCGTCAATAGAATATAACCACCCATATTTGTTGAATGAACAAAACTTGTGGGAGAATATAGATAGCATTTCCTCTCCTAGGTCAATATTCACAAATCCATGAACCATACATTTTGATTACTGGAAAGAGTCAAACAACTGCTAAATAAACTTTCTGGAATTGAGTATATTTAATTGCACAGGATAAATTCTATTCTATTGACATTTCCATGATTTTTTTTTTTTTGCAAGTGGTAATAATGACCATTTGTACCCAACTGTTGCCCTAAAAAAATAATTTATGGGGCAGTAGTCATACAAAACAGTAGCTAAATGTGCTGTAACATATAGGGATACTTTTGCTGCACATACCTACCAGCCACACTTTTACATGTCTACCCATCACTAAGATGACAGCTTCATTTTTCAAATTATAAGATGTATTACTACACCTGTAAAATTTAAATAACAACACAACTTTATTGGCTTGGGTGATTTCCAATGATTAAAATATAGCTCATTTTGAAGCATATTTTTTCCTAATATAATCTAATTACCCAAGTTTTTTTATTTCAAAAAGATTATTATTACAGTCACCTTAGATTAGAATATACTTGAAGACTAAAGCCTAAAATAATATATGGGAAAGTTCTGAAGTTAAATTTAAGTGTATCTTAACATTTATTAATATATCAAAAATAGAATATATTTCTTATAGAGAATTTTGCATATGAATGGCTGGAACTGCACATTTTCTCAAGTTAAATTACCTGTTGAAAAGCCACATATATTGTTCAGTTTTTGCTCTATATCCAATTATATATGTGTATACACACACACACACACACACACACACACACACACACATATAGTGAAAGTGAAATTTGCTCAGTCGTGTCCAATTCTTTGCGACCCCATGGACTATGCAGTCTATGGAATTCTCTAGGCCAGAATACTGGAGTGGGTAGCTTTTCTCTTCTCCAGGGGATCTTCCCAACCCAGGGATCGAACCCAGGTCTCCTGCCTTGCAGGCAGATTCTTTACCAGCTGAGCCACAACCACAAATATGAATATAATCTCCCAGGTTAGCTGCTATTATCACAGGATTTCCTCTCATAGCTTATGCTCTCAGACCATTGTAGGTTATGTGTTAAAAGAAACAAACTAATGTAAATATTACGATATGACCATATTTCCTATAAACATACATATAAACCAAGTACCACTTAGTAAATTATTTTAGGAATAACCATACAACTGACCACTTATACTACTTATTTACATAAATTACTGATTATTAAAAAGTTCAAGTCAATAGTTGTTCACATGTAAAATTTACCACACCCTTCTTCCCCATTCTGAGCTACTCATCTTTAATACCTAAAATTCAGTTAATTATAGTTGAGTTTTATGAGTCATGACAGCTAGCCTTTTGTTATCACCCATAAACACAAACAAAATCAAAAATTTATACATTATCTCTCTAATACTCTGAGGTCTTCACACTGACATTTATGCCTTAGGATCACATGGTTTGAAATTCATCTTCCTCATGGATAATTCGCTCAAGTCATTTTAAGTACAAGTGCCAAATTTTGATGGAATTAGGAAGAAATTTCTACCAAATGAGAACTTAAACACTGCTTGTGGCTTCCAGAGATGTTTAGAATTCCCCAGCAATATCTTTGTTGTGAATTGCAAATCTGCAGCCAAAGGTTAGATTTCAAATGCAAGGAAAAACAGATGAGAGAGGAAGGGCAAATAATCCTCCCTGACAAGTACTTAATTAGTATCTTAATAGGATATCTGCACTCCTGAGAAGATGTTGTGCTGATATATGCACTGTGTTATAAGGGCAAGGAGTCTAGAGTTTCTTTTTTCCCTTTGTAAGGTGCTCTAGATTCTTTTTCTGCAGTAAGGACTGAATGCACAAGTAGTAGATAGATAGTATCCTGACAGATGAATCCCTTTACTGCTCAAAACCCACATCATGGGATCATTTAAAATAACCGTCAAGCTAAGTAGAGAATTAAGTGAAATGGACCTGCTGGGAAGGGTTTGTTGTTATTGTTTTAGATCTTTATATTCTTTGTCTTTTCACTTACACTTTACCTTAGATGAATAGAACTTCACTGAGAAAATCGAGGCAAGGAGATGCAACAGTTTTCCACCACTGTATCCACCTTCCCTTGTGGCTCAGCTGGTAAAGAATCCACCTGCAATGCCGGAGACCTGGGTTTGATCCCCATATTGGGAAGATCCCCTGGAGAAGGGAACCACTACCCACTCCAGTATTCTGGCCTGGAGAATTCCATGGACTACAGTCCATGAGTCCAGAGTGAGACACGATTGGGATACTTTCACTTTCACTTTCATCCACCTACCTACTGTGTCAGCGTTTCTTAGGTCAAACTTCTCTCCTGGTTCTGTGAAAGAATTTTCCATGCATCTAGTTGGCATTCCATTCCCTATCTCCCACTTAAGGTCATTGCTTCAGCAACTATCCACCCCCCTTTTTTTCTAGCGTTGTTTTTTGCTTGTTTGTTCCCCCCTCCCAAAGCACAATACCATCAGTGTACAAACATACTGTTATTTCTCTCATCTTAAAACAAAAAGCAAAGAGACCCCCCTAAGAACCTTTCTTATCTCCACTCTATCTTCCAGCTCCTGCACCCTTTCCCTCCTCATAACTGGAGTGCAACTCTTTGAAAGGATTCTCCATATTTCCTGCATCTCCAAATTATTTCTGCCTATTCTTTCTTGGACATATTTTGTTGAAGTTTGTTTTTCATACTGCTACTTCAGAACTATTATCCAAGTGGAAATATTATTCTTCTCAGCATCTTAAGTTCTCAGCTGGTGATCTATTAAAAAATAATAATAATATCTATAATAATAGTATAATAAAATAAACTTTTTAAAAAGTTTATTAATGTGTGCATCATGCCTACAGGCATGTGATACATCACAAGGGCATACCCCTAACTGAGTAACTCAAAGGAGAGGCTTAGGATTCAGGCTATTCAGGCTATACAGACACTAAATTTGTAGAGAAATGACAGCACAAAAGAGAGTCACTTTAGGCCTCCAGGGATAGCAAAATGTGGGAAAGCAGATTCGTGGGAAACTGATGACAGATAAAGGCTAATTAATAAAATCTGTCACAAAAAGTCCTCTGGCAGTCTCCAGGATAAGGGTGTCTAAAGTCATCTCTGGTGCCTAACTTTTATCCTGCTTGGTAGAGGGAAGAGGGGGCACCTTTGAAAATTTAGGTCCTGCTTCCCTGGTAGCTCATAGAGACCTGCAATGCGGGAGACCCAGGTTCGATCCCTGAGTTTAGAAGATCCTCTAGAGAAGGGAATGGTGACCCACTCCAGTATGCTTGCCTGGAGAATTCCATGGACAGAGGAGCCTAGTGGACTACAGTCCAGTTCATTCAGTCAAGTCAGACATGACTGAGTGACTGTCACTTTCTTTCACTTTTGGTAAATAAGCTGGGGGCAGAGAACTTTTCTTGTATTTGCTTCTTATTTGCTTTCAGCTCAAAATAATCCTTATGTCAAAGTGGCATATTGTGTGGTGACATTCTGATTTCTTTCAACCTCCACATTGCTAATCCTTTAATCATTTCTCAATATTCAACTTTCTTGACCTGTCAATAGTAACTTATCTCTCCCTCCTCCCTTTAATACTTTCTTCACTTTGCCTCCAGGATGCCACAGTCACCTGCATTTGCCTTCTCAGCCCCTTTGCTGACTTGTTTCTCTCTCAGACATCTTGATGTTAGAGCCTCTTGTCTCTATCTTCACTTATCCAGTCTCATGGTTTAAAATATCATCTATAAATTCTAAATTAATAATCTCTACCTTAAACCTCTCCCTGAATTTCAGACTATTTTGCTACTTGACATCTCTATTTGAAAGTTCAATAAGCATCTTGAATTTACCATGTTCACCCTTAGTTCCTAATATTTCCCCCAAATCTTGCTCTTCCTGCAATTCTTGCTATTAGACTTTATAGTAACCTCAAAACTTTAGCTGCAAAAGCCAAAAAGCTTGATATTAAGTCATTTGTCCTTTCATCCCAAATTTGAGGCAAATTCTGTTGACTCTACTATCAAAATATATCTGTAAATCACCGATTTCTCTCTACCACTACCATAATCTAACTACCCACTTCTCATCTGTATTCCAAACAGTCTCCTAAATGTCCTTACTTCTAACACTGGCTCATCTTACCTTAAGTCTTCTAGTTATTTCTGAAGAAAGTAGCCAGGGATCTTGTCAAAAAAAGAAAAAGTCTAGTTGTGTTATTTCAATGCTGAAAAACCTGTCAGGGCTTGTCATTTCACTTGAAGTAAATGCCAACGTCTTTAATATGACCTACAAGCCCTCATCTGACTCTCCCTGCCTGTCCTCTATCTCACGCTGGTGTTCAGTCACCAAGTTGTGTCTGACTCTGCAACCCCATAGACTCTAGCTGGCCAGGTTCCTCTGTCCATGGTATTTCCCAGGCAAGAAAACTGGAGAAGGTTGCCATTCCTTTCTCCTGGTTATCTTCCCAACCCAGGGACTGAACCCTTGTCTCTTGCATTGGCAGGTGGATGCTTTACACTTGAACCAATTGGGAAGCCTGCCTTTCCTCTATAATCTCTTTCGTCCCAACTTCACTCTGCTCAGTTCTGCTGGTTCCCTCAGTGATGTTTTAAGTATCCACATGCAACATGCTGCTGCTGCTGCTAAGTCGCGTCAGTTGTGTCTGACTCTGTGCGATCCCATAGACTGCAGCCCACCAGGCTCCCGAGCCCCTGGGATTCTTCAGGCAAGAACACTGGAGTGCGTTGTCATTTCCTTCTCCAGTGCATGCAAGTAAAAAGTGAAAGGGAAGTCGCTCAGTCGTGTCCGACTCTTCGCGACCCCATGGACTGTAGCCCACCAGGCTCCTCCATCCATGGGATTTTCCAGGCAAGAGTCCTGGAGTGGGGTGCCATTGCCTTCTCCGACATGCAACATAGCCTTTGCTTTTAACAGTCTTTCTACCCACAATGCCCTTCGTTGAGCGATCCACATGGTCTGTTTAGTTATTTCATTCAGGTCTCAAATACTTTCTTGAGTTCCTACTCTGGAAAACCTTGCATGCCAACTTGTAATATTCCTCAAGCCCATCTCCATTCTCCATTTTTTCTCCCTGTTTGTTTTTTTTTTTCTCCTCCCTGTTTAACATTAAATTTATCTTGCTCATTGTCTGATTTCTCTACTACAATGTAATAGGAGAAGAATTTCTTCTCCTACAGAATTTTGTCTTCTACAATGTCTGGCATGTTATAGTCAATAAAACTTTAATTTTATCATAATTATGATATGTCACTGCATATTAATTTTTAGACAATGCAGTGAATGAATGGTTGCTGCTACTGCTGTGTGCACACAGTGTGGAGAATGACAGCTTGTCTATAATAACGTAGTGGAATCGGGTAAGTCTGCTCACATTCTCTAGTTTGGAACCCTGTGTCAAGTACATGAGAATGTTATATTCACATAGCAATGTTAAGATATAATGAAGAAATGGTGGTAATTGATAATAGTTTTTGTTAAATTAAACAAAGAGGCCTTCAGACTGATGTGTGGCTTTAATGCCATCATGGCCTAAATAAGCAAACCCAAATCAAAGCCTGTAAACCCCTCCAGGCCATGGAATCAAAATACCAAAGAGTCAACTTTGCTTTCAGCCATCAAATTTGCTTCAAGTCAATCAAATTTCCTTTCTTTGCTTCCACATTTTCTCCATGTGAGTCCTTTCCTGGGCTTCTACCCGTGGAGTGCTACCAGCCACTTCCACTTTGGTGCTGCCAGAGTCAAATCAAATTTTGCTCAAATAAAAATTTGTAACATGCCTTAATTTATCTCTTAAATCTTGGTTACATATAATTGGAATCAGTTACCAGAATCAATCTTGATTGCATTTGGGGGAAATTTTTTTTTTATACTTTTACATTTTTTTTTACATTACAGTACATAACATGTACATATTTACATTACATTACATTTTTACATTTAAAATGTAGAAATTTTAAGTTTAAAAACATTACATTTTTACATTTAAATGCATGAATGTTATAATCTAGATTCAGTTATCCTGTGTAGGAAGGGAAAAATAATCTTCCCTGAGGAACCTCTCTGTAATAAAAGATTAACAAGAGAATAACAAATAGAAGATTACTAAAATGTATACCTCATGTCTGCATGGGATATACCCAGGCAAAATGAGTACATTCCCTGAATTAGGCCCAGGCCACCACCTTAAATACCATCATCAGCTAAAGACAAAGGAAAGATGTTTGGAGACATTGTTCAGTTTAGTTCAGTCGCTCAGTCGTGTCTGACTCTTTGTGATCCCATGAATCGCAGCACACCAGGCCTCCCTGTCCATCACCAACTCCCGGAGTTCACTCAGACTCACGTCCATTGAGTCGGTGATGCCATCCAGCCATCTCATCCTCTGTCGTCCCCTTCTCCTCCTGCCCCCAATCCCTCCCAGCATCAGAGTCTTTTCCAATGAGTCAGCTCTTCACATGAGGTGGCCAAGGTATTGGAGTTTCAGCCTCAGCATCAGTCCTTCCAATGAACACCCAAGACTGGTGTGTAGACAATGTATAGGGGACCAATTAAGGGAGCTTATAAGGAAAAGCATAGTAAACAAAGGTAAGGTTGTTATGTAGATTTAAGTGGGGGCCTACTTACTGATAGAACTTTCTTATGATTTAGTCATCCCTCTCTTCTTGGAACAGAGAGGGAGTCCTTGCAACCCCATAGCCCACCAGGCTCCTCTGTCCTTGGGATTCTCCAGGCAAGAATGCTAGAATGAGTAGCCACCATTCCCTTCTCCAGGGGATCTTCCCAACCCAGGGATTGAAACTGGCTCTCCTGCATTGCAGGCAGATTCTTTATAGTCTGAGTCACCAGAGAAGCCCATAGAGAGGGATACAGATTTACAAATACAATTTTCCCTTAGAAATGTAAATTTATAAGCATAAAAGCATAACTAGTTCTATTTTCAGAGTTCTCCTATATCTATTTTTTTCTCAAAAAATAATCTCAAAGTAATCCTTATGCCAATGAGGCATCTTTGGGGCTGGCACCTTCTGCTTCCCTTCACCTGTGTCCAAAAGGGGAACAGACTGAATATAAGTCACTTCTGTTAAACTCAATACGTGAACCGTGAACTCCCTGATGTTCAAGCTGGTTTTAGAAAAGGCAGAGGAACCAGAGATCAAATTGCCAACATCTGCTGGATCATGGAAAAAGCAAGAGAGTTCCAGAAAAACATCTATTTCTGCTTTATTGACTATGNACGGACTCGATGGATGTGAGTCTGAGTGAACTCCGAGAGATGGTGATGAACAGGGAGGCCTGGCGTGCTGCAATTCATGGGGTTGCAAAGAGTCAGACACGACTGAGCGACTGAACTGAACTGAACTGAAACTCTTGGGATGTAGTTTTTTATGTGTGCGTGATAAGTCATTTCAGTTGTGTCCAATTCTTTGCGATTCTACGGACTATAACTCATCAGGCTCCTCTGTCCATGGGATTCTCCAGGCAAAAATACTGGAGTGGGTTGCTGTGCCCTCCTCCAGGAGATCTGCCCAACCCAGGGACTGAACCCATATCTCTTATGTCTCCTGCATTGGCAGGCAGGTTTACTAGCTTATCCCATTTCCCTCTGGAGATCCTCTCTATATCTGCAAGCCTATTTGATTTACAGTATTCACATTTGTCTCAGTACCATACCTTCTCATGTCCCTACCGTTATGTGGTACTGGGGTCTAGTTGAAAGTTCTGTTCTTCTTGAACAGATAAAACAGACATTTTCTTTTCTTGGAGATTAAAATTATGAGTATTATTTTATTTATAGCTTAGAGTGTTTGATAATGCATACCCTCACTGAAGGACAACCAATTCAGCAATTACAGTAATTATAATTTTAATTACTATAAATGTTACAAGTATTAGTCCCTCAGTCATGTCCAACCCTTTGTGATCCCATGGACTGTAACCTGCCAGACTCTTGTATCCATGGAATTCTCCAGGCAAGAATACTGGAGTGGGTTGCTATTCCCTTCCCAACTCAGGAATTGAACCCAACTCTCCTGTATACAGGAAGGTTCTTTACAGTCTGAGCCACCAATAATTAATGCTAAAACCCTCAGGCTATAATTCAGAACAGGAAGCTGGAAATTGATCTTTTTTTAAAAATTATTTTTGGTTGTTCAGTTGCTAGGTCTTGTCCGACTTTTCTGGGACCCCACGTACGGTAGCATGCCAGGCTTTCCTATCCTTCGCTGTCTCCTGGAATTTGCTCAAACTCATATCCACTGAGTCAATGATGCCATCTGACCATCTTATCCTCTTTCATCCTCTTCTCCTGCCCTCGATCTTTCCCAGCATCAGAGTCTTTTCCAATGACTTGGCTTTTCCCATCAGGTGGCCAATGTATTTTTGATTCAGCNTTTGCTCAAACTCATATCCACTGAGTCAATGATGCCATCTGACCATCTTATCCTCTTTCATCCTCTTCTCCTGCCCTCGATCTTTCCCAGCATCAGAGTCTTTTCCAATGACTTGGCTTTTCCCATCAGGTGGCCAATGTATTTTTGATTCAGCATCAGTCCCCATACTCTTAGCTTCTATCTCAGCAATGGAATACTCACTTTAAATTTTATTCACTTTAATGCTCCCTCGTAACATTTAGTAAAGTGACCTTTATTCAATTCACTTTAAAAATACAGTACAAGGGATTTATTTTTCATCTTTATTGAGAAGTAATTGACACATAATAGTCCATATTTGCTTTACATTTAATCCTTCTCTATGAAGCTGTGTACATTACAAATCCAGTGTAGACACTGCTGAAATATAAGTGAATGTATATAACTGTAAAGTGTATAAAATACAATTTTAAATAAAGATACTTGAACAGTTTCAGTAAGCTATTAAAACACAATGTTATAAATTTTAATTCATAAGCCTAGTTTGTAGAGAAAAACTGTCAAATTCTTATCTACAATGCTGGCTTAGTTTAAAAGACAAGTTCAAAATTCCATCATTGTATTAGGTTCTATTTTTAATATTTTTATTGAAGGATAATTGCTTTAAAGAATGTTGTTGTTTTCTGTTAAATCTCAACATGAATCAGCTATAGATGTACATATATCCTATCCCTTTTGAACCTTCTTCCCATCGCCCTCCCCATCCCACCCCTCTAGGTTGATACAGGGCCCCTGTTTGAGTTTCCTGAGCCATACAGCAAATTCCTATTGGCTATCTATTTTACATAGAATAATGTAAGCTTCCATGTTACTCTTTCCATATATCTCACCCTCTCCTCCCATCTCCCCATGTCCATAAATCTATTCTCTATGTATGTTTCTCCATTGCTACCCTGTAAATAAATTCTAAACAACCATTTTTTTCTAGATTCCATATATGTTCATTAGAATATACTATTTATCTTTCTCTTTCCGACTCACTTCACTCTGTAATAGGTTCTAGTTTCATCCACCTCATCAGAACTGACTCAAATATGTTCCTTTTTATGGCTGAGTAACATTTCATTGTGTATATGTACCACAACTTCATCCATTCATCTGTCAATGAGCATCTAGGTTGCTTTCATGTTCTAGCTATTGTAAATAGTGCTACAATGATCAATGGGATACATGCATATTTTTCAACCCTGGTTTCCTCGGGGTATATGCCTAGGAGTGGGATTGCTGGGTCATATGGTGCTTTTATTCATAGTTTTTTAAGGACTCTCCATACCGTCTTCCATAGTGGCAGTATTAATTTACAGTCCCACCCAGAGTGCAAGAGCATTCCCTTTTCTCCATACCCTCTCCAGCATTTCTTGTTTCTAGACTTTTTGACGATGGTCATTCTGACTGATGTGAGGCGATACCTCATTGTGGTTTTGATTTGCATTTCTCTAATAACAAGCGACATTGAGCATCTTTTCATGTCTTTGTTAGTCATCTGTATGTCTTCTTTGGAGAAATGTCTGTTTAGGTCTTTTCCCCACTTTCTGATTGGGTTGTTTGTTTTCCTGGTATTGAGTTGTATGAGCTGTTTATATATTTTGGAAATTAATCTTTTGTTAGTTTTTACATTTTCTATTTATTGTTTTCTGCAATTCTGAGGGTTGTCTTTTCACTTTGCTTATACTTTTCTTTGTAATGCAAAAGCTTTTAAGTTTAATCAGATCCCACTTGTGTATTTTTGTTTTTATTTCCATTACTCTGGGAAGTGGATCATAGAGTATCTTGCTTTGATTTATGTCACTGAGTGTTCTGCCTGTATTTTCCTCTAAGAGTTTTATAGTTTCTGGTGTTACATATAGGTCTTTAATCCATTTTGAGTTTATCTTTGTGTGTGGTGTTAGGAAGTGTTCTAATTTCATGGTTTTACATGGAGCTGTCCAGTTTCCCCAGCACATTTATTGAAGAGACCGTCCTTGCCCCAATGTATATTCTTGCCTCCTTTGTGAAAAATAAGTTACCCATAGGTGCATGGGTTTATTTCTGGGCTTTCTATCTTGTTCCATTGTGTTATATTTCTGTTTTTGTGCCAGGGCCATACTGTCTTGATGACTGTAGCTTTGTAGTATCATCAGAAATCAGGAAGGTTGATTCGTCCAGCTCCATTTTTCTTTCTCAAGACTGCTTTGGCTATTCAAGGTATTTTGTGTTTCCATATGAATTGTGAAATTTTTTGTTCTAGTTCTGTGAAAAGTGCCATTGGTAATTTGACAGGGGTCACATTGAATCTGTAGATTGAATTTGGTAGTACAGTCATTTTCACAATACAGACTCTTCCTACCCAGGAACATGGAATATCTCTCCATCTGTGTATGTCATCTTTGATTTCTTTCATCAGTGTCTTATAATTTTCTGTGTACAGTTTATTTGTCTCCTTTAGTTTAGTTCAGTTCAGTTCATTCACTCATTCTTGTACAACTCTTTGTGACCCCATGAATCGTAGCACTCCAGGCATCCCTGTCCATCACCAACTCCCGTCTACTCAAACTCATGTCCAGAGAGTTGGTGATGCCATCCAGCCATCTCATCCTTTGTCGTCCCCTTCTCCTCCTGCCGCCAATCCCTCCCAGCATCAGGGTCTTTTCCAATGAGTCAGCTCTTCGCTTCAGGTGGCCAAGTATTGGAGTTTCAGCTTTAGCATCAGTCCTTCCAATGAACACCCAGGACTGATCTCCTTTAGGATGGACTGGTTGGACCTCCTTGCAGTCCAAGGGACTCTCAAAAGTCTACTCCAACACCACAGGTCAAAAGCATCCATTCTTCCATGCTCAGCTTTCTTTACAGTCCAATTCTTACATCCATACATGACCACAGGAAAAACCATAGCCTTGACTAGACAGACCTTTGTTGGCAAAGTAATGTCTCTACTTTTCAATATGCTGTCTAGGTTGGTCATAACTTTCCTTTCCAGGAG
>SJYV01037220.1:0-15008 GCA_006410875.1 Neotragus pygmaeus | reverse complement strand
CAGGAAGACTCAGAGGCGAACGGGCAGCCGGCTTCACGGCCCCGCGGCTAGAAGGCCCCAGCCCCACCCGGCTCCGCACCGCGGAGCCCTTGGGAAAATGCCTTCCCCCCGGACCCCACCCTGAGGGGTTCTGGTCAGTCGGGGCGAGGGCCGCCCTGCCTCTCGGCTAAGGCGGGGCTGGTGGGCGGGAGTGCCGGCTCCGGGGAAGGCTGCGGCGCTGGGCTGACCCGGGATTCCCCGCAGGAGTCGGGGGTCTGGTCCTGGGCAACTCCCACCTCCTTGGAAGGCGGCGGGCACTCTCCCAGGAGCCCCCCTAGGCTGGCAGAGGCCCTTGGTGGCCTTCCCACCATTCTGCCTCCTCTACTGCTGATTAACATGGGCCACGGGCAGCAGAGGGCAGGTCTAGCCTCAGCCCTGCTCCCACCTGGCTGCCTGCCCCTGGTTATGGGCTCCCCACGTCAGGCCAGCGCAGCCAGCCCTGGCCTCTCCCAGCAGCCTCCCTTCGCTCCGTGCCCATTCACAGTGCCCTTGCCAAGCCCTTCCAGCAGCGTTCCCAGCCCCCAGGCTGCCTCCACCCCGGGCCCCCTGCCCGTGCCCTCTCCACCACCTCTGGCCCCTTGCCACCACCTCCTCTCCTCGCTTCCCTGTGGGCCTCCAGTCTCTTTCCTCCATCACCCTCCCCTTGGCACATTCTCTAACACACAACCAATGCCCGTCGCTGCTCTGCTCACATCCCACCAGCCCTTCGGGATCCAGCCCCTGTGGACCTCTCTCGTGGGCTCTCCTCCTGCCCCCCACCTCCCATGTGCCTGCACCAGCCAGGCCCAGGGCCGGTGTTACTCAAATCCACCACGCTCCCCCCCTTCAGGCCTCTGTCCACCGGGTTTCCACTGCTTCCTCTTACAACTGAGCTAACCCAACCCTCAAGAGTTGGTCCAAACGAACACCAGTCCTTCATAAACTCTGCCAAAATCCAGAGGAAGGCACTCATTCTAAAAGGCCGGCATTACCTTGATACCAAAACCAAAGACCTCACAAAGAAAACTACAGACCAATATCCCTTATGAGTGTAAAGTTCCTCACCAAAACACTAGCAAGTTGAATCCAGCACCACACACAATGAATTCTAGACCACGCCTAGTGGGATTTAACCTAGGAATGCAAGCTTAATTTAACAGTCAAAATTCGAAGAATGTAGAAAATTCCTTGGTGGTCCAGTCCTTAAGACAGCACTTTCACAGCCAGGGCCTGGGTTCAACCCCTCGTGGGGGAATTAAGATCTCGAAAGCTGGAGTTAAAGCCAAAAAAACCCTCAAAAAGCAAAATTCAAAGCATGTAATACATTATATCACCCTGCTTATTTAACTTCTATGCAGAGCACATCATGTAAAATGCCAGGCTAGATGAAGCACAAGCTGGAATCAGGATTGCTGGGAGCAGTATCAATAACCTCAGATATGCAGATCACACCACCCTTAGGGCGGAAAGCAAAGAGCCTCTTGAGGAAGGTGAAAGAGGAGAGTGAAAAAACTGGCTTAAAACTCAACACTCAAAAAACAAAGATCATGGCATCCGGTCCCATCACTTGATGGCAAATAGATGGGCAAACAATGGAAACAGTGAGAGATTTTATTTTCTTGGGCTCCGAAATCACTGCAGATGGTGAGTGTAGCCATGAAATTAAAAGACACTTGCTCCTTGGAAGAAAAGCTATAACAAACCTAGACAGCATATCAAAAAGCAGAGACATTACTTTGCCGATAAGCTCCTTCTAGTCAAAGCTATGGCTTTTTCAGTAGTCATGTCTAGATGTGAGAGCTGGACCGTTAAAAAGGCTGAGCGCCAAAAAACTGATGCTTTTAAATTGGGGTGTTGGAGGAGACTCTTGAGAGTTCCTTGGACTACAAGGAGAGCAAACCAATCCATCCTAAAGGAAATCAGTCCTGAATATTCATTGGAAAGACTGATGCTCAAGATGAAACTCCAATACTTTGCCACCTGATGCCAAGAACTGACTCATTGGAAAAGACCCTGTTGGTGGGAAAGATTGAAGGCGGGAGAAGGGGACAACAGAGTATGAGGTGATTGGATGGCATCACCGACTGGATGGACATGTGTTTGAGCAAGCTCTGGGAGATAGTGAAGGACAGGGAAGCCTGGCATGTCCATGGGGTCTCAAAGAGTTGGACACGACTGAGCAACTGAACAACAATACAATATATCAATTTGCTGCTGCTGCTGCTGCTAAATCGCTTCAGTCGTGTCCAACTCTGTGCGACTCCATAGACAGCAGCCCACCAGGCTCTCCCGTCCCTGGGATTCTCCAGGCAAGAACACTGGAGTGGGTTGCCATTTCCTTCTCCAATGCATGAAAGTGAAAAGTGAAAGGGAAGTTGCTCAGTCGTGTCCGACTCTTTGTGACCCCATGGACTGCAGCCTACCAGGCTCCTCTGCCCATGGGATTTTCCAGGCAAGAGTACTGGAGTGGGGTGCCACTGCCTTCTCTGATATATCTAATAGTACAAAAACCATACAACCATCTCAACGTGCTATGTTTAGTCGCTCAGTCATGTCTGACTCTTTGTTACCCCATGGACTGTAGCCAGCCAGGCTCTTCAGTCCATGGGGATTCTCCAGGCAAGAATACTGGAGTGGGTTCCCATGCCCTCCTCCAGGAGATCTTCCCAATGCAGGGATCAAACCCAGTTCTCCTGTACTACAGGCAGATTCTTCACCATCTGAGCCACCAGGGAGGACCAAGAATATTGGAGTGGGGAGCCTATCCCTTCTCCAGGGGAATCTTCGGAGCCAGGAATTGACTGGGGTCTCCTGCTTTGCAGGCTCATTCCTTACCAGCTGAGCTACCAGGGAAGCTCCAACTGTCTCAATAGACGCAGAAAAAGCATTTAACAAAATCTGGCCATTCTTCACGATAAGAACACTCAATAGGGATTTCCCTGGTGGTCCAGTGGCTGAACCTCTGCACTCCCAGTGCAAGGCGTTGAGGTTCGATCCCTGGTCAAGGAGCTAGATCCCACATGCCGCAACTGAGAGTTTGCAGGCCGCAAGGAAAGATCCCGCATGCAGCAACAAAGACTAAACATACCGTGTGCCGCACCTAAGACCCGGCGCAGACAACTTTTTTTTTTTTAAGAACATTCAACAAACTAGGAGTAGGAGGAAATTTCCTCAACTTGGTGAAGAACATCAATGAAAAACTTTGAGCTAACATCACGAAAGCTTCCTCTCCAGTGAGGAACAAGGGAAGGACATTTTTATTCACCACTGAGCCAGAGTTTTATTCACCATTGAGCCAGAGTTTCCAGGAAGAAGAAATGAGAGTTTGCAGGGAGAAGAAATAAGAACTATGTGGATTGGAAAAGAAAAAGCAAAACTGTTCAGAGATTAGGTGGTCGGGAAAAACCCCAGGGATCCACTAAAGAATGTTTAGAAATAGTAAACAAGCTCAGCAAGGCGGCAGGACAGCAGATGGGCACACAAAACTCCGTCGTATATTTCTCTCTGCCAGCAACAATCCGAAAACAAAACACGAGCTAGCTCAGCTTTCCCTTCTTCAGGTGGTCCTCCCCGACCTAAGAGGGGGCACCCGGGCACAGAAGGGGCACCAGGCTGTCCCATGGGAGAAGCAAAATGCTGCTGCCCTGGGCGGTGGGGACTGCAGGTGGCCTGGAAGTCGCAGCAAGCGGACACGGAGCCCCCAGCCCACTCCAGCGCCTCCTCCAGGTCTGTAAGGAGACCTGGAATCTTTGATGAGGCAGGGGCGCTGGAGGCAGAGCTGAGGACTGACGTCGCCCACCCCTCCTTCTGGCTCTGCACCTGGAAGGGAAGAAGGTGGAGCGGCCCCACAGTCCCACCCTGGTGGGCTCGGCAGCCAGGCGGGCACAGGCCTGGGAAGGGCTCGGTCTCACCTGGCCGCGGACCCCTCTGCAGACCAGAGGCGCGCTCCTGGTGTCCACTGGTTGGCCCGGCCTGTGCTCCACCGTCACCTCCCCTGGGAGCGTCCCTGCTTCAGCGACAGACACCCACGTTCCGCCGCTCCCCTCCAGAGGGTGGACCGTGGCGGGCCGGCTTGTCCTGACGCCCCTGCATCCTCTGGGCCCCGGCCCTGCCCTGCCACGCTGGGACCTGCCCAGGAGCCCAGCACCAGGGAGCTCTCCGGTCTCTGCTCCGCGCTCACCCCCACCTTCTCTGAAAGCTGAGCCTGGTCTGTGGGACCGAGGCCCCGTGGCTGCAGCGCCGAGCAGAGCAGGCAGATGAAAACCGCTCCTCCTCTCAGATGGCCAGGAAGCAGGCTCTGTGGCCTCCCCTCCCCCTGGGGTGTGAGTCCCCAGGGCATGTGGTCATCCCCTGCAGAGGCCCACACAGCCAGCCACTGTCATGGACTGCACGCCCAGGCAAGACGCGTGCGTGAGCTGGGCGCAGGCGAGAAGGTTCTGTATGTGCTCTTCGGCCTGTGTGCACACACGTGTGCACCGTGTGAACCAGTGCACCAGAGCAGGGCTCCCTCGGCTCCCCTTCCCGACACCTGTAGACCTGTGGCCCCGGCTGTGGTGAGGGCGCCGGCGCCTCCTGCGACCACGGTGCTAGCGGTTCCTGTCAGCGGTCCCTGGCTGCCCAGCTGCAAGCGCCGCAGAGAGGGGAGGCCTGGGCTCCCAGGCTCCCAGTGGGGAAGAGACCAGGTCCCCAGGGTGGTCATTCGCACACCCACAACTATGCACACACTCACCACAGGCACACGTGCATGCTTATACATGCACGCCTGAAGATGCACACTCACACACACCTACCTGCACACGCTCATACATGCCACGTCCACACATGCCCTCCAATGCACACAGGGACTCGCTCAGCTGCTCACACTCACACCCAGGCACACGCTCATCCACATGTGTGCATGCTCACGTTCATTCTTACGTGTGTCCACCCTCACACACACCAGTTTGCACTCACACATACTCACAGACACTCACCGACTCCCACGCGGTGTGCTCACACATACAGCCTCCAGGGGCTGCGAGGACCCTCTGTGGGGGACCCCGTGCCCTGGGCAAGGCAGCCTGGGCGCAGATGAGAGCCACCAGCACCGCCCCACAGCCCTGCACCCATCCAGCACCGGGCCTGGTCGCTCCTTAAACCACACAGCACTGCTCTACCCCCAGGTCACAGGCTCGCACGGGGCACCCCGGCGCACACTGTGTGCCAGGCTCTGTGCTTCTCAGGGATCGCCCACGTCACCATCCCACCCCAGCACCCCCTGACGTGCGAACTGGCATCGTGCCCACTGGTGAAGACAGCGAGGGTCAGAGATGCTGAGTAACTCCCAAGCAACACGGCCCTGCCGCCCCCACCCGGGCACACAGCAGGAGCTAGGTGGCGCCTGAGGGGCAGGGCCCAGCCCCTCTGGGTTCAGTCTCCCCTTTCAATTGCTCCTCCCCCTTCCTCTTCCCTGAATCTTTCTCCATAAAAGAAAGGAAACCAAAAGAAAAACCATCTTCCACAGGCCGATGAGCAGCCGCGCCAGGGGAAGGGAGGGAGCACGACCTGGGGTGGGGTCCCTCAGACCCCGAGGCTCTTGAGCCCCCTGCCAGGCACCCCTGCACAGGGCATGGTGCTCCAGGACGGGGGTGGGGGGGGCAGGCAGGCGACGGGGCTCACAGGGCTCTGCATTCCCCCAGTGCAGGCACACTCACACACACACACCATCACACTCACACACACACCATCACACTCACACACACACACACCATCACACACACACCATCACACCATCACACTCACACACACACCATCACACTCACACACACTCAGCATGTGCACCCAGGACCCAGTGTCCACAACCCCCGGGCAGGGCAGGATGTCCGGTGGAAGGCCCGTGCCGACCCAAGGCCTTCTGCAGGCTGCCGGCCGAGTGGCGCAGGCCCTGGGCTCCCACCAGCTGCCCCGTCCACCCCTGGCCTCACCTCTCCTCCTGGGGCTCGGGGCAAGGGTCCTGTGCCTCCTGCCGCCGCCGCCCCAAGGAGGGTGGGTCTGGGCTCGCACGCGGGCCCCCCGGAGCAGCTCTACAGGTGCTGAGCCGGCACAAGCTCCCAAGTCCCCCGGGCCAGGGCCGCCCCACTGACCTGGTGGCGCTGAGCCAGCACATGGCTCTCTTCCTGCCTGCCGATGGCCTCGGGGCAGGTGTCCTGGGGTCCAGGAAGGCCATGCGGCTCAGGGTCCATGGGGCGGGGCTTCGGCCGGCATCCCCGGGCAGGTGAGGCGCCCGCTTGCGCCTGCTGACAGCCGCCCGCTGCCTGTGTCTGGGGCCTGTGGCCGCCGGGGCTCCTCCCCACCCAGGACTTCCTGCTGCCGGGGCCCTGGGCAGCCCCAGGTAGCCAGCACTTCCTGTGAGGCCCAGTGCTGCCTGGCCTGCTGGCTTTCAGCCGTGCGCACTGTGGGCAGGCCCCAGGACGAGGCCGGCTGTGGCCACCCCCCACCTTGGAGAGGAAGCCCCTTGCCAGGGTCCCGCCCCCACCCCACAGCCACCTCTGCAGATTGGGCTTCTTCCCAGCGAATCGGGAGCCCCTAATTCCAGGGCATCAAGCCCGGCTTCCCTGGCCCCAAAGACAGCTGCACACGAAGTCACGACCCTCCCGGGGGCCCCACGGGCCAGAACACAGATTCTGCCATGCAGCTCCGCCTCTGGAGGCCACTGTGATACAGGGGCCCGCGCCTCTCGCACCAGGAGACCTTCACGTGTCGAGGTGGCTGCTTCTCTGTCCTTTGACCCCAAGGGACAAAGGACAGATGGGATACCAGCCTTCCCTCTGTGTTCTCCAGGCCTCTCTGCCCCTCCTGCACCCGCGCCAGGCACAGCCTCTGTGACACAGCTGGGCTCACACACACCCACAGGGTGCACTCGCAGCTCCCCAGCAAACACCTGGCTTGCTAGAAAGCATTACACCCCGAGTGGCCAAGCGCGCTCCGTCACTGCCTGGTCCCTGCCCGGGTCCTGCTCACAGTGCAGCCCACCCACGCACCCCAGGCCTGCTCTGCCCCTCTAAGCTGGGCTCCCTCCCCCACCCAGGAAGCTGGGAGCGGGGGGTCCAGCCCAAGCTGGGCACTGAGCCCCATGCCCACTGCCTCCCCTCCCCTGAGCTCCAGTCTCAAGGTCCGCCCCCTGCCCCCGCTCCCAGCACCAGCTGGGGGACGGAGCACTCTGGGGCCATGCGGCTGCAGGGTCTGAGGGTGCCGGCGGGTCCTCAGATGCTGCAGAGGCTCAACCTGTCCAGCCCAGCAGCTGTCCCAGGGCAAGCACCCACAGCTGGCCTGCCGGCACCTGGTTGCACACACATCTGGGTGTCCGGCTCGGGCCTCAGACACACACCGCCACCGTGCCCCGCCATCTCCTGGATGGGAAACTTGGGTTTGTGCATCCTCACTCTCCTCAGGGGGCACCCTGGCCTCCCCGGCCAGCGTTGGCCTCTGTGCCCGCCAGGGTCCGGGGGCAGACAGCTGACCACAGCCCAGGAGCAGGGAGTGGCAGGGAGGTTAAGGGGGGCCTCCTCCCGTCCACCCTTGCAGCCTGCCCAGAGTGGGGCGGGGCCCCAGCCAGCCTCCGTCCTGTGCAGGCAGAGGCGGGAGCAGGCAGAGGACCACGGCTGCGGGAGCCGCGGGGCCTCCATGGAGGTCAGGTCACGCTGGCCCCTTCCCCCACCCTATTGCCTCGAGGAGGCCGAGGCCAGGATTCCCGAGGCCCCCACTCTAGGCCTCCCGGCTTCTCCCAGTGACCTCCCACCTCTCCCCACTCCAGGCCTCCCGGCTTCTCCAGTAACCTCCCATCTCTCCCCGCTCCAGGCCTCCCAGTTTCTACCAGTTTCTCCCAGTGACGTCCCATCTCCCCAGGCAGCAGTTCATCCTTGCAGCAAATAACGCTGCTTTCATTTGGTGGCTCAGCTGGTGAAGAATCCACCAGCAATGTGGGAGACCTGGGTTCGATCCCTGGGCTGCGAAGATCCCCTGGAGAAGGGAATGGCTACCAACTCCAGTATTCTGGCCTGGAGAATTCCGTGGACTGTATGGTCCATGGGGTCGCAAAGAGTCAGACACGACTGAGTGACTTTCACTTCATTTCACTTCATGTTCCTGAAACAGGGCGTTCAGAGCCCCTCCTCCAGTAGTGGGAACCGCCCCCACCCCGCCCCACTAGACTGGGAATAACCATCACCCAAGCAGTAAGATGGGTGGGGCTGGGGTCCCAACTCTGGGAAGCTCTGGTTTCCACCCCACCTTCCCCAAGTTGCAGCTCTTCCTCCAGCCTCCCAGGGCAGCCGCCTCTAAATCCCAGGCTTGGGGATCACCCACCCAGCCAGACACTTACCAGGGTGGGTGGGACTAGCCAGCTACTGGGCAGGGGCCAGGTGTCAGCCTGCGAAAGAGAGCCTTGTGGGCTCCAGGGTCCTCGGCCTGCTCTGGAGCGAGGCACATGCCAGCGCAGCACCGCCCCTGCCACAGGCCTTGAAGCCTGTCCCGCCCTGGTGGTCACAGCCCACTCACCCGCGCTGACCACGGGACGCGGGCCTGAGAAAGCAGGGCGCTGGCCGAGTCGACGGCCAGGGAACAGAGGTGTGGGGACTAGAACCACAGCCCTGGCAACCCCAGTCTCCCAGGGCCCCTGTGCCCAGCCCGGTGCCGCCTTTGTGCCAAGGAGAGGCTGCAGGCTCAGGGAGGGCCCTGTGCCCAGGGCAGGGTGACTGGCACCTCCACTGGTGAAAACCTCAAGCTCTCAAAATAAGACGCTTTGCATCAGTCCCTGCGAAGGGCTTGGGGCCACCCACAGCCAGCCTAGGGCCCACCTACTTGGTCCCCACCCTCCAGGACCACGGCCCCCGAGCCCTTCCCCTCCTCTCTGAGCCCATTCTTCTCTCCGCCTGACACTGTAACCTGCCTTCCGGTGCGGGGAAGCGAGGAGTCCCGGGAACTCGGGCCAGGGTGCCATCCAGCTGGGGAGAGGGAGTGGGAGGCGTAGGGGCAGGGTCCTGCCCAGGGTCACCCCGTGTCATGGGCTGAATGGGGGCCTCCAGAGACATATGTCCAAGTCCTAGTCCCTGGGAACTGTGATTGACCTTAATTGGGGAAGGATCTTCGCATACATGACTAAGGATCTCACCCTGGTTTAGCCAGATGGCCCCTAAATGAAACAGCAAGCATCCTTATAACAGACAAGAGAGGAAGAACTCCAGGAAGAAGTCAGGTTTGTGTCACCAGAGGCAGAGAATGAAAAGAGAGGGAATTGGAGGAAAGCGGCCAAAAGGTACGAACTTCCGGTTGTAAGATCAATAAATCCTAGGGAAGCGATGGATGGCAGGGTGACCTGCCGGCAGTGCCGTGTGATACACAGGAAAGCTGGAAAGAGAACACATCCTGTGAGAAAACACTTTTTTCTTCTTTTTCTTTTCATTGTATCAGTATAAGAAGACAGATGCTGGCTGGATCTATTGTGGCAATCCTCTCACAATATATGCAAGTCAACCCTCATGCTGTGCCTTCGATCTAAAAATAAAGGGAGAGAGAGAGAGAAGACAGAGGCGGAGGGGCAGGCAGAGGCAGAGGCAGAGGCTGCGGTGACGTGTCCATAAGCCAAGGGAGCCCAGGCCCGTAGGCAGCCCCCGGGAACCTGGAAGACAGAGAAGGAAGGAAGGGTTCGCCCTCAAGCCCCTTAACGGAGCAGGGTGCTGTTGACACCTTGACTTTGGAGTCTGGCCTCCAGGACCTTGAGAACACCTTCCTGTGCTTCTCAGCCCCCAGTCTGTGGCGCTTGTTAGGGCGACTGTGAGAAACTATCTCACACGGATACAAGCCCAGGTCCTTCCCTGGATGAAGTAAGTCACAGTCGGTCAGAAGGCCGGGGCGTGCCCTTCAGGGTGAGGCCGGCTCTCTGAGGGCCTCCTTGGCATGAGGCGGGATGGGGTACATCTGAGCGGCCTCCCTAGACGTCCATGGCCTCCTGCGGTCCTGGCTCACCACCTCCCACGCCCGCCATGCACCAGCTCAGAGGCCAGGCTCGGCCCACACTCCCCACCTCCCGGCCAGCCCCTCCTTGACTCTGTCCAGTCATCTCCACCGTGGAGCAGAGGTCAGGCTGGCCCCTGGCTGAGCGGGTGGGTTCTGGCCCCTGCTCGCTGCCCTGGGCCCTTGGCTGTGGGCCTGTCACAAGGACCACCGTGCCCCATTCTTAGACTGCAATCTCCTCCGCTGGAAACCATTTCCTCTCTGAAAGTCCCCCGCACCTTTGCGAGAAGGACCTTCTAGAACGTCAGCCCCTTCTCTGCACTCTCCAAGTCAGTGGCCCAGCCTTGCGCATCAGGGTGTCACACGTGTGGCCCCAGCGTTCCCCATGGGCCTGGGTCCCCCTCCATGCCCCACGCCCAGTGCCTGTCCCACCAAAGGGACCGAGGGACTGAAGGACGCGTGGTCAGGCAGGCTCACTGCTGCGTCTGCACACGCGGCCACACCCCCACGTGGTTATGCCAGCGCCCGCTGGGGCTGTCCCCCAGGGCCAGAGCGAGGGACTACGCTGACCCCCGGTGAGAACGGAGGCCCAGTGGCTGCCGCAAAGCCCTGTGCCCCCAGGACCTCTGCCTGGTGAGTGAGCCACTGGCCAGCCCTGGGTGAGCCCTGGGGTCTGCTCACCACAAAACAGAGACCAGGCCAGCACTCCCCAGAAGGCCATACTTGCTGGGGTCTAAGAGGCCCCCCGGGGCTTGTTAGGGCTGCTCGGGGTGGGGTTGCGAGGCAGTCCAGCCGCTGCTGTGGGCGGGGACAAAGGGAATTGGGGAAGTGCAGAAAGGCTGGCACGCACAGCTGCCCACACGGAGCCGGGGCTTCTGAGGGCGGTGGCCAAACAGGGGCACGAGTGTGGTTTCGGGACCTTTGCCTTGAGCTCTGTCCCCACAGACGACTCAAGGGAGCCCACGTGCCCCTGTGTGCCCCCCATCCCACAGCCAGCCAAGGCTGCCTCTCCAGGCCTGGCCTCTGCCTCTAGCAAATATTCCCAGAACAGGCAGCATCTCCCAAGGGCCAGGGTCGAGGGCTGGGTGAGCCTGTGGGGGCAGAGCTGGGGGCCCCCAAAGAGAGCTGGGACCCCTCAGAAAAGAGCAGGGGCCGCCCACGGGCCCTGCATCAGGTGCAAGGCACCCTCTTCGGAGCCCCGGAGAGGGCAGGGATCCCCAGGAAGGAGCAGCACGTGGACGGGTGGGGGGACAGCTGGGTAGGGGTGCCAGGCCCAGGGCCCCCAACTCCTGGACCAAGTCCGCACAATAGGCTGTGGTGGGGGAAGCGCGGCTTGGCACCGTCACTCTCTCGTCTGAAACCACAAGCCAGCAGAGGCGTTCCAGGATTCACACTTCAGTTCATCATGACACTGACAAGTTTCCACTTTTTAATTGCTTGATAAAAAAAACTCTCCAAAGTGCTGACGTGTGGCCGGATCCACCCCCATGTTCCTGGCCCATCGCCCACAGATGTTCACTGCTGTGCACACAGCCGGCGCGGGCACCCCAGGCCCCCCACCCCCTCCAGGACAGGGCCGCTCCACCACGGGACCCTGGGAGTCAGGACAGCGGTGGTGACGCCCAGGCTTCCTTGGGGACAGGCTCCACCCTAACCTCGCGGCCCACCCTCGGCCTGCTTCCTCGTGAGAACAGCCGGTCATCAGCGCCTGCGAGAGGCTGTCCTGAGGATCACCCGGCATGGCTGGGGGCAGGGGGGTTCCTCGGGAAAGGAGAACGTCCTCCTGAACCACCCTGCTCAGAGCCAGACCATGCCCTCCCAGGCTGCCCCTGCGGGTCTGCACCCCTCCAGCACACTCCCTGCCCACTGCTGCTGGCCCCATTCTGAGCCATGGCCCTAAGCATGGAAACGCCACCTTTGTCCAGCTCATGGCTTGGCCTAGAGCAACATCTCCCGTCTCCCCAGGCTCCACGCCTTCCTCCGCAGCCCCGAGTCCAGACCCACTGCCCACACACACAGCCTCTGCCCACCTAAACATGCTCTGCCCACGAGCAGGGCTCCTAGGAGAGGCTCTGTGCCCCCACCAGCTGCACCAACCGCAGAGTTGCCAGTCTGTCTGTTGACTGTCTGCCTCACCCTCGACATAGCTCGGGGCTGAGGGCAGGGGATGTGGACGGCAGTCATTCCGTGCGTCCGTCCGCTGCAGCGTCCCCAGCACAAAGGGGACACCAGGCACCTCTTGCAGCATGAAGAGACCTCAGCCACTGGCCGGACACTCCCGGCTCCACGTGGGGTCCAACCATGGAGCTTATTTACTGAAGTAAACCACTCGCCTTGCCCCAAACCTCCCCATTTCTTCATCCCTGGGCCGGGGTAGGGGGTGGTGTCTGGCTGCAAGGATGGACGCCTAGTGCAGGGGTCTGCCGCCCACTGAGCAAGGGCCAGACACCCCCAGAGTGACCTCGGCCATACTCTTGATCGCTCCCAGCCTCACTGGCCCACAAAGCAAGGCCAACAGCCCTCATGGGCAGAGCAGGTGTGGGGCCTAGACCGTCCCCCTCCCTCCGTGAGTACCTGGTGGGCCGAGCCCCAGGCAGACCAGGCTGCCCGACACTGCCACTGGCCCTCCAGGGTTGGGGCTGGAACCTTCCGAGCCCCTCTGTCGGGTCACTCAGAAGGGGACAGACCTGCTCTGAGATCAGAGTGAGGCCGACCTCCAGTGACTGAGGAACCCATGGACTTCCCCAAGCCCAGCCTACCCCACCCTCTTCCCAGAAACCACGTGCACGCTCCTTGGGTCACTCCTTGGCGCACCAGACAGCTTGGTCCTGCCCTCGGCGGAGGGCCTGGTCCCGGTCACTGGCCCCAGGCCTCCAGAGCATAGGCGACCACCAGCCAGACTCTCCTGGGGACACATGTGTAGGTCACAGGCGCCTCCTTTGGGGACACATCCCGACTCGCCATGGCCAGGGGCGGGGGGATCTCAAAGGCAACCTCTTGTGCCAGAGAGCCAAACCAGTGGATCACGGCAGGGAGCAGCCTCCAGGAACGTCCCCCCAGCTCCACGGTGTCAGCCCCCAGGGCCCACTCATTCCCCGCCGCCCGTCTCCCGCTCCCGATGAGGAAGCTGAGGCTGAGTGGGCTGCAGCAGCGGCCGCTACACCAGCACCACCCTCGCGGGCCACCTCACCCACCCCACACTTCCTGCCAAGCCTGGCTTCAAGGGGTGTGAGGAGGGCGAGGGGCCCGGGGCCTGCTCTCTGGATGGACGGATGGACGGACAGAGCTCCCACAGCCCGGAGCGCAGCTGGAGGAGGCCCTGGGCTCCAGGCCGAAGGCTGGGTACACAGCGCGGGGGTGCAGGCGCCTGCCAACCTGCCCTCCTGATCTCAGGGTCTGCTTCTGCTTTACACACCCCTCCAGAGCCCAGGGGAGCCGCTCAGGAGACTGTCCCAGAGCACAAGCCCCACCCTGAGGCCTGCTCGCCACTGCCACCGCTAACGGGGCAGGAGGAGACAGTCAGGGCATTGCCACCTGCAAGCACACACCACACCCTTCACCCAGGGTCCACGCTGGCCTGGCCCTCCGTCTGGGGTGCCCAACTACTGGGGAGGTGGCCACCTCTGACTCACACCCTTGTGACAACACTTCCACCCAGACATAGCGACACGTCAGCCAGCATCCACACGCAACAGCCAAGCAAGGCCACACGGAAAGTGTCCTGGATAGGAGAGAGCTTGTGCAAAGGGCCTGGGGCTGGGGTGAGAGGAGGCACACACTGGTGGGGCATGTGCTTGTTAGAGGAAGCCGGTCCGGTCCAGAACATGCCTGAGGGCCACGTGCCCAGCTGAGCGTGCAGAGGGTCTCAGACCTGCCCCGGGTGAGCACCCAGGCCAGGGCACCCCCTCCCGCTTTGCTTCTTTGTACCGGCAACCTGGTGCAAGTCACTTCACTCCTCCCCCAAACAGGCTTGCTAATAAGAGCACCCTGAGGACCAAACATGCCAAAGAATGCTCAAACTACCACACAATTGCACTCATCTCACACGCTAGCAAAGTGACGCTCAAAATTCTCCAAGCCAGGCTTCAGCAATACGTGAACCGTGAACTCCCTGATGTTCAAGCTGGTNCGGAGCTCGGGGATGGACAAAGGTGGCAAACAGCCCCGACCTTGGCGCAGGGTGACACTGGCACACAGCACAGACCTCAGCTTATGGCAACCGCATCACACAGCCCAGACCTCGGCGCAGAGAGACCACAGCATAGAGCCTGGAACTCGTCGCTAGCCGACCGTGGAACACAGCTGGGACCTCGGTGCTGGGCGACTGTGGCACACAGTCTGGATCTCGGCACAAGTCTACTGTGGCACACAGCCGGACCTCGTCACAGGGCGACCGTGGCACACAGCCTGAACCTCAGTGAAGGGCGACCATGGCACACAGCACAGAATCTTTGCAGGGAGACCGTGGCACAGAGCTCAGAACTCGTCGCTAGCCAATCGCAGAACACAGCCCGGACCTCGGGACAGGGTGACTACGGCACACAGCCCGAACCTCAGAAAAGAGCAAACGAGGCACACAGCAAGGACCTTGGCGCAGGGCGACACTGGCACACAGCACGGAACTCGGGAGTTGGCGACCGTGTCACACAGCCCAGANGCACACAGCCCGAACCTCAGAAAAGAGCAAACGAGGCACACAGCAAGGACCTTGGCGCAGGGCGACACTGGCACACAGCACGGAACTCGGGAGTTGGCGACCGTGTCACACAGCCCAGATATTGGAGCAGGGCAACTGCGGCACATAGCCAGAACTTCAGCCCAAGGCTACCATGGCACACAGTCCAGCTTCGGCGCAGGACGACTGCAGCACACAGTCCGAACCTCAGTGAAGCGTGACCGTGGAACACAGCCCGGAAATCAGTGCAGGGCGACCATGGCACAGCGCTCGGACCTCGTCGCTAGCCAACCACGGTACACATCCCGGACCTCGGCACAGGGTG
>SJYV01037219.1:0-34598 GCA_006410875.1 Neotragus pygmaeus | reverse complement strand
AGTCAAGGCTATGGTTTTTCCAGTGGTCATGTATGGATGTGAGAGTTGGACTGTGAAGAAAGCTGAGCGCGGAAGAATTGATGCTTTTGAACTGTGGTGTTGGAGAAGACTCTTGAGAGTCCCTTGGACTGCACGGAGATCCAGCCAGTCCATCCTAAAGGAAATCAGTCCTGAATATTCATTGGAAGGACTGATGTTGAAGCTGAAACTCCAATACTTTGGCCACCTGATGCGAAGAGCTGACTCATTTGAAAAGACCCTGATGCTGGGAAAGATTGAAGGTGGGAGAAGGGGACAGAGGATGAGATGGTTGGATGGCATCACTGACTCAATGGACATGAGTTTGAGTGAACTCGGGGAGTTGGTGATGGACAGGCAGGCCTGGCGTGCTGCAGTTCATGGAGTCCCAAAGAGTCTGATATGACTGAGTGGCTGAACTAAACTGAACTTACCTTATCTGCTCTCAGACTGCCATACCTTCTGCTCCATCAAGAACAGCCTTTCTTTGGTCCAGCAAGGTTGGGACTTAACGCTTTCACTGCCATGGCCTGGGTTCAATCCCTGTTCAGGGAAGTAAGATCTCACAAGCCATTCCCATCCTTCCATCCTTTAAATGCTCAGGTAGGCCTCTGAGTCTTTTTCTCTCTGCTTCCTCACACCTCCCCACAAGACAGGATCTCTGTACAGTTTTATCACAGCACCCCGATTCACTTTGTAATTATTTACTTGGACAGCTTCCCTCTAATATCAAACTCCTTTCTGTGGCAAAACTGAGCCAACCATTTGGTATCACCAAGGCTTAATAAACTGCCTGACACATGATGGACATTCAATAAATGTATATTAAATAAATTACCAGGTTTCCAAGAACATCACCTAGTCATTGGCTTAGGGATAGTACTACATATGGTTTTCAGGTGGAAAAACAAAGGATATTTTATTTGGAAAAATCTATATATTTGCATCGAGTAGTGCTTTCCCATTTCCTATTCTCACCAATAGAGTTCTGAAACTATCTGATAGACCATTCAGATGTCTTGAGATGCTCCAAGTTTTGCAATATTATGGGGCAGGCAGATATAGTATATAAGCTAAGTATGAAAGCAAATACATATTTGTAGCATCATGAATTTGCATCAAGTATCCACCACTTAGTATTTGTTATAGTACTCAAATGGCATTGATTTATTAAACAGATTGGTGTTTTACAAAACCCTTAAGCACACATTAATTTCATTTTTAAACATTTGAATATCTGCTACCTGTGGTGTGAGGATGAACCACTCCTTCCAGTGCTGCCCTTTCACCTGGGTGACTGCCACTTGCCCTAGACCTTACTCTGTAGAGGGGCATATTGGCCCCACTCCAGCCACATCACTCCCCAAGGCCAAGGAGCGTGCAGGCCCGAAGGGACATGCCCATCTGTTACCCACAACCTTTCTTCTAGACCAGGAATCTGATGGTGGTTTGGGTACTAAGTCATGTCCGACTCTTGTGACCCCACAGATTGCAGCCTACCACGCTCCTCTGTCGGTGGAATTTCCCAGGCAAGAATACTGGAGTGGGTTGGTATTTCCTTCTCCAGGGGATCTTGGGATCGAACCCAGGTCTCCTGCGTTGCAGGCAGATTCTTTACCGACTGAGCTACCCAGGAATCCCTACAGGAAACTGGGGAACTCAGTATTCCTTGCCTGTCTAGGTTTGAATTCCTGGAGGAACAGAGCCTGCAGCAGCGAGGTGCTGAAACAGGCACACCTCTTTATTGTGGTTCGCTGTGTTGCAGTTAGCAGACACTGTGTTTCGTACACATTGAAGGTTTGTGTCAACTCTGTTTCGAGCAAGTCTATTAGCACCATTTTCCCAACAGCATTTGGTCGTTTTGTGTCTCTATTGCTCATTTGAGTAATTCTTCCAATATTTCTAACTTTCTAATCATTATTCTCTCTCTTATGGTGACCTGTAATCATTGATGCTACTATCGTTAATTGTTTCAGGACACTAGGAACCATGTCCATATAAGACAGAGGAGTTAACTGATAGGTGCTGTGTGTGTTCTGACTGCTCCAGCGACCAGCCGGCCATCGCCCCATCTTCCTGTCTCCCCTTAGAGCTCCCTATTCCCTCAGACAAAACAATATTGAAGCTACGCCAGTTACTAACCTTAAAATGGCTTCTAAGTGTTCAAGTGAAAGGAAAAGTCACATGTCTCTCACTTTAAATCAAAAGCTAGAAATGATTAAGCTTAGTGAGGAAGGCATGTCGAGAGCAGGGACAGGCTGAAACTAAGCTCTCCTTCACCAAGCAGCCAAGTTGTGGGTACAAAGAAAAATTTCTTGAAGGCAATGAAAAGTGCTACTCTAGTGAACACGTGAACGATGAGGAAGTGGAACAGCCTTCTCGATGATGTGGAGAAAGTCTGAGGGATCCGGAGAGACAACCAAAGCAGCCACATTCCCTAACGCCAAAACCTAGTCTACGGCAAGGTTGAGAACCTCCTCAATCCCCTGAAGGCTGAGAGAGGCGAGGAAGCTGCAGGAGAAAAGCTTGAAGCTGGCCGAGGTTGGTTCATGAGGTTCAAAGAAAGAAGCGGTCTCCTATCACCACAGTGCAAGGTGAAGCAGCCAGTGCTAATGCAGAAGCTTCAGCCAGTTATCCAGAAGATCAAGCTAAGATAATTAATGAAGGTGGCTCCACTAAACAAACAGATATTTAGTATAGAGAAAACAGCCTTCTATTAGATTTCACTCAGACTTTCATAGCTAGAGAGAAGTCAATGCCTGGCTTCAAAGGACAGGCTGACACTCTTATTAGGGGCTAATGTAGCTGGTGACTTTAAGTTAAAGCCAGTGCTCACCCACCATTCTGAAAATTCTAGGGCCCTGAAGAATCATGCTTGATCTGCTCTGCCTCTGCTCTATACATGGAAGAACAAAGCCTGGATAACAGCACATCTGTTTGCAACATGGTTTAACTGAATATTTTAAACCCACTGTTGAGACCTACTGCTCAGAAAAAATATTATTTCAAGATATTACAGCTCACTGACAATGTACCTGGTCACCCAAGAATTCTGATGGAGATGTACAATGAGATTAATGTTTTTATGCCCGCTAACACAACATCCATTCTGCAGTCCATGGATCAAAGAGTAGTTTCTATAATACTTTTAAGCATCATTAAGAAATACATTTTGTAAGGCCATAGTTGCCATAGGCAGTGGTTTCTGTGGTGTATCTGGGAAAAGTCAAATGAAAACCTTCTGGAAAAGATTCACCATTCTAGATGCCACTAAGAGCATGTGTGATTTATGGGAAGAGGTCAAAATATCAACAATAAGAGGAGTTTGAGAAAAGTTGATTCCAACTCTCTTGTATGACTTTGAGGGGTTTAAGCCTTCAGTGGAGGAAGGAACTGCAAATGTACTGGAAACAGCAAGAGAACTAGAATTCAAATAGAGCCTGAAGATGTGATGGAATTGCTGCAATCTCATGATAAAATTTGAAGGAATGGGGAGTTGCTTCTTACGGATGAATAAAAAAAGCAGTTTCTTGAGATGTAATCTACTCCTGGTGAAGATGCTGTGAAGACTGCTTAAATGACAACACAGGATTTAGAACATTACATAAACTTAGTTGATCAAGCAGCGGCAGAGTTTGAGAGGACTGGCTCCAATTTTGAAAGGAGTTTTCTGAGTAAAATGCTGTCAAACAGCACCACATGCCACAGAGAAATCATTCATGAAAGAATGCAGCAGACTTCACTGTCTTATTTCAAGAAACTGCCACCTCCACCCCCAACCTTCAGTGACTACCACCCTGATCAGTCAGCAGCCACCACCCTGGAGGCAAGATCTTCCACCAGCAATAAGACTACAACTCATTGAAGGCTCAGGTGATGGCCAGCATTTTTTCTAAAAAATTTATTAAAGTATTTTTCAGTGGTGTTTTAAAATTATGATATGTATATTGTTTTTTAAGACATAATTCTACTTCACATTTAATAGGCTACAGTATAGTATAAACATAACTTTTCTCAGCACTGGAAAACCAAAAATTTCACGTGACTTTATGATTCACTTGGGAGTGAGGAAGCAGTGAAGATGAGATGGGAGAGGAGGAAAGGCATGTATATTTCCACTAGAGGTACGTACATTTCTCTGGCATTTAAAAATCTTTACAAACTCATCTTTTTTTTTTTTTTTTTTTTTTCCCAGGAGAATGGAAGTTTGTGGAAGTCTCAGGTGAACACAGAGGAGACGGCTTGTCCCCACCCAACATGTGAAAACTTGGACTTTCCATCATGGTTATTGACATTTCTTTTACGGCAGCTACCTTNTCTTTTTTTTTTTTTTTTTTTTTTTTGCCCAGGAGAATGGAAGTTTGTGGAAGTCTCAGGTGAACACAGAGGAGACGGCTTGTCCCCACCCAACATGTGAAAACTTGGACTTTCCATCATGGTTATTGACATTTCTTTTACGGCAGCTACCTTAATTTGTTCTGTACTATAGGTATTAATGCTCTTTCAATCTTTCCATCTGGGATATAAACTCCTTGAAAACAGAAGCACTCACTCTTTCTGGGAACCCTGCCTCGTCTCTCCTCGTTTCTTCTCGAGCACTGTCTAGCCTCACGATACTGAACTATTAGTTCTCCCCTGGCGAGCTTGCTCTCTTGTCCTCTTGTATCAAGCCTGGGTTGGCGGTCCCCACTAGCATCTCTCTGCCTTCTCCCCGGGTGAGTTAACAGCTGCTAGCATCCTTGGCCCCTCTCAACAGCCCATCATCCTCCGTTCTCAGCGGGGTGATGACTGGGCAAGTGGAGCAAGCCCGAGTCACGATGGGAGCCTCAGGTGTATGAGAGCATCCTCACGCACCTGGTGAGTATCCCTCTGCCCCAGGGACCGTGACATTACGTAGCAAATAAACACCACCACAGGCTCAAACAGACACCACAGAAAGAAGGGAAAAGTCTTTCCATTCTTTTGAATGCGGGGTCCTGCATTTTCATTTTGTACCAGGCATCATGAATTATGTAGCCAGCTCTGTACATATTCATGTAAGTCTCACTCCAGTAGGATAAAGCTCCATGGGAACTGGGACCTTTTTCTTTCTTTTTTTGGTTTACCGCTATTCCCTAGTAGCTAGAATGGGACCCTAGACTCAGTAAATATTTGCTAATGAAGGTATATAAAAGCAGTTCACAGTGTTGTAATTACCTGGTCTAGTTCAACAACTACACTGTAAGCTCTTAGAGACTACAGGTCTTATTATTTGTCCTAACAGCCCTTACACACAGCCCAAAGCCTAGTATCCACAGGTACACGGGCATTTGTTCAGACCACAGCAGCAAAAAAGAGGCAGGAGGCGGGCTGAGGACAGACTGTCATCTGCCTGTCCTCTTATCCTACGCACGGAGAAGGCAATGGCACCCCACTCCAGTACCTCTGCCCGGAAAATCCCATGAACGGAGGAGCCCGGTAGGCTACAGTCCATGGGGCTGCAAAGAGTTGGACACAGCTGAGCGACTTCACTTTCCCTTTTCACTTTATCCTATGCAATAACAAACCACACCTTTAACTGCACCTTCTGTCTGCTCTGGAAAGTGGCGTCTTTGGCTTTACATGAAAAAGATTATGGGTATAATCTGAGATATACTAAAGCCTGGGCAAGTGCCTCACCTCCAAAGAGCCCACACCCACAACCTCCTACTTGGTTAAATGGAAAGAATAAGTGAAAAACAGAATTAGGTGTCAATAATACTAATGTTCACAATTACTAGTCAGCAGTGTAATGTTTCGGAGAAGGCAATGGCACCCCACTCCAGTACACTTGCCTGGAAAATCCCATGGACGGAGGAGCCTGGTAGGCTGTGGTCTATGGGGTCGCTGAGGGTCGGACACGACTGAGCAACTTCACTTTCACTTTTCACTTTCATGCATTGGAGAAGGAAATGGCAACCCACTCCAGTGTTCTTGCCTGGAGAATCCCAGGGACGGGGGAGCCTGGTGGGCTGCTGTCTATGGGGTCACACAGAGTCGGACACGACTGAAGTGACTTAGCAGCAGTGTAACGTTTGGTCTTCTTCACATTTTTATTGTTTCATCTCTCCTCCCCAGACTAACTCAGGTCACCTCTTTCAGACTCTCCATCTGTTATGGAAATTTAACCCTCCAAGAAGTAAAACAAATAAGTTTTTGTAGTGTTCCTCTATTTTTAACAAAGGCTACTCTAATCATAACAACTTTTAGCGTTCATCTCATCACACAAAATATAAATCATGGACTTAATGAAAAGCCAAAAAGCCAATAAATAAATCAGGAAAAATGCTGTATGCATATGTTAAACCAATCACTTGTTTATAATCAATGAAGAAAGACAAGAGTCCTTCATAAGTGAACAAATGAATAAGCATCAAGTTCATACACTACTCAAGACTGAGAGCTGACCTATTCTCAGGCCTGTGGGGTACCACAGGTCAGATGGGATGGAGTTCCCAAGGTGGGGCAGAAAGACCTCGGGTTTACCTCCTCTCAAGGGCGCACCAAAATCACAACTCTGTAAGCCCTAAGCACTATTGCTGAAAAGACCAAAACCCCACCGAAAAGATCCTCTACAACTGAAGAAATAAAGAAGGAACTAAGGGAACTGTGAGGCGGGTAGGAGGCGCAGAGTTGCGATTCAGTCAAGACTCCTACCCCTGGCTGGGTGACCTCCACACAAGAGAATTACGGTTGCAGAGGTTCTCTCAAAGGTCCGAGCCCTAGCTTGACGTTCCCAGCCCAGGGGTCCTGCATCGAGGAGACAACCCCTCAGTATTTGGCCTTGAAGGCCAGTAGGGCTTACTTTTGGGAGACCCAGAGGACTGAGGGAAATAGAGATTCCACTCTTAAAGGGTACACACAAAATCTCACATGCTTCAGGACCCACAGAAGAAGGTTAGACCCACCTGCTAATCTTGGAGAGTCTCTTTAGAGACACAGGAGGCAGCTGGAGCTCACTCTGGACTCACAGACACTGGCGGCAGCCTTTTGGGAAACTCAGTCTACCACAAAGACACTGGAGCTGGCAAGCGCCATTTTGGAGTCCTTCTTCAGCCTGTTATCCTCAAGACCCACTCTGCAACCACCGACCAGCCTGGAGGCACCAGCGCTGGGGCACGTAAGGTGAACCGACTAACTGGGCAGGGACACAGCCCCATCCGACAGCAGAGAGGCAGCCTTAAGAATGCCTGAGCCCACAGCCATCCCTGGACATGGCCTTGCCCACCAGAAGGCTGAAGACCCAGCATCACATATCAGGACACGGACATTAGACCTGGAACCCACAGGGCCCTGCAGCCGGAGAATCCGAGGACCAAGCTCGGCCCACCAGCAGGCAAGTGCTAGTCCCACAGTCTGCTGGGCCCTGGGTCCACCCGTTAGTAAGCTGCTCCAGCCTCAGACCAGCCTCACCTACCACAGGGGGAACACCAGCTCTGGGATGATGGCGGTCCTTCGGCCTGCCGTGACAGGCCCCAGTCAGCATGTCAGCACCAGAGCTGGGCCTGGGGGAGGGGCTGTCTTGCCCACCAGCAGGCCAACACAAACTCTGGAACACCCCAGACCCCACAGTCAGTTGTGGCAAGAACTGCCCCCACCTCCCAGTTATATAACACCAGCTCTGGGACCCGTGTATCCTGCAGCCAGACCTACTCCCTCACAGACCAATTACCATTACCAAAATGAATCAGTTAAAAAACAAAACTCCAAAACCCCTCAAACCTCCCAACAACCAAAAGTCCAGGACCAGATGGCTTTACAGGTGAATTCTACAAAACATTTACAGAATGTTCTGAAATTCCAAAATATTGCGGAGGAAGAAAAGCTTTCTGAACTCATGTCTAAGGCCAGCAGCATCCTGAAACCAAAACCAGACAAAGATTTCACAGAAGAAGAAAATTATAGGTCAATCCCACTACCCACTCCAGTATTCCCGCCTGGAGAATTCCATGGACAGAGGAGCCTGGTGGGCTACAGTCTACGGGGTCGCGATGAGTCGGACACGACTAAAGCAACTTAATGTGTATGCATTACTGAGCAACACAGGTGCAAAAATCCTCAACAAAGTATTAACAAGCTGAATTTAACCATACATTGAAAGAACCATACACCATGATCAAGTGGGATTTATCCCGAGGCTGCAAGGATGGTTCAACATTCACAAATCAAGAACAGAAATTATATAAGGATCTCAACAGGTGCAGATAGCTTTTGACAAAAACCAGTATCAATTTACAATAAAACCTCTCAACAAAATGGGTATAAAGGGGCTATACCTCAACATATCAAAGTCTATATGTGGTAAGCCCACAGCTAACATTACACTTAATATGCTCGGCAGTGGAAAGCTGAAAGCGTTTCCTCAAAGATCAGGAAAAAAACCAAGGATGACTGCTCTGATCACTTTTATTCGACGTAGTATTGGGTACCCACAGCAGTCAGACCAGAAAAAGGAATACAAGGAACCCAAACTAGAAAGAGGTAATTAAAAGCGTCATTGTTTGCAGGCCACATGATGCCAGAACACAGATCATCTTCAAAACGCCACCACAAAAGTACCAGCGCTAACAACTTAATTCAGTAAAGCCACAGGGCACAAAAGTAACATACAGAAATCTGCTGCATTTCTAGACACCAACAACAGACTATCAGAAAGAGAACCTAAGAAAATCATCCCATCAACTAAACCTTTTCTCACTAGTATGAACAGTTTGATTAAGGTATTGTTATCTTCCACGTGTTCTAGAATGTATCTTCACTTTCCTTCACTGAGAGAGAGAACGACAGGTTAAATAAATGAACGTTCAGCCTAGAAATGGAGAAAACAAGCTTTATTATAATGATTTGAGATTTTGTGCATGGTAAAGATATACACATGAATCTTGTTTCTCCTATGTTTCAAGACAGAATTAATTTAAAGATTTATTGTAGACTAAAGCATCCAAAATACTATGGTACGTATGTAGCTACGAACATACAAACACTTTGATGCACAGCGTTTATTCTCTTCTTTAAATAGGCAGTCAGCATTTTGATTCATAAAAGAACGATCGATGAGAATATATCAGTACCAATGTCAAAGAGCGCAAGATTTAGTGTTTTATACACAAAATATATGAAACAGAACTATAAAGATGGAATGTACAAAATTTTTAAAGAAAAAAAAAAAGGAAACAAAAATCGCTCATACTCATACATAGGATTGAAAGGCTATAGAACTGAAAATGATATAAAGAATTCTAAGAATATACTCTTTTGATGACCGAACATTCCCATGTCATAAAGCAAAAACATTTTAAGGCTGTGTTGCTTTCAAAAGTTATTGGAAGTGCTGTACATTCATTGGAACAACATAGCCAATTTATTCATCTATCTTAGAATATTAATAGCTTCCATACATTCTCCACAAACAGACTATACAATCACTGCCACACAATTCATCTTCAGAAAGTTTAAGATTAACATCACGATTTGTAGCTTACTGTCACTTAAAACAAAACAAAAAATTATTTATTTATACCAAACAAATCTTTAATGGGCACTTAGTTTCCTTTATGGCAATGCTAGATTCCTAGTTATCAAAAATATTAAAATAATTATAAGTTTAAAACCCTGTAACATTTACAGAATGCAACAATATCACGACTTTCAATTTTAAGCAAAATTAAACAATGTTTGCAGCAAATACCTTCAATTTTATCTTACCTGGAAATGTCTTACTTTTAAATTATTAAACTAAGAATATTCCTCCCTTTTTCAGAAGCTGGTGAATAAGGAGGATACCATACAGTTCAAATGTACACAAAGATTTTTTCCATCTGAAGTAATCTGCAGATTACCTGATGTTTATTTGTTATTTCCTCCATTTAACTTAGGTATTACCAAAGCATTTATGTGACCCTTTAGTGTTAAGGATCCACAGACACTTGCTAGCATACTGCTATTCCAGTTAACTCCCTTAGTACATACCCTGTATATTTAGTAGTAGAAACAAGTGTATTCTAGTTGCATGGACCTGTTAGTATTTATTTGCCTCAAATCTAGTCAAAGAGTAAATTAAAAGAAGGTAACCTGGGGACTTTAGTTACCGGAGACTACAGTTTGGTCAAGATACTAAGAACCATTTTTTTTTTTTAATGGCTAAGTGTCATAAAGGCTTTTTATTCATGTGTTTCTAAGTGGTCAAGTGACTCCACCCACCTCCCCAAGTCCAGCAGGGGAGGTCTGTATTGGAGATACAGTTACTAATATCTGTAACTGGGGAGAGAATGCCTTGTCACCGACCATTACATTCTAACTGGCAACACTTTGCCGTTAAGTGCCCGGGGAAATTTGAATGGGTGGTTTTTCAGTGCTACTTATCATGAATGTATGACAGGTTCTGTACACGTGACAAACAGAAATCAAACAATAATGGTAGAACAGAAACAAAAAGTCACTTATTTTAATATCCTTCTCAGTTTACTAGAAACCATTTAGAATGTGACATAACTCCATTTAAATCTTGTTTATTCATCTTATCAGCAGCACTTTTCCCCCTAAAACATGCTTACCAAGAAATACAATAAATGCACCTATGTATCCAAATTTGAAATGTTATCTATACTTTAGCATATGCGATTATATATATTTTGGGGAAATACAGTGTTTCCTGGAGTGCCTGTAGCATGTTTTAGGAACAGGTAGTGGGACAGGTCTGAATCATAGTATCTCTTTTATTCCAGTTTCGTTCCAACATTGACATGTAAAAAAATCAGCTTTGTGTGCCTTCTATTAAGATACCCAGTCTAACACGTTATGATGGCTGGTTAATTTCTAAATTCACAAGTATAATTTGAATGTGCAAAAAACCCCTTTAAGTAAACGAGCCTTAAGATCCATGGCCTATGACAGAGTCTACAGAGGAAGCTACTTTCACTGAAAATAAACTGAAATTAATTTAACCAGTTTAAAATCCTTCCTTTTAAACATTTCAGGAATTATCGAGTCTAGCTTATCTTTTATGCAGAAGGTTAGTTAATGGTAAAATGACATTCCCACCCTAGAGTATAAGCTCCACAGGGGCAGGGGGCTTTGTTTTATCCATTGCTTTCTCCCCAGAGCCTTGAATAGCCTCTGGCACCCAGGAAGTGCTCATTAAACATCAGTGTTTAAATTCAAAGAACTCATTTCACCACTGACTTTAGGAAAAAAGAGACATCACATTCACATAGTTATACAGGTGGGAAATGTTTTTTTATAGTACAGTTTTAAGGTGCTCTCAGTGAAAAAGGTCCCCAAGTCATTATCGAAAATGCCAAACACGACATCCTATTTGGTAGAACTGAGTAGAAAATCAAACAGTGGAAATACACCACATCTTATTTTACAGAATCAGATTTGACTAAATTATTCTTACCATTTCTCAAAATGCATTTATACTTAAATGTAAATCAAGTTCAACTTTGTTTCTTTCGACCTGTTTTTCGCTTTGTTTTTGAAAGCACAGAAGGCAATTTTCTGACTAGCAGTCAGCCGATAACCAGCATTCCTGGAAAATGGCAAAAATGAAATCTGCTTTAGGGCTTGCTCTACGAGGACGGCTTTAAACGGTGCAGTTTTGAGGAATGTGCTGAAGCTGCTTCTGTCTTTCAGAGTGCTGCCTATTTCAATACACCAAAGGTTCAGCTAAATATATATATATGATACATTCTACCTTACCCTAATCATGTATACATAGTCCTTTAATGCCTCTACTAGTCATTAGACAATGATAAATAACCATAACATGCCCTTACCTGTAATGCTTTCGCGATAACACGACTTTGGTAACACTTGCTTTCTAAGGGGAAACCACTGATCAATCAATCACATGCCTTTGGTTGACACCATCCGTCCTCCAAAGGGCTGCTTATGGCTCTCTGTCCTAGGATACTGGTGTCCTACTACATGTGCTGACATTTTGCAAGAGGTAAAGCTTTCGCATTCGTGAAGTGGAAGAGGAGAGACACGTGTGAAAACACGGCACAGAAAATGTGACTGACTTTTCCTTGATTACATTCCAGTGCATTAACCTGGAGTTAATAGGGCTCGTTGGTTTACCAAAAAGTAGTATTACTGTTATAAAATGCCTTTCAAAGTATCAGCAATTTCAGGCTCCCCTGAAATTGAACTGAAAATGAACTTTGTTTTTCGATACAAGGTGAGCAGGAGAGAGGTGAAAAGAACACATGAAGATCTTTGATCAAACTCAGAAACGGTGGGAGATTTGCATTGATTTTTTAAGTGCTAAACTCAAGAGGCTTGCTAATCCCAGCTGGGAGGATTTTGTAAGACAGCTTTCGTTTTTTCCCAAAGTAATGTTATATGTAGTTACTGATAAAAAAAAAAAAAAGTCACAAGAGTAATATCTACTGTAAAAGTGAGGTTAGAAGATCCCCTGGGTCTTGTGACCAAGGTTAAATAAAGTATATAACTATAACAGATTTTGTTTTCATCTTGTTTTTGGACGCTCTGCACAAAAGCTATCACTCACAGGATTAACAAATGCCTTTAAATATTCTAGTTGTTTTTTTAATGCTTGTTTGATTTGCAAAATTAAACTACATAAATCCCTGTCCTATGTGCCATAGTTCACAGGTGTAAAACTTTGCAGTTTTTATAGATTCAGTAGAAGAGATTTTTTTTTTTTTTAACTCTAAACATGGATTATGGAAATCAGATATGCAGTTTTTAAGGAAATTGTTACATTCAGGAATAACCTTGGAAAGTTCACCGATGATTCCTTCTAGCAAGAAAAGTCTAGTATCATCTGGTCCTGCGTCAGGAAATCCATTCCAGTTTCCGGTGTAAGATCTTTGTAAGCGGGTATCCAGTCGCCCACTGTTACTGTAAGTACCGGTAGACCTTGAAACAGTGGTTTCCAGAGTCTGCAACCACCACGTGGCCGTCTGAAGTTAGGGCCAGGCCCTGGGGGCCATACAGTGGATCAGCAGACGTGTTAATGTAGGACAAAAACGACCCACTTCCATCAAAAACCTGTAAACATAAAGTCAGAGTGTGAGAGGAGAAGTTAGGGTAACAGGAAGTAGCCGGGGTCAGGAAACCTCTGATGCTGACGTTTCTCTCCTGGAAGCAGCCCCCAGGCTGGTTTAGGGCGCACTCACCCACAGCCCCTCCCTCCGCTCACCGTGCCCACTGCCCCCTCACTCTGTGCCCCAGGGGCACAGACAAGGCGTGCACCCCCGGCCAGAGGACCTCGCTTACACGCTCACAGAGGTCCCATGTGAGGGCAACGGCTCTGGATGGGGCCTGAAAAACAAACCACCCTTCTGTCTCACTCTGAGCTTTCACTTCTCCCCTTCCAGCCTCACTATCTTCTTTTATTCCCAAGCACAAGAGGGAAAAATTGGCAACTTGACCACAGAAGAATGTCCTGAGTCAACATGCATCAAGAAAATGGAGATTTTTTTTTTCATTTTCAGAAAAGAGTAAGTTATACCAAGTCAATGGTTCAACACATACATTTGGACAGAAAGTGGTCTTTCTTGGACAGTAAGCTTCTGCAATGACGAAATAAAAAGAGCTCTTTTCCTTCCCAGGCCCAGACTGCTTTCTTCTGGCCATTCTCTTTGGCTTATAGGGTGTTTCAAAAGGCAGGTGTGAGGAGGGCCACGGTGCCAACAGCTGAGCATCTGTGGCCCTATACAGCCTGCTTCCTGACTATAGCCCCCTGTCTGCTTCTGGCTTCCCATCAGATACAGAACACCTTTTTCAAAAGTAGATGTCCACTGGGATAATTAAGCAAGATAAATACCCTGGAGAAATTAAAGTATGCAGTGTTACATTTAAAGTCTTGACCCCTTTCCTGAGAAGAGGACATCCATCATCAGATCCAACTGCCGAACACTGCTGTTCTCAGAGCAACTTCAGATGCTCCCTGCTTTGCCCAGAGCACCCTGGGTTGACTTGTTTCTATTACACCTTCCTTAGTTTGGCACTTCTGGTTAGACTATTTACAGCCTAATGACCTAACCAATGAACAAATGGAAAACATTCCAGTTTGGGGGACTTCACTTTCAACAAACAGCGATCACTCTAAACAAATAAATCCATCTACCTGGATCCTGCTGTTCCCCCAGTCGGCTACGATGATGTTTCCATTTGAATCCACTGCTACGCCTGTGGGAGCATTAAACTGCCCATTTCCNAAAAAAAAAAAAAGTCACAAGAGTAATATCTACTGTAAAAGTGAGGTTAGAAGATCCCCTGGGTCTTGTGACCAAGGTTAAATAAAGTATATAACTATAACAGATTTTGTTTTCATCTTGTTTTTGGACGCTCTGCACAAAAGCTATCACTCACAGGATTAACAAATGCCTTTAAATATTCTAGTTGTTTTTTTAATGCTTGTTTGATTTGCAAAATTAAACTACATAAATCCCTGTCCTATGTGCCATAGTTCACAGGTGTAAAACTTTGCAGTTTTTATAGATTCAGTAGAAGAGATTTTTTTTTTTTTTAACTCTAAACATGGATTATGGAAATCAGATATGCAGTTTTTAAGGAAATTGTTACATTCAGGAATAACCTTGGAAAGTTCACCGATGATTCCTTCTAGCAAGAAAAGTCTAGTATCATCTGGTCCTGCGTCAGGAAATCCATTCCAGTTTCCGGTGTAAGATCTTTGTAAGCGGGTATCCAGTCGCCCACTGTTACTGTAAGTACCGGTAGACCTTGAAACAGTGGTTTCCAGAGTCTGCAACCACCACGTGGCCGTCTGAAGTTAGGGCCAGGCCCTGGGGGCCATACAGTGGATCAGCAGACGTGTTAATGTAGGACAAAAACGACCCACTTCCATCAAAAACCTGTAAACATAAAGTCAGAGTGTGAGAGGAGAAGTTAGGGTAACAGGAAGTAGCCGGGGTCAGGAAACCTCTGATGCTGACGTTTCTCTCCTGGAAGCAGCCCCCAGGCTGGTTTAGGGCGCACTCACCCACAGCCCCTCCCTCCGCTCACCGTGCCCACTGCCCCCTCACTCTGTGCCCCAGGGGCACAGACAAGGCGTGCACCCCCGGCCAGAGGACCTCGCTTACACGCTCACAGAGGTCCCATGTGAGGGCAACGGCTCTGGATGGGGCCTGAAAAACAAACCACCCTTCTGTCTCACTCTGAGCTTTCACTTCTCCCCTTCCAGCCTCACTATCTTCTTTTATTCCCAAGCACAAGAGGGAAAAATTGGCAACTTGACCACAGAAGAATGTCCTGAGTCAACATGCATCAAGAAAATGGAGATTTTTTTTTTCATTTTCAGAAAAGAGTAAGTTATACCAAGTCAATGGTTCAACACATACATTTGGACAGAAAGTGGTCTTTCTTGGACAGTAAGCTTCTGCAATGACGAAATAAAAAGAGCTCTTTTCCTTCCCAGGCCCAGACTGCTTTCTTCTGGCCATTCTCTTTGGCTTATAGGGTGTTTCAAAAGGCAGGTGTGAGGAGGGCCACGGTGCCAACAGCTGAGCATCTGTGGCCCTATACAGCCTGCTTCCTGACTATAGCCCCCTGTCTGCTTCTGGCTTCCCATCAGATACAGAACACCTTTTTCAAAAGTAGATGTCCACTGGGATAATTAAGCAAGATAAATACCCTGGAGAAATTAAAGTATGCAGTGTTACATTTAAAGTCTTGACCCCTTTCCTGAGAAGAGGACATCCATCATCAGATCCAACTGCCGAACACTGCTGTTCTCAGAGCAACTTCAGATGCTCCCTGCTTTGCCCAGAGCACCCTGGGTTGACTTGTTTCTATTACACCTTCCTTAGTTTGGCACTTCTGGTTAGACTATTTACAGCCTAATGACCTAACCAATGAACAAATGGAAAACATTCCAGTTTGGGGGACTTCACTTTCAACAAACAGCGATCACTCTAAACAAATAAATCCATCTACCTGGATCCTGCTGTTCCCCCAGTCGGCTACGATGATGTTTCCATTTGAATCCACTGCTACGCCTGTGGGAGCATTAAACTGCCCATTTCCTTCTCCATTTGAGCCAAATTTCAACATGAATTCGCCTTCCTGATTAAACACCTGTATGAGATATTTTAAAATTATTTTTAACTAAAATAGTTAAGCAAACATCCTGGTTTTTAAAAAATATCTGAGCAGGTTATTTAAGACATTCTTCATAAAGGAGAAGTTTACAAACTAGACCCCACATATCACTTGTAGTTCCCGAATTTACTATCTAAATCTGATTTACTATTTGTTAAATCACTTCTTTTTCTAGCTTATATCTGGTTGTATTACTATGTGAAAAATACTTGTTATAAATTATCAAAAACATACAAATATACGGTAGTATGAGTAAGTAGAGATGTTATTTCCAAACACATTATTCTTTTTGCATTTAAATATCTAATTTCAAGAATAGGAATTGTATTTCTAACAGGATGGACAATTGCTCAAAGTTGAATCAGAAAGTAACAGCTTTTTGTTAGGCCAGATATTCAGAATTTACTACCATTTTACTACATCAACATAACAAGAAATGTGGCTGGACCACACATTTATAGCAAGGAAAATCCAAGTGAGTATGTGCGTGTGTGTGTGTGGGGGGGGGGAGATGGCAGCAACTAAGGAATAAGAAAATGGCTTTTTAAAATAGATTTTCTCAGAATATTTCAGTTAGAATAGATAGCCATAGGCTTTGATGAATACAGCCCATGAGAGGAAGAGGATGATGGAAGAGGGAGCTAAACAAAACTGCAGAATTCTCTAAGTCTCTAATATCTGATACGGCCAAGCATTGGACTATTGTGGTTAATTAAATATTCTTGGTTTTTCCAGTGGTCGTGTATGGATGTGAAGAAGGCTGAGCGCCAAGGAATTGCTGCTTTTGAACTGTGGTGTTGGAGAAGACTCTTAAGAGTCCCTTGGACTGCAAGGAGATCCAACCAGTCCATCCTAAAGGAGATCAGCCCTGGGATTTCTTTGGAAGGAATGATGCTAAAGCTGAAACTCCAGTACTTTGGCCACCTCATGCGAAGAGTTGACTCATTGGAAAAGACTCTGATGCTGGGAGGGATTGAGGGCAGGAGGAGAAGGGGACAACCGAGGATGAGATGGCTGGATGGCATCATGGACTCGATGGACATGAGTCTGAGTGAACTCCGGAAGTTGGTGATGGATAGGGAGGCCTGGCGTGCTGCGATTCATGGGGTCGCAGAGTCGGACATGACTGAGCAACTGAACTGAACTGAACTGAACTGAAAATAAAAAAGCCATGACCACTTTCTGAATTAGTTACATGCTTGCCAAGTAAATAAGCTACCTCTTTGGTTCTTTGAAAGGACAGAGACAAGAATCAACTTTTACTAAGATGTCGTGTCTTTAAAATCTTTTCTGATTCTTTTTATCTCCTTCACATAATTTTGGGATTAACATGTACATACTACTATATACAAAATAGATAATCAACAAGCATCTGACATAGCACAGGGAATGCTACTCAGTATTCTGTAATAAACGAAATGGGAAAAGAATCTGAAAAAGAAAAGTTGTGAATGTATAAAAGATGTCCGTATATGTATAACTGAATAACCTTGCTGTACACCTGATGCTCATACGATGTTGTAACTCACAGCATTGCTGTGGTTTAGCTGGTAAGTCATGTCCGACTCTTTGTCACCCCATGGACTATAGCCCACCGGGCTCCTCTGTCCGTGGGATTTCCCAGGCAAGATTATTGGAGTGGGATTTCCTTTTTCAGGGGATCTTCCTGACCCAGGGATCAAACCTGTGTCTTTGGCTGGGCAGGGGGATTCTTTACCATTGGGTCCTATATCCAATACAAGATAAAAATGAAAAAAAAAAAAGCTATAAAAATAATCATTTTGTTTGCTTATCTCTCTAAGTCAGTATGTTTTCCTTGACGTAATTTGAACAGCTTACATGCTTCTGCTCCATTCTGAAATTACAAAGAAGGCTAATTTAATCTTGTTTTGCAATGAGGAAAATGTATATAGTGAAGGTAGCTAAAGAACCAATTAACCCACTTGTTACTCCTCACCTATAGTTCAGGTTTTTATGTTTACCAACAGGGAAGTGACTCAAATCAAGAATTCCTGTTAACTGCCCATGTTATATAAAGAAAAAAAGCCCAATTCCATAAAAGCTACATGACAACAACTGTCAAACAGAAGAGAAAAATCAAAACGACTGTGCTTTTTCCCTAATGAGAGAAAGGTTGAGTTTAAATAACTAAACTGCCTCTACAGTACTGAACACCTGAAATGTTTTCACAATTTTAATGACTTTCAATTTCTCCTATTTTCTGTTTTTCCCACCCAAAATGTCATTTAATTATTTATAACTTATTCAGATGAAAGCATACTAAGAGGCAGAAGTATGAGCTGAAATCATTTTTATAGTTTTCTCTTTTGATAAATTTTTACTGTAAATTTTTATGAGTTTGATGAGAGTCCTTTTCTGATTTCAAAATTCTTGTTCACTTCAACACCACCTCCACTTGGAAGTCTTCCCTGACAGTCTTAATTATGGAAATCTTTTTTTTGGATATCTAGAGAACTTTATGTGTACCTATTCTTTCTGTATTTTTTGGCCGTGCAGTCCCGATCAGGGATTGAACTCATGCCCCCTGCACTGGAAGCGGAGTCTTAGCCACTGGACCACCAGGGGAGTCCCTATATGTACCCATTCTTAAAAAAGGCATTTGTTGCTCTCTGCCTTGCATCTTGGCTACTTACATGTTTTCTTTCCTCCTACAGCGTTAGTCAGGACTGGTAAATAGGAATCCTCCCCCTCACCGAGGCCAGCTGGCTGGCACTGTTGCCTCGAGCAAAGGGCAAGGAAAGGCTGTGAGCCCCAGCTGTGCTCAGTGGAAAAGGGCAGCCTGGTCACCGTCACGTCTTCTGCTGGGGGGGGGTGACACCTAGGCCCGGCCTCGCTGGCCCAGGCACCACTGAGACCTACTGGGTTTCCTTCTTGTTGCGTGCACAGCGGCTAAATGAAGGGCCGCTTTATAGAGTGGAGGGTAGGGGGCCTCATGATGGCCCATGGTGTCCTCTCCGAGTTATGCTCGTCCACGGGACTGTGACAGCCCCCTAGAGAGAGAGCCCCCGGAGAACGGCCGCAGGCTGAGGCTCTGCTGCCACTTTGCTGTGTGTGCCCCTCATTCTCAAAAGACCTTCCCACCGTCCTCTGCCTCTTACCAAACCTGGGCGGTATGTGTGCATGTAGAGAGGGGGACGGACGGAGCCCTGCCACTCAGGCAGCAACTCTGGAGACACCCACGGCAGGAAGCGGCCTTTCAAGGAAGCAGCAACGGTGGGCATCCTTCCCCTCAGCCTGCCCCAGCACCACGGCCCACTGTGCTCCCCTCTCTGCACGGGGACTTGGCGCCCATCTCCAAAGCACCAGGCCTTTCCATTTATCTACCCAGCTTCAAGACACCTTCTTCCAGGAAGAGCTGGGGACAAGCAGAAGTGAAGAGCGTTCCTTTGGGTAGGAATCCTATCCCTATTTAGCTCTTCCAGTCATCCCCGCTGGCAGACTGATGCTTAGCTTTGAGCGCTCAATGGTTGTCTCTAAGCGCAAACCCTACTAACTGCCCTCCCCTACGCCGTCTCCTTACCCTCCCTCACATCTGCAATGCCCGACTTTAAAACACTGAAGGGAGCTTACTTACAAGGAGAACTTAATATTACTCCTAGGATCAGGGCAAACCTGTATCACTTGATGGAAACGGAAGGTAACCCTAAAAACAGATAAAGAACTCCGAGAGGAAGAGTGTCTGCCGGGGCACTGCCCAGGCCGCCCGACGCGGCCTTCAAGTGGAGCACGCGTTACATTCGGAGAGCCCTGGTCTCGAATGCTAGCAAGCGCTTTCTCGTTCCTGCGAGTGAGTGAGACTCTGGTTTTGAACCACTCTGTTTTCTCCTGATTTGCTCATAATAGAGGTCAAATCTTTCCCCCGACTCTACCTAGTAAGAAAGATGTACTACAGTGTTTGGGGGAGGGGTGGGGAGCACCACGTGTGTGAAAGGATGTATGAAGGACACTCTATGGACGGATGCCAGGGCTACCCCCTCCCCAAATCTGTTGTGGCGGCAGAGTTCTAATATCTACTTCTGTTTGTAAGGTCCTAGGTGCAGAAAACTGAAAATAGTCATCTGTTTTAATTTATCGAATAGCCACAAAACATTAAGCTCCAGAAAGTTCTGCCTCTCTAAGTTCAAGCAACTGCTTTTTCAAATTTAATTTTCAAGTCATCTCCATTTACACCAGTTTCAAATTAAGAAACTTATTGCCACAATATTTTGTTCACTTTTCTCACTCTGCAAAGTCTGTGTGTCCAAATTAAAACCTGCATCTTTTAGGAAAAGCAAAGATGTGCTCTTTTAGGTTACATCCCCTAGGTCCTGTGTGTATACGCGAGTCTCATGTTTTCTCCCAGACTGATTCCTGTAATAAAGCAGTTAAAAGTTAACAACAATAGATGTGTTTATGGTACCTTGACAGAATGATTATGGAAATCTGTAACAATAATCTCATTATTGCTATTTACAGCTGCAAAATGGGGACCTGAAATAAAAATAAGAAAAAATTTGTGATAACCATACAACGAAAATGATTACATCAACACAGTAGTTACAGAACTTCATATATTAACTTAGTTATTTAAGAAAAAACAAAAAACTATAGACTTGGTTCTTAAAAGGTCATTCAGCCAGACCTCTGGCTTCAGATAACACAGATTCGATAGCATTCTACACTTGTGGCTGTCTACACTTTCTTCCAAATCAAGCTGACTGTTCCAGCAGCCCTCATGGAGTGGAATGAGCAGTAAGCATCAGAATTTCTTCTCCACACCACCATCTGAAAGTCACCTCTGCCAGCTTCCCCGACAGTCACACAGGGCCCTCAGCTCCCACCGAAGAGAAACATGGTAACTCTTGGGAGCACCGAGGGAAAAATATCCAGCATGTAATATTTTTTTTTCAAGTAGTTCAGAAACCCACACTTTATAACTTTGGGCGACATTCAGAATTTGGCAGAACTGGAGACAAAGCATAAAGAAAGATTATGCAAATTAATGTGAAATGCCGAAAGCATCCTTCTCAAAAGAAAGTAATCAACTGTTTTCAGCCTCTTCTTGCACATGTAAAAAAAACCAAAGTAAGCCTGTGACTGCAAAGTGGCACACCAAAGAGAAAAGTCAACTGCCTTCCCTGTGTTAAGCAAATATTCTACATTCCTGCTCTCATATAATCACTTAGGTGAAAAATATTCTCATTCAGAAACTTTTAAATAAAGCAACAGTGAGGTGGAAACAGGAGGCTCTCCATGGTTCCTCATACATTTTCATTTAAAAACTATTTTACTCAATGTTAATATCTGAAGATTACACTTCTGAGTTGCCACCAGTAAAAGCCACACATGGGCTGCAGTAGCACTTACTGCGGGTAAAGTCACTGAGAAGCATCTAACCATGCTTTCGCTTAGATTCCATCCCCAGTGTCTTTCCCAAAGCCGGCAAACACACTGGGGATGAGGCATCTTCAACATGCTCCAACATCATGCAACTGTGAGCAGAAGAAGCATAAAAAAGGGGGTTTACATATTACCATCGAGTGTACCTGCAAACTGCCTGTCCCCATTGCCTCGGCTACCAAACCTGGTGACTATTTTTCCGTTCGGCTGGAAGATGAAGACGCAGCACGCTTTGTTATCCACCACGATGATGTGCCCATTACGGTCCACAGACACTCCTTTGGGCCCCATCAACTTTCCTGATCCGATTTTCGTCTGTCAGAAACAAGTGCGGAAATGAAGGTGAAAGCGCTGCAGAGCATGAATATGGATAAGGGTGTCAGCAAACGCTGACCTGGCTGTTCAAACAGGTGCATGGCTCCTCACGGGCCACAATTATCTGTCTTGAAAATGGTCTTTTCCACATCCATTATCTGTTACTGATATTTATATGCAATCATTTTTTAAAGGAATCACCATCAAAAATGTTCTAGAATCCCCTTAACTGGAGTCACAATTCCTCTGTAAGGAAGCAGTTTGGTGGAGCAAGGGACCACTGGATTAGGAGTGGGAAGACCGTCTCATGCTTGTCACTCATTTTGTGTCCATTTTACATATAGCATTTGCCATAGCACACATTAATTTTTTTCCTTAAGTTTTAGATTTTTAAATATTATAAGCGAAGCTTCCCTGGTGGTACAGAGGTTAAAGCGTCTGCCTCTAATGCGGGAGACCCGGGTTTGATCCCTGGGTTGGGAAGATTCCCTGGAGAAGGAAATGGCAACCCACTCCAGGACTACTGCCTGGAGAATCCCATGGACGCAGGAGCCTGGTGGGCTACAGTCCACGGGGTCGCAAAGAGTCGGGCACGGCTGAGCAACTTCACTCACTCACTCACTCACTCAAATATTATAAATGTCAAAAAGTGACCTTAATCACTTCCACTGCTACTTCTAGAATATGTATAAAGTAAAATAAAGTAAGTAAAGCATTTAGAGTACAGTATATATTGAGCAGTCTTTAAAAGGAAGCAGTCACTGTCTTTATTAAATATCATAACTAATATCTAAATGGCCAGGCATCTGCCATTGAACTAGAGCTCCACACAGGTGGGAATCATGTCTGTTTCATCCAGCACTGTGTACTCAGAGCCTAGCACACTTCCTGGTGCCTAACAAGTACTCAACAAATATTTACTCAATATATTAACTTGAAAAGTCTAGCATTATTGTAGGGTAATTCATGATGATTAAATGGTTCCAGTCTTTGTAGTATTTTTAAATGGGATAAAAGCATTAGATTTCTATAAAACATATACCATACGTATTTAAGTCCTTACTTTCCTGAGTATAGTGTGTATATCAATGCCTGTTTGTTGTAAGATGCCTGTCTTAAATCTTCACTTTAATACTCTGTTTCCTAGAGCACTTATAAAGACGGGCTTTATTCATTTGCCCGTTTATTTATAATCCCACAAACGCTGATCAGCACCCAGTGCGTGCCATGTGCTAGAGCTAGAAACAGCACCTGCCCCCCACGACACCTCGGCTGCACTGTCTACTGTGCCCTTTGCAAGTGCCTAGTGTCAGAGGTTAACTCTGGTAGCTTTGGGAGAATTCAAGGCCGTCTCAGAAGCCACGTGGAACAATACCGCAGTGAAACAGGTCACGCAAACAAGGGAGGCGAGGGAGCAGTGGAAAGGGCCTGGGAGGCGACAGGGAGGCAAGGGCCACAGTCCTCGCTGGCGCCAGGCTGGGAAACGTCAGCGGAAGCAGGGCTCTCTGCTTTAAGGAAAACCTTCCGATACTGAAAAGGCAAGGCAAGGTACGGAACAGGACCCCACCTGTATTAAATATGCATTTACATGCACACATTCCTGAAAGAGAAACTAAGAAACCACATAGTGTCTATGTGATACAAAGTGGTATTAACGGTGGCGGGAAAAACCCTTTCCATTTTATACTCTCCTCTGTACTTATTTGAAAAATCTATTTGCATATATTACATGTTAACTTAGAAACTTAAACACATTACATTCTCAAAGGTTCTGTTTTAGAGCCCTTATTTTCCCTTTCTCTGTTAGTGCTATTCTGATAGGAATATAACATAAGCTTCGCATGTAACTTAAAGTTTGCTAGTAGCCACATCAAAAAGAAACAGGAAAAATTCATTTTAATTATGTACTTATTTAACCTGATATACAGTAAGTCCCCTACATATGAACAGGTTCCATTCCAAGAGCGCATTCATATATCCAACAAAGTTAGCCGAGGTACCCAACTAATACAATCAGCCATACTTTACTGAAATAAAATTGGATGTATTGTAATAGGTTTATAGTACTTTTCACACAAATAATACATTAAAAAAATAAAGAAACCATTTCTAATCTTACAGTACAGTACCGTGAAAAGTATAGGAGTACAGTACAGAGCTGGTGCTTCTTAGCAATACCAACTACATCAGCACCGCTTTTATGCCTACTTCCGACATCCTGGGCTTGAAATAAAGATGCGGTACTATTGTACTCTATAAAGTACACAAAAGCACAACTTGCAGAGGCTGCGCACAGGCAACAGTGCACGCCAGACATGCCGGGCGCACACGACCGCATCTTGGAAGTTTGCAACTTGAAGGTTCACATGTAGAGGACTTACTATATCCAGAAGTTACCATTTCAATAAGTGATCAATATAAAATTATTAATGAACTAGTTTACATTCTTTGGGGGGGACTAAATCTTTGAAATCCAGTGTATATTTTACACTCACGGTACAACTCAATTCAGATCAGTCCCCTTTCAAGAACTCAGTATTCACAAGTGGCTTGTGGCTACTACACTGGACAGCTGGACTCTATACACTTCTAAAACCTCATTTATGCTATGGCGTCAGCTTTCACTGTCATGTGTAAGATTCTCAAATCTGTATCTTTAGCCATGGTTGATTTTATCTCAAACTCAACCAACATCAAACCACTGAAAAAAAAAAAGAGAGAGATAAAATAAAAACACCCCCAACTAGCACCTCTGAATTTCCTAATTTCTTTTACGACACCACAGTTTGTCCAGTCACTTAGCATCAAACTTTCAGAGCAAAGTTCATTCTGTCACCATTTTGAACCCGTTTCCTCATCTACAAACTGGCAGTGATGACATTTGCCTCCTGGGTTGTGCAGATTCTGGAGGATAAAGGAAAGTATCAGACACACTCTCCCTCTCTCCCACTCTCTTCGGTTGATAATACACCTGACTGGCAGGATTGTCTTCTGTCCCCGCATAGACATGAAGATACGTGCAGAGAGAAACGGAGAGAGGGAGGCGGGCCTCCCCACAGTGGAGGTTCAGGCTTAGCGCTGTGCTCTACGTTGCTTCAGCATGATCAGCTCAGACCCCATGGGCTGCAGAGGAGCATGGGATTCTCCAGGCAAGAACACTGGAGTGGGTTGCCATGTAGCACCTTTCATTCTTCTAAGTCTATAAATTACTGAGATTCAGATCTGATCTCTTTAGAACAAAGAGATACAGTTACTCAGAAAGGAAATACTGGCATTCTTGTGAGGGAATCTGTTGGTTAATTTAATTCTGATGTTTGTAATCTAGCTCAAAGACCAGAGACTATAACATAAGAGCTTGCAAAAAAAAATTATATACTTTCATGTCTGAATGGAAGTTATGGCATTAGAGATCAAAGGTAAAAGAGGAAACTCAGATGATTAACAAGAACATCATCATTACCTAATACTATGAACAATGGCTGTTACTTAGAATGACTCAGTCACATAATACTAAGTGGATGATAATTATGTAGCATAAAAACAGAAAATAAGGGATAACAGCCATTCTATCATGCTGTAGTGAGAACTAGCACATGTCTAAAAGAAAAAAATGCAAATGTTGAACCAAAACCTCCTTTTCCTTCCACTTCCCTTCATCACTCCCCATTAGCTGCACTAGACTCTCCCAAGTGAAATAAGAATTTCTGACAATGTGTACCCCATTTAAACAGAATACTAAGCAAAGATATTTTAGACCCTGGCTTCAGAAAAGTTAAACGAAAATATTTAACTCAAGAAATATGTCCTTAAATTGAAAGAAGAGATGAGGTATTTTAGAATATGGTGGCCAGGGGTCTCTTTATCTGTTCTGAGGTCACAAAAGTTTCCCAGATGGACTGGAAGATGTAAGTCAGGAGGGAAGATGGAAAGGAAAAACTTAAGAGGCAGAAAGGAATAAAATTAGGCCTAAGAAGTTGGTGAATAAAACAAAGAAAGGGAGATAAGAAACTATATCCTTAGAACTCTTAGGAATAAACACAGAGAAATCTACATGTGTGTTCAGAGTTTGTTTTCCTGAGCATCTGTTTAATTTTACTGAATTCCACCAAAGAAGAAAATAAATATCTCTCTGTTTATGGTCGTGAGCATCACACTTGGATGAAATCTCATTAAAGTACAAAAGTTTTTTCACTTGATAATTTTTTAGCCTTTGGATTTTGATTAAAGAAAAAAAAGAAAAAAGGAGTATGTTGCCATATCCATTCCCCCAATATACCATACATACCATATACATATATGTATATAATATGCATATACATATATGTATATAATATGCATATACATGTATATAATATGCACACACATATATGTATATAATATACACATACATATATGTATATAACATGCATATACATATATGTATATAATATACAATATACCGTATCCATTCCCCCAATCCTCTAGAGGGCATAAGTGTTCCTTCATGTTTATTCCAATTATTACCAACAGTCTTCCCACTATCAGAATCCAGTTCTTCCAAGAAGAAAGCCCCTATTACATACAGAATACTGAACCACTGAATGAGAAATGTTTGATACAGGAAGTCTTGCTTTCTTAAATATAAAACTACTGTTTCAAATTGTTTTAATATAATAGATACAAAATATTTCAGATATAAAACTTTCAATAACTATTTTAGTGTTAGTTTTTAAATTTGGAACAACAGGTAATGGTTTTGCTAGAGTATTAAACTAGAATAAATGGGTTATATCCAAATTAGAAGGTATTTTCAAGAGGTCACCAAAGAGTGTTCATTCGGTAAAGCTGTCATATTTGGGTAAGCCTTACCACAAATACAACTAAGAAAACAAGAGGAGGAAGTTAGAGACACAGCAAGACAGAACTTCCCATGCATATTGCCATGACACAGTCATTAAATTAGCAGTGGAACAAAAAAATCAAGAACAATTGAAGATTGGTATGCAATATGGTGGAATTAACAGTCTGAAAAAATGCTGCCCCACGCAAAACAGAGGCTCCAACCTGAGGGTTAATAATTATGTAACTTTAAAAAATAAAACTAATGAGGTGACTATTGTGATCTAACAAACACACAAAGGAAAATATAAACTCTTCCAATAAGAGACTAAGTGAATTTCACGCATCTTTAGGATTTCAGAATAGATCATGAAGAGTATCATCCCCGCATAAGTCTCAACAAAGAGGGAATGAGCACCAGGAGCCAGGATGAGGTCACGAAGCCGGAATCGTAACTGATCCAACAGACGGAATGCTTTGGACAGGCACTGGAAAAGAACACTTCTTGGATGCCTATTTCACACCAGGCACATATAAAATCCAGAAACAATATCTCATGTAATCCTTATCCAAATCCTGTAAGTCAGAGTTTTTAAAAATCCAAATTTGCAATACGAGGCCATCAAGGCTTAAGAAAGTCATGTAATTTGCCGAAAGTCAGACAGTTAATAAGCTGCAGAACTGGTATTCCAATGAGTTAAAGGTCATGTTGTCCACTGAGAGAGAAGCCTGGACCAGTGGGGGTGGAACGGGGACGATACTGCACCTGGCCTTCAAAACACTGCTTGTGACAAAGTGTTGCGTAATCTTGGGAACAAACGTAGAAAATGGGTTGGATGACAGTCTTTTTGGAAAAGAGATTTCTGTTGTCATCAAACAGCTCTCTATTCTTCAGTGACTGGCTGAAGAAACAGAGGATGATGGGAGGGACAACAAGTACTGTGAATGACGGGTTCCCTCCAAGTTGTAGCTCAGCTCATATTTTCTCTTTGGAGACAGCTCCCGTTTTCTTTTCCTTTCAGTTCTTAAATTATGTACCACAACACAATGGTTCAAAATTGTACCAACCAATTTATGACTGCCTAAAAGCTGACATGTGTAGTCTTCTCTTGTGTTGTTGCAAGAGAGTGTTTGCTATGACTAGTGTGTTCTCTTGGCAAAACTGTTAGCCTTTGCCCTGCTTCATTCTGTACTCCGAGGCCAAATTTGCCTGTTACTCCAGGTGTTTCTTGACGTTCTACTTTTGCATTCCAGTCCCTTATAATGAAAAGGACATCTTTTTTGGGTGTTAGTTCTAAATGGTCTTGTAGGTCTTCATAGAATCGTTCAACTTCAGCTTCCACAACAATACAAGAGAAGCCTCTACACATGGACATCACCAGATGGTCAATACCAAAATCAGAATGATGATTATATTCTTTGCAGCCAAAGATGGAGAAGCTCTATACAGTCAGCAAAAACAAGACCAGGAGCTGACTGTGGCTCAGATCATGAACTCCTTAATGCCAAATTCAGACTTAAATTGAAGAAAGTAGGGAAATCCACTAGACCATTCAGGTATGACCTAAATCAAATCCCTTATGATTATACAGTGGAAGTGAGAAATAGATTTAAGGGACTACATCTGATAGACAGAGTCCCCGATAAGCTATGGATGGAGGTTCATGACACTGTACAGGGGACAGGGATAAGACCATCCCGAAGAAAAAGAAACGCAAAAAAAAATGGCTGTCTGAGGAGGCCATACAGATAGCTGTGAAAAGAAGAGAAGCAAAAGGCAAAGAAGAAAAGGAAAGATATACCCATCTGAATGCAGAGTTCCAAAGAAAAGCAAGGAGAGATAAGAAAGCTTTCCTCAGTGAGCAATGCAAAGAAATAGAGGAAAACAATAGAATGGAAAGACTATAGAGATCTCTTCAAGAAAATTAGAGATACCAAGGGAACATTTCATGCAATGATGGACTCAATAAAGGACAGAAATGGTATGGACCTAACAGAAGCAGAAGATATTAAGAGGAGTTGGAAAGAATACACAGAAGAACTGTACAAAAAAAGATCTTCACAAACCAAATAATCACGATGGTGTGCTCACTCACACTCATCTAGAGCCAGACATCCTGGAATGTGAAGTCAAATGGGCCCCAGGAAGCATCACTACGTGAAAAGCTAGTGGAGGTGATGGAATTCCAGCTGAGCTCTTTCAAATCCTAAAAGATGATGCTGTGAAAGTCCTGCCCTCAATATGTCAGCAAATTTGGAAAACTCAGCAGTGGCCATGGGACTGAAAAATGTCAGTTTTCATTCTAATCCCTAAGAAAGGCAATGCCAAAGAATGCTCAAACTACTGTACAACTGCACTCATCTCACACTCTAGCAAAGTAATGCTCAAAATTCTCCAAGCCAGGCTCCAACAATACGTGAACCATGAACTTCCAGATGTTCAAGTTGGTTTTAGAAAAGGCAGAGGAACAAGAGATCAAATTGCCAACATCTGCTGGATCATCAAAAAGGTAAGAGAGTTCCAGAAAAACATCAATTTCTGCTTTATTGACTAGGCCAAAGCCTTTGACTGTGTGGATCACAATAAACTATGGAAAATTCTGAATGAGATGGGAATACCAGACCACCTAACCTGCCTCTTGAGAAATCTGCATGCAGGTCAGGAAGCAACAGTTAGAACTGGACATGGAACAACAGACTGGTTCCAAATAGGAAAAGGAGTATGTCAAGGCTGTATATTGTCACCCTGCTTATTTAACTTATATCCAGAGTACATAATGAGAAACACTGGGCTGGATGAAGCACAAGCTGGAATCAAGATTGCTGGGAGAAATATCAATAACTTCAGATATGTAGATTACACCACCCTTATGGCAGAAAGTGAAGAAGAACTAAAGAGACTGTTGATGAAAGTGAAAGAGGAGAGTGAAAAAGTCGGCTTAAAGCTCAACATTCAGAAAACGAAGATCACATCACTTCATGGCAAATAGATGGGGAAACAGTGGAAACAGTGACAGACTTTATTTTGTGGGGTCCAAAATCACAGCAGATGGTGACTGCAGCCATGAAATTAAAAGATGCTTACTCCTTGGAAGGAAAGTTATGACCAACCTAGACAGCATATTAAAAAGCAGAGACATTACTTTGTCAACAAAGGTCTATCTAGTCAAGGCTATGGTTTTTCCTGTGGTCATGTATGGATGTGAGAGTTGTACTATAAAGAAAGCTGAGTGCTGAAGAATTGATGCTTTTGAACTGTGGTGTTGGAGAAGACTCTTGAGAGTCCCATGGAATGTAAAGAGATCCAACCAGTCCATTCTGAAGGAGATCAGCCCTGAGTGTTCATCAGAAGGACTGATGTTGAAGCTGAAACTCCAATACTTTGGCCACTTCATGCGAAGAACTGACTCACTGGAAAAGACTCTGATGCTAGGAATGATTGAAGGTGGGAGGAGAAGGGGACGATAGAGGATGAGATGGTTGGATGGCATCACCAACTCAATGGACATGAGTTTGAGTAAGTTCCGGGAGTTGGTAATAGACGGGGAGGCCTGGCGTGTTGTAGTCCATGAGGTCACAAAGAGTCGGACACGACTGAGTGGCTGAACTGAACTAGACTGAAAGGCTGACATGAATTGTTTTCCATCATTGCTATGTATCTGTCTTTCTTTCTCAAAAGGCTTCTATATTTTTAAAGGGTAGGGACAATGTGTTATAATTCTGTTTCTCCTATATCATCATCCATCACAGGCCTGAAGGAACTTCATAAATGACAATCTATAGGCTAATTTGGGAAATACAAATTGCCTCAATAACCTTTTATAAAGATTGTTGTTTTTTTGAATTGAGGTAAACCTGATGATTATTCAAAAAAAAAAAAAAAAAAGAAGCACTACCCATGACATTTTTCACAGAACTACAACAAATAATCCAAAACTTATATGGAACTATAAAAGCCCCAGAATTGCCAAAGCAATCCTGAGGAAAAAAAACAAAGCAGGAGGAATAACTCCCCCAAACTTTAGACAAAACTACAAAGCTACAGTAGCCAAAACACTGGTGTTGGTAGAAAAGCAGATAGATGGATCAATGGAACAGAATAGCCAGCCCAGGAATAATCCCATACACAAAGGGGATGGTGGTGGTTTAGTCGCTAAGTCCTTCCCAACTCCTGCAACCCCATACGATAGCCCACCAGGCTCCTCTGTCCATGGGATTTCCCAGGCAAGAATATTGGAGTGGGCTGCCATTTCCTCCTTCAGGATCCTGACCCAAGGATTGAACCTGCATTTCCTGCATCACAGGCAGATTTTTTATTGCTGAGCCACCAGGGAAGCTCACGCACAAAATGGAGGCAAGAATATAAAACTGGAAAAAAGACAGTCTCTTCAGGAAGTGGTGCTGGGAAAGTTAGACAGCTGCACATAAATCAGTGAAGTTAGAACACATCCTCACACTATGCACAAAAATAAACTCAAAATGGCTTAAAGACTTAAACATAAGACACAACACCATAAAACTCCTAGAAGACAGCATAGGCAGAACATTCTCCAACATAAATTGTACTGATGTTTTTCTTAGGTCAGTCTCCGAAGGCAACAGAAATAAAAATAAATAAATGGGACCTAACCAACCTAGATAGCATATTCAAAAGCAGAGACATTACTTTGCCAACAAAGGTCCGTCTAGTGAAGGCTATGGTTTTTCCTGTGGTCATGTACGGATGTGAGAGTTGGACTGTGAAGAAAGCTGAGCGCCAAAGAATTGCTGCTTTTGAACTGTGGTGTTGGAGAAGACTCTTGAGAGTCCCTTGGACCACAAGGAGATCCAACTAGTCCATTCTGAAGGAGATCAGTCCTCGGTGTTCTTTGGAAGGAATGATGCTAAAGCTGAAACTCCAGTACTTTGGCCACCTCATGCGAAGAGTTGACTCATTGGAAAAGACTGTGATGCTGGGAGGGATTGAAGGCAGGAGGAAAAGGGGACGACAGAGGACGAGATGGCTGGATGGCATCACTGACTCAATGGACGTGAGTTTGAGTGAGCTCCGGGAGTTGGTGATGGACAGGGAGGCCTGGCGTGCTGCAGTTCATGGGGTCGTAAAGAGTCGGACATGACTGAGTGACTGAACTGAATTGAACTTACAAACTGAATCAAACTTATAAGCTTCTGCACAGCAAAGGAAACCATAAAAAACACACACAAACGAAAAGACAGTCTACAGAATGGGAGAAAATATTTGCAAATGAGGCTACTGACAAGGACTTAATCTCCAAAATATACAAACAGCTCATACAACTCAACCACCAAATAAAACCCAATCAAAAAACAGGCAGAAGATATTAATAGACATTTCTCCAAACAAGACATACAGATGGTCAGTGGGTACATGAAAAGATGTTCAACATCATTAATAATTAGAGAAATGCAAATCAAGACTACAACGAGGTACCACCTCACATCTGTCAGAGTGGCCATCATTAAAATGTCTACAAATAACAGATGCTGGAGAGGATGTGGAGAAAAGGGCACCCTCCTTCACTGCTGGTGCAAGTATAAATTGTATAGCCACTATCAGGAACAGTATGGAGGGTCCTCAAAAAACTAAAAATAGAGCTACCACATGATGCAGTAATCACACTCCTGGGCACATAGCCAGACAAATCCAGAACTCAAAAAGATATATCCAACCCTGTATTTGTGTGTGTGTGCTCAGTTGCTTCACATTTATCCAACTATTTGTGACCCCATGGACTGTAATTCACCAGGCTCCTCTGTCCATGGGATTTTCCCAGCAAGAATAGTGGAGTGGGTTGCCGTGCCCTCCTCCAGGGGATCTTCCCGACCCAGGGATCAAACCTGGGTCTCCTGCATCTCCTGCACTGCAGGCAGATTCTTTACCGCTGAACCACTGGAGAAGCCCATCCTAGGCTCACAGCAGCACTGTTTACAAGAGCCAAGACATGGAAACAACCTAAATATCCATGAAGAGATGAATGGAAGAAAAGGTGGTGCATATAAACAATGGAATACTAGTCAGTCATAAAAAGAATGAAATGATGCCATTTGCAGCAATGTGGATGCAACTGGAGATTATCATAACAAATGAAGCCAGAAAGGGAAAGATAAACACCACACGATATCACTTATATGTGGAATCTAAAATATGGCACAAGTGAAGCTACCTACAAATCAGAAACAGACTCATGAACACAGAGGACAGACTTGTGGTTGCCAAAGCGGGGAAGGACCAGACTGGCGGTTTGGAGACAGTAGACTCAAGCTATTACATTTAGCATCAATACACCACCAGGTCCTACCGTATAGTAAAGGGAACTATATCCAACCCCCTGAGATAAACTATAATGAAAAAGACTATTTAAAAAGAATGTAATTTAAAAAAGCAACTGAGTGAACTAACTGCTTTATAAAACAAAGCCATATTTAGGATACACATGAGTAGATTTATGACAATATCACTGTCACTCTTGCTTCATTAAACTTAGATGTGACAAAGTCAAGATGTTCTGCATATGAAAAACTGTTGAACATTTTACTGGATCTGTGAGACCCCCCAGAATAGACAATTTTATCTTGTATTTCTTATTCCTTCCCTCAACTGGTCAGTTGTAGTTAATCTTACCTTAAACTTCCCATCTGATGAGAAGATGCTAACCCATTTATTGTCATAATCAGCAATGATTATGTCCCCACTGGGATGCACAGCTACTCCAGTGGGACGCTGCAGCTGCCCAGGAGAGCGTCCTCGTATGCCAAAACGACTTTTGAACTGCCCATCATTGGAAAATATCTGAAAAACAAATTACATTCATTGCAATGTGAACTAGCACAGAAATCATCAGGGCAAAAACAGGGAAGAATATTTGTCGTAAGGACTACAGGGCAGGACATACAAGCCCTATTTGAAGTAAAGCCTACACACACAAGATAAGCTTCCCTTTCTTTTCTTCCATTTTAGACCTTNCACAGAAATCATCAGGGCAAAAACAGGGAAGAATATTTGTCGTAAGGACTACAGGGCAGGACATACAAGCCCTATTTGAAGTAAAGCCTACACACACAAGATAAGCTTCCCTTTCTTTTCTTCCATTTTAGACCTTAAGTTGGAGAAGGCAATGGCACTCCACTCCAGTACTCTTGCCTGGAAAATCCCATGGACGGAGGAGCCTGGTAGGCTGCAGTCCATGGGGTTGCTAAGAGTCAGACACGATTGAGCAACTTCACTTTCACTTTTCACTTTCATGCATTGGAGAAGGAAATGGCAACCCACTCCAGTGTTCTTGCCTGGAGAATCCCAGGGATGGCAGAGCCTGGTAGGCTGCCATCTATGGGGTTGCGCAGAGTCAGACACGACTGAAGAGACTTAGCAGCAGCAGCAGGCCTTAAGTAGGAAACTGCACCTATATCTATTTTATCAACATAAGTTGTTAAAGGTGATACGATCAGGAGCCATACCTGCACACACTGGTTGTTACTGTCAGCAATCAATATCTTCCCACTTGTAGATGCCGCTACCCCTTGGAGATTTGTGAATTCCCCTTTATTTCTTCCTTTGGTACCTAAAATAAATGATAAAACCACAGAAAATTAGGAATCTCCTTGGCGGTCCACTGGTTAAGACTCCGTGCTTCCGTTGCAGGGGGCACGGGTTTGATCCTTGGCTGGGGGACTAAAATCCTACGTGATACATGGAGTAACCAAAATAACAAAACAAACAAACAAATACACAGAAAATTAAACAATAGAGAGTTAGATTTCTCAGTTATAGCAAGAGATTTAGTCATCCTCTATAAGTAGCCTGAGAATGCAATGTTTTTTAAATTACACTTAAAAAAAAGAGGAACCCTTCCCATTGATCTAATCCATATTCTACTAAACTTGTCTTCCAGACCAATAAAGTTTTTACAACATCACAT
>SJYV01037216.1:276038-295574 GCA_006410875.1 Neotragus pygmaeus | reverse complement strand
TTATCCCTTCCCCCACATTACCCCCGGTAACGTAAGTTTGTTTTCTATATCTGTGTCTCTAGTTCTGTTTTGTCAGTTCAGTTCAGTTCAGTTGCTCAGTCATGTCTGACTCTTTGAGATCCCATGGATGCAGCACACCAGGCTTCCCTGTCCATCACCAACTCCCGGAGCTTACTCAAACTCATGTCTATTGGGTCAGTGATGCCATTCAACCATCTCATCCTCTGTCATCCCTCCTTCTCTGGCCTTCAATCTTTCCCAGCATCAGGGTCTTTTCAAATGAGTCAGTTCTTTGAATCAGGTGGCCAAAGTATTGGAGCTTTAGCTTCAGCATCAGTCCTTTCAATGAATATTCAGGACTGATGTCCTTTAGGATGGACTGGTTGGCTTTCCTTGCAGTCCAAGAGACTCTCAAGAGTCTCTCCAACATCACAGTTCAAAAGCATCAATTCTTCGGCACTCAGCTTACTTTATAGTCCAACTCTCACATCCATACATGACTACTTGAAAAACCATAGCTTTGACTAGGTGGAACTTTGTTGGCCAAGTAATGTCTCTACTTTTTAATATGCGCTCTAGGTCAGCCACAGGTGTTTTGTATATCTGTTTTGTAGATAAGTTCATTTGTACCTCTTTTTCTCAGATTCCATTTATAAGAGATGTAATGTCATATTTTTCTTTCTGTATCTGACTTACTTCACTCAGTATGACAATCTCTATGTCCACTCATGTTGTTGCAAATGGCATTATTGCACTCTTTTAACAGCTGAGTAATATTCCATTGTATATATGTACTATACCTTTATTTATTCTTCTGTTGATAGGCTTCTAAATTGCTTCCATGTCCTGGCTATTGTAAATAGTGCTACAATGAACAATGGGTGCATGTATCTTTTCAAATTATAGTTTTCTACAAATACATTCCTAGGAGTTGGATTGCTAGATCATATGATGGCTTGTAGCTCAGTCAGTAAAGAATTTGTCTGCAGTGCAGCAGAACCGGGTTCAATCCCTGGGTTGGGAAGATCCCCTGGAGAAGCAAATGGCAACATACTCCAGTATCCTTGCCTGGAAAATCTCATGGACATAGGAGCCTGGTGGGCTGCAGTCCATGGGGTTCCAGAGAGTCAGGCACAACTGAGTGACTAATACTCTAAGGAATCTCTGCACCGTTCTCCACAGTGACTGTACCAATTTACATTCATACCAACAGTGTAGGAGAGTTCCCTTTTCTCCACATGCTCTCCAGTGTTTATGTTTGTAGATTTTTTGATAATGACCATTCTGACCAGTATGAGGTGATAGTTTGAATCGTTATTTCTCTAATAATCAGTGATGTTGAGCAACTTTTCAAGAGTTCTTTAGCCATCTGTATGTCTTCTTTGGAGAAATGTTTACATAGATCTTCTGCTCATCACTTCTCAGCCTTTTGGCTAGGATCAAGTGTAGATCTTCTGCCCATTTAAAAATTTATTTTTATACTGAGCTGCATAAACTGTTTGAATATTTAAGAGATTAATCCTTTTTTGGTTGATTCACTTGCAAATATTTTCTTCCATTATGTGAGCTGTCTTTTCATTTTTTTATGGTTTCCTTTGCTATGCAAAAGCTTTTAAGTTTAACTAGATCTCATGTGTTCATTTTTGTTTTTATTTTCATTATTGGAAGAGTTGGATCAAAAAAGATCTTGCTGTGATATATGTCAAAGAGTGTTCTGCCTGTTTTCCTCTAAGAGTTTTATAGTATTCGGCCTTACATTTAGGTCTTTAATCCATTTGGGGTTTATTTTTGTGTGTGGAGTTAGGAAGTGTTCTAATTTCATTCTTTCACATGTAGCTGTNTGCTGTGATATATGTCAAAGAGTGTTCTGCCTGTTTTCCTCTAAGAGTTTTATAGTATTCGGCCTTACATTTAGGTCTTTAATCCATTTGGGGTTTATTTTTGTGTGTGGAGTTAGGAAGTGTTCTAATTTCATTCTTTCACATGTAGCTGTTCAGTTTTGCCAGCACAACTTATTGAAGAGATTGTATTTTCTCCATTGTATATTATTGCCTCTTTTCTCATAGATTAGGTGATCATAGGTGTGTGGGTTTATCTCTAGACTTTCTATCTTGTTCCATTTATTTATATGTCTGTGTTTTGTGTGAGTATCATATTGGTGTGATGACTACCGTTTTGTAGTCCAAAGTCTGGGAGCCTGATTTTTCCAGTCTCATTTTTCTTTCTCAAGATTGTTTTCACAATTCATCATCTGCTGCATTTCCATACAAATTGAAAAAAAAAATTGTTCTAATTAAGTAGTTTTTAAATCTTTAGTTTACTGATATTTTCCCAGATCCTAGAATACTATCTGGCACATACTAGGTCTGTGAATGAATATCTGATTGAATGAATGGGAAAACTACAAGAGACTATGGCAGTGCCTTAGAGTGGGAGTACTGAGCTGTTCACTACTACAGTACCTTTAGAACGGCATTCTGCCTATGTCTACCTAAAACTATGGTCTCCTCACTTTGCCAAATATCCTAATAGTCAAGATTTTCACACACCTACCCTGTAAGAACTGTACTGAGTTTGAATTTGTGGGCAAGAGATTCTATGCCAAATGGTGACTTCCTCAAGAATAATTGATCATAAAGTTATTGATTGAATTTGATAAAATTTAAAATATATTTATGTATAGTATAATAATAGTAATATGGAATAAAATGCATATAAAGAATTATGCATAAAAAATAACAGTTACATTTATTTTGAAAGCCTTGGAAAAAATCCCATGTCTTTGGATAGTGGTGCCTTTACTTTGTTTTGGGTCAGCAATCATGAAATTAAATCATGAGAACTTGCTTGGTAAGGTGATAAAAGTAAGATTATACGGAAAAGTTCAACTACTTTGCACATATTAATTTACAAAAATGCAGTAAGTCTTGAACATACCTGCCAGAAGTCTCCACAAGCATTATCACTACAAAATCACACATAAATAAAAAATCAGATGAGGAGCAACCTACCAGCTAACTCTAGTTTAGCTTAAGAAAGGTTTGAAAGGAATTTAAAAAGAGAATAAGACCATAAGATCCATGTAGCTGGAAATAAAAACAATTCTAGCAGCTTACAATTCTAGAAGCTTATGAAAATTTCCTAGGTGTTACACATGCTGGTCACTCTACTCATTTGGTTGAAGCCACTACACGTTTGCTGTTTTGCAGAATTGTGATTCAATTGTCTAACAGGTTGGCATGACTATGTGGAAGGTATTTTCCACTGCAGGATTGCAGAACTCAAGATTTGAGGAAGTTACTTGGAAATTGTGGCCATTTTCAAAAATCTTGTGCCTATGTTTTGTTCTCTGTCCCTATCTATTTCTAAGAGTTGTGAAGCTCATTCCAAGTAGTTTAATGGTAAAATATATCTCTGAAATTTATCTACACACACTTTTCTCTTTGAAAATTATATTTTATAAAGTAACTTATATTTTATGTATATTTATATGTTTCTATTTTTTCTTTAAAATTAGTGGAAAATTTCATCATGCAGTATGAATATGTTTGCCATTTAACTTTTAAAAATAAGAAACATATACTGGTATTTATATTACCTCTTTATCCTCTTCATCTTCTGTAAGAACAAGTATTAAATGAATATAGTATTAATAATAATCATTATACATTAAATCATTTTAAGGAATAGTAGAATTTGTTTTTCATAAAACTCTACTCTTCTGTAACCATAATTCAGTAGTCCTAAATTTATTAGCATTGCTTAAATATATCTGATTATATCAGTATTAATTTTTATGTCTTTACCTGTATCAGAATTAGTGGAATCAAATGACATATCAATATAGTCAGGCTGTAGCTTAATCTCACAATATCACAGAATATAAATATATTTATATACATTCATAAATGCATTGGACTTCTCTGGTAGCTCAGCTGGTAAGGAATCTGCCTGGAATGCAGGAGACCATGGTTCAATTCCTTGGTCAGGAAGATGTTCTGGAGAAGGGACAGGCTACCCACTCCAGTATTCTTGGGCTGTCCTGGTAGCTCAAATGGTAAAGAATTCTGCCTGCAATGCAGAACTGGGTTTGATCCCTGGGTTGGAAAGATCCCCTGGAGGAGAGCATGGCAACCCACTCCAGTATTCTTGCCTGGAGAATCCCCATGGACAGAGGAGCCTGGCAAGCTACAATCCATGGGGTTATAGAGTTGGACACAACTGAGCAACTAAGCACAGCACAGCACATAAATGCATTATCAACAGCAAATTAAACGTATTGATTCATTGCTGCTGCTGCTGCTAAGTCACTTCGGTTGTGTTCGACTCTTGTGTGACCCCAGAGATGGCAGCCCACCAGGCTCCCCGATCCCTGGGATTCTCCAGGCAGGAACACTGGAGTGGGTTTCCATTTCCTTCTCCAATGCACTCCTAGAGACCGCATGGACTGCAGCCTACCAAGCTCCACTGTCCATGGGATTTTCCAGGCAAGAGAACTGGATTGGGTTGCCATTGCCTTCTCTGATTGAGTCATTATTTATGTAAAAATACTTCATAACAAAATAGCAAAAGCCAACAATCCGTGGCTTAAAACAAGTGTTTGTTATTGCTTAAATCTCTGAGGATTGTTTGAAGGTCAGTTGATGGAACTGACCTTTGTGGTTTCCTCTGATTTTGGCTGGCTCACTCATGTCTGCAAGATATCTGATTGTCTCATAGAAGCAAGCCCCATAGGGTAGCTTTGCTCCACACTCCAAGGATGTAGTTCTTATCTGCTCCATGTGCCTGTGCTTCAATCATCTTCCTTGGAGAACCCAGCTAGCCAAGGTGCCACTGCTCCTAGCAAAGCACAAAAGGGAAGAAGGAAGATACAAGTCGTCTTGAGATCTAAGCTCAAACATGGCTCCACTATGTTTCTCAGTCTATTGACCAGAGTAAGTCATGTGACTGGACCAAAAGTGAAAGGATGAGGAAATAATTTCTTCATCTTTGGTAAGATGAACTACAAGGTCACATGGCAAGAGATGTGGATACTTGAATGCACGAGGCCAATGATTCAGTCATCCATCCACACTGGATATAATATTCAATACAATTCAAAATTCTTCACTGTTCAACACTACAGCTCAAGAAAAAAGATTTATTCACTCACTCAATAAATTTATTTGATATATTTGCCACCTACTCGGGGCCACACCCAACTCTAGGTTCTGAAGATACAATAAGAAATTAAACAGACAAAACTTCCCATTCTTGGTGGGTACAGAATACGTGAAATGGATGAACTGTTCTTTTTTTGTTTTAGCTTATTTAAAAATCAGGTAGGTTTCATCTTGCTAGTTACAGTTGAAATCTCCTTTGTGTTCTATACAACACTGAACACTCCACATTTAATGCACATCTCTTGATTTTTAGCAGCTCCAACCCTAATCCAAAATGAAACAAAAATAAAACTTTCCACTGTCATAAAACTTATATTCTAATGAAGGAAAGGGAAGAAGAGAACCAAGAGATAGGGGGAAAAGTGGCTTGGGGTATGAGTAGTAGGAAAGAACAAATGATATCAATCAATCAAACAACTCAGGAATGAAACTTAAAATCCCTTAGCTATGTTAGAGTGTTATCACACTACTCCCTTTGGATCAATGGTTCTGGGACCAATTCTTAGCTCTACAGCTCAATAACTGTATGATCTTGGTCAAGTTACTATTCACTCCAGGATTGAGCTTCTGTAAACAAATAGTAAATGGAAACAAATAGTAAATGCCACCTTGCAACTAGGTGATCACAATCACATTATGTGGGATGTGTGGAATAGTGGCAAAGTAATTTACCATGGCTGGGAGCTTTGGGGTTTTGGAGTAACCTTGCTTCTGTAACCAACTCAGTGGGTAATATGGAGAAATCAATCCTTCTGTAGTTTAATTTATCAGTCTGTAAATTGGGAATGTTCCCAGAGTGAAACACAGGCACTAAACATATATAATAGAATTTAACAGTTACACATAGTCCCAGTAACACCTTATTGCCACTGTGATAAGTCACTTCAGTCATGTCTGACTCTTTGAGATCCCATGGACCATAGACTGCCAAGCTCCTCAGTCTATGGGATTTCCCAGGCAAGAATACTGGATTGGGGTTGCCAAGGGATCTTCTTCAGGGGATCTTCTTGACCTAGGCATTGAATTTGCATTGCTAACATCTCTTGCTTTGACAGGTGGGTTCTTTATCACTAGTGCCACCTAGGAAACCCCCAGTATTACCACTAGTACTTTTATAATTATTGTGGTTAAATTTCAGGTATCTAGTGAGTGACAGTGTCAGACTTTATTTTTGGGGGGCTCCAAAATCACTGCAGCTGGTGACTGCAGCCATGAAATTAAAAGACGCTTACTCCTTGGAAGAAAAGTTATGAGCAACCTAGATAGTATATTCAAAAGCAGAGACATTACTTTNGGAAACAGTGTCAGACTATTTTTGGGGGCTCCAAAATCACTGCAGTTGGTGACTGCAGCCATGAAATTAAAAGACGCTTACTCCTTGGAAGGAAAGTTATGACCAATGTAGACAGCATATTCAAAAGCAGACATTACTTTGCCGACTAAGGTCCTTCTAGTCAAGGCTATGATTTTTCCTGTGGTCATGTATGGATGTGAGAGTTGGACTGTGAAGAAGGTTGAGTGCCAAAGAATTGATGCTTTTGAACTGTGGTGTTGGAGAAGACTCTTGAGAGTTCGTAGGACTGCAAGGAGATCCAACCAGTCCACCCTAAAGGAGATCGGCCCTGGGTGTTCATTGGAAGGACTGATGCTAAAACTGTAACTCCAGTACTTTGGCCACCTTATGCGAAGAGTTGACTCACTGGAAAAGACTCTGATGCTGGGAGGGATGGGTGCAGGAGGAGAAAGGGACGACAGAGGATGAGATGGCTGGATGGCATCACCAAATCCATAGACATGAGTTTGAGTAGATTCTGGCATTTCGTGGTGGACAGGGAGGCCTGGCATGCTGTGATTCATGGGGTCGCAAAGAGTCGGACACGACTGGGTTACTGGACTGAACTGAACTCCTCCATTGCACAGCTCAAAGTAGATCATTTGCCTCAAATCAAAACCAGGAAATATAAGACAAGTCCTCTTCTCTGCATCCTTGTTCATTATTTTTGTTTATTCAGCCTAACTTTCAAATCTCCAGTATGAACGGCAGACTCCAGTATGCTTTCTGCCCTCACAAACTCTTTTGTAATCTTACTTCTCTCTTATTCTCTTCACCTGCTAGCTCTGCCTTCTCCTTGTCCTGGTCTGTTCATTCCCACTTCTTTTATTTAAGTGAAAATTAAAGAAAAGCAGTGGCAACAATCAAAATCCCTCTAAGGCTTCTTTCTGTTCCATGTAGGAGATGGCTTTCTGGACTTAAATCTCTGATAAGGTAAAAGGTGTGCTTTTGTGCCCTGCGCTAGCAGAGATGTGAATGATCAACTGTCTTCAAGATGATTTTCTATGTGTGGTACCTCCCAGAAACTCAGAAAGTCTCACTCAAATTGTGTACATGCTGCTTTATGTGACCCTAAAGCGCTCTCATCACACTCTATAAATAACATGTCATTGATTGAGTGGAAGGCAGTGTTTCCCCAGACTGACTAGTTCACCTCCATTCTTGCTCTTTAAATCCTACCAGCACCCAGGGTGTAATCAAATTCCATCTCCTCCACCAAGAATCCTTGGCTCCTTTAGACTGTTCTCATGGTTCTGTCCCCTGAATTCCTTTTGAACATAAAGGAAAAAGCCTAGTTATGCACCCAAATTCTCGTTAAATATACCATGCATCAGTCTTATTTCCATAATTAAGTGTAAGTACCTGAAATACGAGGACTGAGTTGAATTTGAATGAGGGGCCTGTGCAGAGTCCCGGTTTGGGTCAAATCCTGGATCTTCCATTTACAGACTGTGATTGCAGACAGATGACTCTTGGGTCCGTTCTCTGGTCTGCAAAGTGAGGCTTCAGCAGCCTCAGCTCTGTCAGTGCGCTGCAGAAACATAAAGAGTGAACAGATGAAAGGCTTATAGTGATGCTGGGCACTTAAGTGGGATGCAATAAGTTTTGTTTTTTTCTCCCATGCAGCCTATACCAGGGCAGAGTGCAGGCTTGGCAAATGCCGCTGGCTGCAGAGAGCGTGCTGACTCTAAAGGCTGCTCTCCTGCTCGTAATGGTTTCCCTGATGCTGGTGAAGAAGGTGTCATTTTCCCTTCAGCACTTCATGCAAGGTGGCTGTCCTTCCCCCAAAAAGAAAGGCTGATAGTCCTTGGATAGACGTTTGGAAGAAATTCACACTCCCCAATAAGATGCACCAGGCAAACGTTTTGAGTATTAGATGGAGAATACAAAGATACAGTGATGAAAAAATGACAAGGTCAAGGTCTTAGTTTATCCCATTTCCTAAATGTAGTCTTCACCCCTTTTTCTATAAAAGCTTCTCTTTTTATTTGCCTCCTCTTTCCATTGTACCAAGAACCTTTCTTCCTGGGTTCACAAGCATTCAGGATCAACTTATTTCAGATTCGCTGCATCCCCTGTGCTGTCGGGAGTTTTTGGCTTTTCCTTGGTTTCCTAGACTCTTCACCATGCATAACCTCTGTCCCCTCCTTATTCTACACTGCATGGCTACAGTGACCCTCTCCTGCCATACCCAGAGGTGGGGGCATTTATAACCACCTGGAACTGTGTTCTGGGNGTGCTGTCGGGAGTTTTTGGCTTTTCCTTGGTTTCCTAGACTCTTCACCATGCATAACCTCTGTCCCCTCCTTATTCTACACTGCATGGCTACAGTGACCCTCTCCTGCCATACCCAGAGGTGGGGGCATTTATAACCACCTGGAACTGTGTTCTGGGATTAGCTTGTTGAGATCGTTTTAGTCTCTAGAATCCCAGCAATTAATTCGGGCCTACATTCTTCATGGTAGATTTTACAACAAGAAAGAGCAGAAAGGGGAGAATAACTTGGGAGAGTGGGATTGATATTTGCATACTCCTATTTATAAAATAGGTAAGTAGTCAGAGCCTACTATATAGCACAGGGAACTCTATTCAGTACTCTGTAATGACCTATGTGGGAATAGAATCTAAAAAAGAGTGGATGTATGTATGTGTATAACTGATTCACTTTGCTGTGCTCCTGAAACTAACACAACATTGTAAGTCAACTATATGCTATTAAAAAAAAAAAAAGAATGTTTATAAGAGCTGGGGGGAAAAAGAAAGCATGGTGTCAAGGGAGTGTGAAAACGATTCTATTGTATGGGAACCACATTGGTTAATATTTTTACACTTGTTCTTTCAGCCTACTCAGCTGTTGGAATTTAATTAGCAGTAATATATTATTGTCAAAGTAATTAAAACCTCGCCTTGATTAAAAGCAGAATGGTTTTAATTAACAGGAAGAGGTTGGGCTGGCCTTAACTTTCTCTGTGAGGAATACACCGGCCTCAGTGGACTGGCTCTGTCTCCTCTGCAGGCTTGAAGGTCCGGGAGGTGTTTATCAACGTCACCAGGCAGCAGGTGGAGGACTTCCACGGGCCCGAGGACTACTGGTGCCAGTGTGTGGCGTGGAGCCACCTGGGAACCTCCAAGAGCAGGAAGGCCTCCGTGCGCATCGCCTGTGAGTATATTCAGGGTGACCCTCTTATCCTGTAGCAGCACAGACTAGCCTTTCATAGAGGGGCTTGGGACAGGCCAGCTGCTTCTTCAGTGGGGAGATGAGGGGACGGCAAGAAACCATCAGAATTCTCTCCACCTCTAATCAGTCCTCTCTTTTAAAATTGTGTTTTTAATGTTTGAGAATTCCCTCTGGAAGACAATCAGCAAATGAGCTGGGCTTAGATATTCTGCCTAGGTTGTCAAAATGCAGGTGCCTCCACAATACCAGGAGAAATGGTTTTCCCCCAAAAAAGGAAAAGAGAAAAACCCACGCAAATGGATTCTGCTCTTCATCATCAGTGACACAGTTCAGGGGGCATTGATGGGAAATGTTGAGCAGTGACTGTTTATTGTACTTTGCCAGCAAATCTGCAAAAATAAGACATTGAAGATTAAGGGAGTTTTATAGCCTCCTGTTAAACCTCTTTCCTCTGAATCTTAAAACATGGAAATGGGTTTTAAAACTGCATTTGTTTGACCCAAGTAGGACTGACAAACAGGCTCTTGAGGAAAAAAAAAAGAAAAAAGATTGCCTTTCAGAAGAGCCTAAGGTTTTTTCATCATGTTTTAGCATCAGTGTTTTTATCATCTCAAACATGTTTAGAAATACACAAACTTCCTCTCTCTTCCTTAAATGTCTTCATCCCTTCCACCCCAATGAGTCCTCATATCTCCTGTGCCAAGGAGTGTAAAAGCCCACCCCACAGCCCCTCAAAAGAGGAGGCCAGAGATGGTTACTGTTGTTGGTATTGTATTAATACCTTTTCGAGTGCTGCTTTTGAGAGTGCCGTGAAGAGTATAGGTCAAGGGCCATTTATCTGAGGACTCAAGGAGTTCTTCGTAGCAAATGTGGATGGTTTGGGGCTTGAGAATAAGAATAAATTGTGCATTGCAGAGACATTTCTGTTTCTGGGGAAATGAAATCTCCCTCTCAGCACAGTCCCATCACCTTCACTGTCCTCACACTTTGGGAAGCTCTCGGCTGCATGTTGACTGGGCCCTTGGAGGCCAAGGAGGAGGTCATCTTGTAAGCTGAGCTCTTTGATGTAAGAGCCGTGGGAGACGTTTTCCCTGTACCTGTTAGTTGTTTTAGCCCACAAATAGCTTTATGACTGGTCAGCTGAGACAGGGGATGTTTGATTTTATTCTTCCTTAAGACGCCCAGCTCTGTCCTCCTAGCGTGGCCTCGGTCAGCCCCGCCAAGGTATTTGACCCTTATCAGGGTGAAGCAGATTATCCTTTAGAGCCCAAAGAGAGAAGAAGCAGTACTGTGTAGGGAATTTCAGCGCAAGCTCCCTCCTTTTCCTTTGTCTTTTCCATATCGCCTGCCTCCTTCCTTTTACTACTGCCTCCTGAGCCCCACATGTGTGATATCCTATATATAGCATCTCATGAATCTGTCCATCTCCAGACTCTGTCACCTCCATACTTGCTCATTCATTCTTGGCAATTACCTGCCTGCTAGAAACCTCCAAAGGTTCCCCCCCTCCTTAGAAAATTTGTCAGAGAATGGCTCAAACCTATCTTTTGTTAACTTCCACAGCTGTTGATTGTATACACTGTACTCTGTCCTTCTAAACACATTGACCTTCTGCACATCACCCTCACTTCTCAGACATGTGCCTTTGCTCCGAGCATTTCCTGTTTCAAGAATGTGTATCCTGGTGGCTGAGAACCCAGATACTGGGGTCCTGTTGGTTTCCAGTTACTAAATCCACTGCTTAGTGTTGCGATGGGGGCAAACGATTCTTCTCTCTGCATCTAATGTTACAATAAAAGGGTGCTGACTTTGTAGAGTTATTACAAGAGTTAGCGGTATTGATAACTATAGTGTCTAAAATCATACCTCACACAGAGTTAACTCTTATCAATCATCAGTTATTATGACATATTTGATCCTCTGTATCTCCAGCATCATTAGCCCATGTGTTGATACTTTAATTGAACTGAGTTACATTTCTGGTGCCTTAGTAATTTTTCTGTGGGTTATGGCTATGTAGACTCTAAAACTTCATTTGCAGCCACCCCAAAGTATCCAATTCTTGAAACTGGGATAGGATTTAAGAGTGTTTAAAAAATGGAAAACACTTTTCTTTTCACTGCCTACTTTTTAGAGTCAGCTGATACATTTGGGATAATAATCTTGCAAATCTCTTTAGGGATTAAAAAATCATTTGGTCATTCTTGTACAGGATATGCACACATGACTATAATAAAGATGTGATTTTTAGTAAAAAAGAAAATCGTTAAAGCCCATGTTATGCAGTTAGCTTAATATAATCTCTAATATGTAAACATATTTTTAATCTCTTCCTATGTAGCAAGTGANATGACTATAATAAAGATGTGATTTTTAGTAAAAAAGAAAATCGTTAAAGCCCATGTTATGCAGTTAGCTTAATATAATCTCTAATATGTAAACATATTTTTAATCTCTTCCTATGTAGCAAGTGACAGATTCTTTCAGTTATTTGAAATTATTTATGCAAGTCAAGATGTGATTTATCATTAAATATTGCATTTGACTTGGGAACCAGTGTACATTAAAATGTAAATTGAAACTTAACTATGTTTAATGGCATCAAAAGTGGAGGGGAAAACTGCCTTTAGGACCTTGCTTAGAATTCTTTTGATTTATTTGCAGAAGGGTTAAAAAAATTTTTTAAAGACAGTTCTTATTTTTTTTATAACTTTCATGTTTTGTTGAAATAAGGGATTTCTGCCTTCTATTTGCAAGCATTTCCCAGCAAATAACATATTGCACATGAGGATAGTTTTTATTCCCAATAAATGAAAAGCCAAATTGGATATAATTGTCACTATATTTCTTCTTTTTAAGATTGGTTTTTGAAGTGCTAAAGGCCTCTTCATGTGCTCACTAAAGATTTTGATATATGAATGTAGCTTATGAATCTGATAACAATTGTCTTGAGGGGACTTTGCAAAATTAGGATCATTTTTGTATGATTGATTAAACTATTGTAGTTCAACATCAGAGCTTCTTATGCTTCTTGCATTTAACCAATGTTCCATTAAAAATTTAGCAGTTTCAAAACTGCAGTGGGCAAAACCTTCGTGGCATCTGAGCCATTCAACTGAGAGATGTCTTGTCATGATCATGTTAGCTTATCTCTACAAAAACACCAGGAAGCTTGCTGGCATGCTATCACTTAGAGATCATCTGATTTTCAAGGGAAAAAATACAGACACTATTATTTTATTCCTGTCCCTTATATTTTCATTGAAATGGTCCCACCTAGGAATCAGTTAACTATGCAGATTTCTGGCTTCTAACTCAGACCCGAGGAAGGACCAGGGAAGCTGTGTTTATATGAGGTTATCCAAGTGATTCTATAATTGTATAACCTTGGGACAGTGTACCGAGGAACAGGGCTTCTCAAACTTTCAACATGCATGCAAATCAGCTGATTTCCTGTTAAAATGTAGATGATTCAGTTAAGAGGATTCAGTGTGTCTAGTCCAAGTTCTGAGATTTCTGCCGTTTCTAAGAGTTCCCAGATCATGCTGATATTGCCAGTTGGTCGGTGGACCCTACTTTGGGTGAGAAGACCCTAAAACCTAGAACACCTTTAGGAAGCACTGTTTAGGAAGTAGTTGGCACTTAATAGCTGAGAAAATGACATTCAGAAAAAGGTTAGATGGCGTGACCACATGTCTTCCAGCAAATAGACGGAAGACATGGAACCAGATCTTAAATCCATTCCATTCATCCTCCTGAGTGTTCTTGCTACTAAGCCCAGTTGATTGCATTCTTCTGTTAAACAGGAATTTGAGAACCATCATACAGAAAAACAAGTTCACGTGCATATAAGTGTCTCCTTGAGGGAAGCAGTGATTGCTTTCTTTCACTGTTTCTGAAAAATTGAGTTCTTCCATGTGGTCAAATTTTATACACACAAACACACATATATATCATACATACACACACCTATATATAATATATATGTGTGTATATACACACATGGGCTTCTCTGTTGGCTCAGTGATAAACAATCTGCCTACAGTGCAGGAGACTCAGGTTCAAGCCTTAGGTCAGGAAGATCCCCTGGAGAAGGAAACGGCAACCCACTCCATTATTTTTGCCTGAGAAATCCTGTAGGCAGAGGAGCCTGGCAGCCTACAATCCATGGGGCCATGAAGAGTCCAATATGATTGAGCAGTTTAACAACAATATATGCACACATGTAATCCTTATTTAGGCTTCCCTGGTGGCTCAGATGGCAAAGAATCTGCCTAGAGTGCAAGAGGCCCAGGTTTGATCCCTGGGTCAGGAAGACAACCCATGCCAGTATTCTTGCCTAGAGAATCCCATGGACAGAGGAGCCTGGTGGGCTACAGTCCATGGGGTTTCAAAGAGTCAGACACAACTGAACAACTAACACACACACACACACACAATACATATGTATAATACATATATTTATACTTTATGTATATTATATATAAATGTATTTGTATATATATATATGTATATATACTTACATAAAATCATGAGCTATTCCTTAGTGGCCAAGAAGATTAGTACAGATTTTTGTTTTAGTAGCTGATGTGCCCATCGTCTTAAGCCATTGCATTTTCTTTCATTATTCCACCCCATGCCAGAGAGATGCTGGCTGCCCATCCAGCTGCCTAGGACTGGAAGTAGCTGAAGCTCCATTTCAAAGTGTTTTTCTAAAGGTAAATAAATAAATACAGCCCAGCCACATTCTCCCCACCAAGTTGGCAGAAGTCCATCTCCAGGGAGCATCTCCCACAGGCCTCCTCTCATTTGTCTGACTCAGTCGAGCTGGAGGTAGTCGGACCACGGTGACATCTGTTATTTCTGCTGCTGGATGATTGTCAAAATGAGGAATAGTCAATTATTCATAGTTGTTTATTTTCACGGGTGAACATTTGGCTGCTTAGCCATTGCTCTTCCTTCCCGTTTTTCTTCCTCTTCTTCATCTGCTTACAACATGTTTGGCGTCTGTCATTAACCCTTTGGTCAGGCAAACTCGTCTTGACACTCGAACTTCTTCTGCTGTATGGGAATTGGAGGTTGAGAGAAACATTGGCCTGTTCCAGTGACATAGCAAGTTGGCAGCTTGAGATAAATTGAAGCAGGAATCCACTGTTGATTATTTTTTAAAAGAGGAATCTATAAAATATGGATCCTGAATATAACTTTAATAGCTTATTGGAGACACTCTTCCTAAAATATCTATGCAATTGTGCCAAGAATGAGTGAAAACTTAGAGAATCTCTTTTAAAAGCTATGAAACTCCCTACCTCATTTCACAACCCCATAGCAAGAACAGTATTATTTTTTATTTGCTTTGGTGAGAGAGGGTGTTATCGTCTTTAAAATTTTTATTTTTTTTCACATATTTAGTTTTGGTTCTGCTGGGTCTTCATTGCTGCACATGGGCTTTCTCTAGTTTCAGCGAAAGGGGCTACTCTTGTTGCAGGACATGGTCTCAGGGGTGCACAGGCTTCAGTAGGTAAGGTTCGCAGGCTCAGTAGTTGTGGGACATGGGCTTAGTTACCCGATGGCATGGGGCATCTTCCTGGACCAGGAATCAAACCTGTGTTCCCTGCATTAGCAGGCAGATTCTTAACCACTGGACTGCCAAGGAGGTCCAAGAGGGTGAAATCTTTTTCAAAACTTAGAGGAGATACCCAGTGAAACCTGTTAGGAATCTTGGCTTCGTGGCTTTGATGAAAATTTCACATGCTAAAAGCTGTCCATAACCCTCTCTTGATGGCAAAATTAAATATAAAGCAAGCATCTTCATGTTTATCTGGTGCTTAAGAGTACCTAGCTAAGGAAGGGGATGGACGTTGAAATGCAGCCTGCACCCCACCAGACAGGAATGCACCCCAGAATGTGATCGCAACCACATGAGTGAAGGGGATGGGTTTCCTTGTGGCCATTTTATAGCCAAGACCTTGTTCTTGTAGGTGTCCAATTTACACCAAAGTGCCCCCATAGGCTTGTGGCAGCAGAACTGGGTGCAAAATTTGTGGGACTGAGTGCAAAATGAAAATGTGGGCCCCTCATTCAAAAATCAAGAGTTTCAAGCCATCAGTATTAGAGCAATAAATCAACCATTCTGTTTCACACCCGTGAAGATAGCCACGATGGCAGTAATGGTGATGACTCAGGAAATCACTTTGTATGTGTAATGGTTTTATAAAAAGGGACTAATTGGCCTAAAGGCTAGGGACACATTCCAACTGGCTCCATATGGAACTGGAGACAAGATTATTCTGTTTTTCCTCCAAAGCCAGAGGCCACATCACAGGAGCTAAGTTTTAAGATAGCATATTTGGGGTCAAGCCAGCAACTAGAAATGTGCATATACTGGAGCATTCTTCCTGGACTACATTCTCCTGCAAACTGTACATAAGCAAGCAAGGGCTGTATGTCTGCTGGTGGTGATACTGGTAGAAGAAATTATTGCATTGGGTGAGCAGGTGACTAATAGGGGTTTCTTTTAGAAAACATATTCTGACATAATTCAGACTTTCAAGAAAGTTGCAGTGTAGTACAAAAAAAATCCCATTAAGCTCTTTACTCACAACCTTCAGATGTTATCATTTGACCATACTGGCTTTGACATCATGTCTTTCTGTGGATGTATTTGTAACTAAACAATGATGGTTTGTATTTTGACTTACGATTAAGTTGCAAACATGATGCTCCCTTTGCCCTAAATACGTTTCCCCTAAATGCTTTAAATACTGTTTGTTTGTAAAAAAAAAAAAAAAACAAACACATTTTCTGACATAACTGTAGTATATTTATCAAGAAATTCACATTAATACAGTTCTGTTGTCCAGTCTAAAGACCTTATTAATCTTTTATCAGTTGTTCTGGGAAGTCCTTTACAACAGTAACAAAAATCTTAGATCATGGCTTTCATTCAGTTGCAAGGTCTCTTTAGCCTTCTTTAATCCAAATAATTGCATCGTCTTCCTTTGTTGTTCATTACATTGAATTTTTTCAAGTGTAAAGGTCAGTCATTTTGTGTAGTGTTCCTCAAATTGAACTTGTTAAAAAGAAATAGCAGTCACCTCAAAAGGACTTTGACAGGTCAAATCTGGGACAATTTGAGTCTCAAAAGAGATCATAGTGAAGGTTATAACTTATTAAATAAGAATCCATGAATCTCCACTGATATATTTTTAAAAGAATATAAAAATAAATGGAAGGAGACAACTCTCTTTTATAATAGAATAAATGAATAAATATGGAAGGAATGATGGAAATGGAAAATCATTTCGCACCTGTCATAAAACTAATTGATTTAGACAAGTGTCATGGATGTTGAAATCAGTGACTGAAAGTTTTAGGAGTAAAAGAATGTTTGTAGAACTGAACATGAAAGTATTTCTCCACAAGTCACTGACTAATTACAAGGAGGGAGTTAGTAACTTAGCAGTAGGGAATCCCACCATACACCACCTTAAACATGGTGTCACAGTTGACATCACCAGCAGTGGGACAAGTCCATGAATCACTCCTGATGAGTTGGAGTGAGGAGACTGCATCACTTCAATGATAGTCCTTCCATATATAACTCATCTCTATTTAACCCTAGGGAAACATTGGACAAGGCTAAATTGAGGAACGTTTTACATAAATGGTCATTTTTAACTACAGATATCTTGAAATTCTAGCCTGGTGTAGGAATGTTGATGGGGTGTCCTGGGGATATAAGATACTACAAGATAAACTTGGTCCATCTTTCTGAAATATCAGTTGTATTTCCCTTCAGATCAGTAAAATATAAACATGAACACAAAGAAAAAATGTTTCTTGAATTGTGGAGATGCGACTAGAAACGTCAAAGCCCTTTTGGGCATGCCACATCTTTTTAGGCTCTATCCCTAAATGCCTTGGGGATGTGACTTTATTCTCCTCTGCCAGTAGGGGCGTTTAGTAGAAAGTGTAACACTGAATTGTAAGAGATTGTGATTCTATGAGTAGAGCAGGGTGATTTCTACGGAATTGTTGTAAACTGTGCTACTTTTGCTTAATGTGTACATAACTGAGTATCTCAACCTTAAAGATGGGACTTCTGGATAGCAGTGTGTGACTTAATAATGTTTCCTACTGTGGACGATGATTAAAAAAAAAAAATCCCCCAGCCAAATAACATTCCTTCATGTCATTGATTGCCAAGTATTATTTTACTGAGAAGAATTTGCAGAAATAGGGCCACCACCTTTTTTTAGGAAATCACAGTTCAGTCTGCCATTCTGGAGAAATACACCTTAAAATTCCTAGAAAATGGCCATTTCTCTAAAAGGCCATTTCTCATAGAGGTTGAAGAGGAAGAGGATATAGATTTTGCTTCAATTCAGCTCTTATTTTCTCCACTGAAGAAACCTTCTGACAGATAGTCTGAACAGATGATAAGCAAACAAAAGAAAACCCAAAACCCACAAAACAAAAACATGACTTATCTTTGTCCATCTCTGAGGACTTTTGAGCCTCGTGATATGATTGTTAAATTAGTTTAGTATCCTTCTACCAGATAAGTAAGGACAGGGAAGTGCATTTTGGAGATTTGTTGAGTGTCAAAAAAAAAAAGCTAACCAAGATGTGAAAGTGTTGGATAGACATGAATAATTGCCACCTTTGCTAGATATCACCACAATAAATACAATTCCATTCCTTTGAAGAGTTTATACTCTATATAGTGAATAGCATAGACTTATACACAAGTCTTTTTCAAAGGAGTGTGGCTAGAGTAAGCACAGTGTGTTTTTGGAGCTCACCCAAAGGATAATTTACTAATCCTCAAGTCGTGTGGTACATTTTCTAGGCTAATTCCTTAGGAAGGAGGAGGGTTGAGTTGAAGATCCCATGTTCAGGTTAAGGAGAGAGCTTGAGTTGTAAGCCCAGAAAAATGGACCAGTGAGGAAAGTGCATGGAACTATGTGGGAAAGCAAGAAGTTGGGGCTCCCAGGAGAGATAGGCAGGTCGGACTGTGGAGGATGTTTGGATCCTCTGCTAAGTCATCCATGTGGCCTGGGGCCACTGCACTCTCATAATCAGGCAGTGATATGGTCATACCTTCGCACCCCTGCCCCACCTTGCTATTCAGCCACAGAGATTTAAAGGGGAGCAAAGCTCAAGACAGCTTGCGCTAAGCTATGGGACTGCTGATGGGGCTTGAACTTTGCTGGATAGTATACTTTAAAGGGGGAGGGGAAAATTGGAGATTCCAGGAACATGAGATGACCAAGACCATGTGGCTACTTGCATGCAGTGGTGAGAAGTGAAGTAGACCTTCAGGAATTAGCCCCAGGTTTGGGGCTTTCTAGATTTGGGTTAAAGTGACTGAATGAATGGTGATTTCCTGAAGTGAGATCAGGAACAGAGTAGAAGAAACTAGTGTGGAGAACAAGATGCTGAGTTTGGTTTTTGATCAAGATATGTGAGAACTACAGAGATATGACTTTGCCAACAAAGGTCCATCTAGTCAAGGCTATGGTTTTTCCTGTGGTCATGTATGGATGTGAGAGTTGGACTGTGAAGAAGGCTGAGCACCGAAGAATTGATGTTTTTGAACTGTGGTGTTGGAGAAGACTCTTGAGAGTCCCTTGGACTGCAAGGAGATCCAACCAGTCCATCCTAAAGGAGATCAGTCCTGGGTGTTCTTTGGAAGGAATGATGCTAAAGCTGAAACTGCAGTACTTTGGCACCTCATGCAAAGAGTTGACTCATTGGAAAAGACCCTGATGCTGGGAGGGATTGGGGGCAGGAGGAGAAGGGGACGACAGAGGATGAGATGGCTGGATGGCATCACTGACTCGATACACATGAGTTTG
>SJYV01037216.1:209414-273548 GCA_006410875.1 Neotragus pygmaeus | reverse complement strand
GCTTGACTAGGCGGACCTTTGTTGACAAAGTAATGTCTCTGCTTTTTAATACACTGTCTAGGTTGGTCATAACTTTCCTTCCAAGGAGTAAGCGTCTTTTAATTTCATGGCTGCAGTCACCATCTGCAGTGATTTTGGAGCCCAAAAAAATAAAGTCAGCCACTGTTTCCCCATCTATTTCCCATGAAGTGATGGGACCAGATGCCATGGCACCCCAGATGCCATGATTTTAGGCTTATTGTTAACCAAAAGAAAACCTTAGGGGGAGGTAGGAGGAAGGTTCTAGAGGAAGGGTTATATTATGGCTGACTCATGTTGATATATGGCAGAAACCAATGCAATATTGTAAGTAATTATCTTCTAATTAAAAATAAAGAAATCCCAGTATTTCAAGTTAAGGAATTTAGTGCTTTTCTCTGTATGAAAAGTGAAAATGTTAGTCTCTCAGTTGCATCCAACTCTTTGCCACCCCATANAGAAACCAATGCAATATTGTAAGTAATTATCTTCTAATTAAAAATAAAGAAATCCCAGTATTTCAAGTTAAGGAATTTAGTGCTTTTCTCTGTATGAAAAGTGAAAATGTTAGTCTCTCAGTTGCATCCAACTCTTTGCCACCCCATAGACTGTAGCCCACCAGGCTCCTGTGTCCATGGGATTCTCCAGACAAGAATACTGGAGTGGGTAGCCATTCCCCTCTCCAGGGGATGTTCCTGACCCATGGATCAAACCCAGGTCTCCTGCATTGCAGATGGATTCTCTTCCGTTTGACCAGGAGGGAAGCCCTTTTCTGTGTATGGGAAGATACGAGAGTCTGGGGTCATTGAAACCATTCCTTTGATAGGCTCCCCAGCTCTCTGGGGCCAGGTCCCGTGCTTTCTCATCTAGAGATCCCTCAGGTGCACTGCTGCGGGTGGCTGCCGTGGTTGCTGCTAGATGGGCTTGGCAGTGGGCAGCCCTTCGTTTCCATCCTGAATGCCCTCAGGGTTCACCATTCAGGCAGCTGTAGTGTGTGGTTTGATGGCTGCAACATCCTTTGTTTACTGATAGGCAGGCGGTATTTTAGTTCTCAATGGTTTCCCACACTACACATTTTCCATCCTCCTTCCCAAATCTCCAAGTGCTGGGAAAGACAAAGAACAGTGGACCATGGGTAGAATTCTGTACGTGGTTAAGGAGTGGACAGAGGGGAGCCAAAGAGGAAACAGAAGGAAAAAAAATGACGAGGCACTGAGAAATCCAAGAGTGGTGATTTTTCTTTTCTTTTTTTAATTATGAAAGTATGATATCACATTTACAGGAGACTTGGAAAATTACAGAGCAAAACTGCAGATACTTCCATTATATATTACAGTTATTTTTAAGTAGATAAATTAAAATTTTTAGTTGGAGTTTCAGTATCAAAGGAAGAGTGGAGATTTTGATGAAGAAAGAAATGGCTCACAATGTCAGTGTGATCACCAGATTAAAGTAAGACATAGGAGGGCTCAGTTTATTTGCTTCCATTGACCCGGGACAAAGCAGTGTTATGAGGTGACAGGAGATGCTCATAGGCCCAGGAATCAGTGGAAGATGAGAAAATGCCGATGGTATGGATGCCCCTGTCCAAAATTTTGACTGCAGATGAAAAATCTAGAGCACTAGCTGGGATTAACCATTTGATGGATCCTAATACAAGCATGACATTTAGACAAGTTCATTTTAAAAGGTCACAAGAGCTGGGTTTGAGTTCTGGCATCAACTACCCAGCTTTGTCCTCTAGTTGAGTATCTCCTAAAACTTGCAGCCTACAAGGAGCTCTTAAAAAAAAAAATTAAGATTACTGGGCTTTGTTCAAGATCTGTTGAATCATAATGTCTAGGAGTAGGGTCCAGGAACACTTTTATGATTTTGCTGTCTTCCCACTGTCCACAAGTCAAGGTTTCTTTGCAGATTCCTCCTTCTCTTCCCATTTCTAAGTATGGTAATACGCTTAAGTCTCTCCTTCGCCCACAGGTTTTCCCTAGGTGAAATCTCTCACTCCATAGCACCAGTACTGTCTGTCTGTTGTTTACACTTAGTTGCATCTGATTCTTATGCAACCCCATGGACGGTAGCCCACCAGGCTCCTCTATCCATGGGATTTCCCAGACAAGAATAATGCAATGGGCCACCATTTCCTTCTCCAGGGGATCTTCCTCACTCAGGGATCAAACCCACATCTCCTGCATTACAGGGAGATTCTTTACCAGCTGAGCCACCACACAGTTGGGTGTCTGTTGATACATTGCTTTTCCTCAGCCCTGACCTTGCACCTCATTTCCTGATGACTTTCTTCAATGCCTCCCTGATACATTCACTTAGGTATCTAGTTGGCATCTCAATAGTATATGTCCCAGAGAAAACTCTCTTGGTTTTCATCCCATCAGCGCTGCTGCAAACCTGTGTTTCTCCCCAAATTTTCCAGTTCAGTAATGGTGCCTCAGGGCTCATGGCAAGACCTGGGTGTCATCCTTGACTCTTCCGTTTCCTTCAGTCACATCCCATCCAGCAACAAGTCCCACCCCATCTGTGTCCACAGCACATCCTGAATTTGCTGACTTCCCCCTCATCTGGTTATTTCTTCACTGCGATAATCTTGCTGCTCACTTTCTTGCCATACTAAAAGCCATTTTCCACACAGCAGCCAGAAAAATTACTTAAACAACAAAACATACAAGTCATATCATGTTCTTCCCTTGGCTAAACTTCTCCCATTGGATTTCCAAGTTCCATGATACTGGCCCCATGGGAATAGCTAGCCTCCTCTTGCCTTGCCCCAAAATGCTCTCCTTCCCTGTATCAGCCATGGCGGCTTCTTTTACTACTCAAGTACCCCTAGTTGTCACTACTTCAGAACCACTGTCATTCCTTTTTCCTGGCAAGAGTGCTCCAGACCTCTGAGTAGTTAGTTCTTTCTCGTGAGCTTTAGTTTTATCTGCATTATTGGTTAGTCTCTTTGTAAGACTTAATGTGAAATACAGAGCTTGCTACCAACAAAGTGAACAACATCTGGCTGGAGTGATCTCTTAGATCCTTCCTGTTCGGGCAAGATTTATTTAAGGTCAAGCAAAATGCCACTCTCATTGCTTCCACTCACATGGGCCGAGCAGAAAGCATAGTGCTAGCTAGTTAGTGGCTTATTGCAGCGTTTACAGGCTTAAGACACATGGCCACATCTTGTCCTGATCGACCTTCCAGGCCTCAGGGAGAACTAGGGAAAAGGGAGAATCAAAACGCTAAAAATGCAGGATAAAAAATGTATTTCTTCTTGCTGCTAGGTTGGCGTTTTCTTTTTTGTTTCTCCCTTCTTTTTTGCCCCCTACCTCTCCACCTCTCTGTAGTACTAGTACTGAATTACAATGAGATGGTGAGTATTGAAAGCGTTATGTTCTTTTTAAGTCATGTCATCTTAAACTCTGCTAGTTCATATCCCTCTCGTTTCTGGAGGAGGGCTAGGAGGGCACCCAGGAAAGTCAGGAAAAATTCTTCTGTGTGTGTTGTTCTTAAAACTCTGTCCCATCGACCTTGGAGTTTGTTTGGTCTTCACATGCTCATCAGGATGCTGGGCTGAAGATAGGCTCTAGTGCTGCTTGTAGGGGACAAGAGGTTTAGGCAGCACTACAGAGGGTGAATCCTGTCTATGGAAGGATAAGGGGCGCCACTTTGCTATCTACTTCTTGAGAACTGAGCAGACGAGTCTAGTCAGTGGCCTCCATTGCTTTTTTCTCCATCAAAAGCACTTTTGTTCAAGACTTGTGTTTACCAAGGGGAAGTGGGTGGGGGAAAGATGGTTTGGAAGATTGGGGTTAGCAGATTCAAACCATTATATATAGGATAAACAACAAGGTCTTACTATATAGCACAGGCAGCTATATTCAGTATCCTGTGATATACCATAATGGAAAAGAATTTCTTTAAGTGTATACACACACACACACATATATGTATGTATATGACTGAATCACCTTGCTGTCTAGCAGAAATTAACATAACATTGTAAATCAACCATGCTTCCATTTTTTTAAAAAGCACTGTTTCAGTGGCTATTCCTGCATTCACCTAAAGCTCAGTTTTCCCATTAGAACCACCAGGAGAACAATAGTATTCTCAAACAGAAAGAAGGTGGAACTTACCAGTATTTTGTCCCCATAGCTATCAGCAGAACGTGATGTAAAGATACAGAATGTGAGGTATTAACTTTGTTTTGATTTGATTTAATACCTTGAAAACAAAGAAGCAGAGCATTCCTATGTTTTCACCTGATAACTTTTGTTCAGATGTGCTATTTAGGTCTTGTTTCAGCTGTCCTTTGGGTATTGACATAGCCCAAATCAATATAATCAATACATAGAAATCGCCTTTTATGGAACCTGGAGATAAAGCAGATCTCTGACATTTTCCACAGGGATAATTGCCTTGTGGAGTCCCCACCTATAATCCTGCTAAGAGAAATGGTACTTAAGCCTTCTTAAGCGTAGATGGCTACGCTGCGTAGCACTTAAGTCCACTGCCGTGTCCCCTGGACCAGGAAGGCACACCTGGGCAGGTTAGCTGCTATGAGTAGACTCAGAATGAGAGACTTACTCAAGAAGGGTAAGGTAATTGTGTACTTGTAGATTCTGGCTCTTCTGAATTTGACTTGATCCTCAAAGAGAATCGGGAGTTGATAGAGGCACCAGAAAGGGAACAATAACAACAGTTAAAGAAGCAAGCAATAGTGATCCTGCAATACCAGAAAGTGAAGTGAAAGTGTAAACCGTTCAGTCGTGTCTGACTCTTTGTTACCTTATGGACTGTAGCCCACCACTCCTCTGTCCATGGGGTTCTTCTCCAAAGGCAAGAATACTGGAATGGGTTGCCCTTCCCTTCTCCAGCGGATCTTCTGACTCATGGATCGAACCCAAGCCTTCTGCATTGCAAGTGAATTCTTTACCACCTGAGCCACCTGGGAAGCCAAGACATGAGGAAATACAATTAACAGATAAGCAGAGGCCATTAAGATAGAACAGAGGGACTTCCCTGGTGGTGGCCTTACAATGCAGGGGACTCGGGTTCAATGCCTAGTCAGGGAACTAAGACCGCATACGCAGCAGGGCAACTATGCCCGTGTGCCAAAACTGCTGAGCCCGTGCACTGCAACAGAAGGAGCTGCGTGATGCAACCAAGACTGGATGCAGCTAAAAACAAATTAATATTAAAAAAAAAAAAAAGAGTGCAAAGCAGCTGGTTAGGAGAGGCACAACATCTGTGCTAAAAGGAGTATGAAATAACCCTGTTAACAGAGTTGCATTGACTCTCTTTACCCCCTTGCTTGGCCATATTCCAGTCTGTTTATCTGCTTACTTTGTGATCCACATTCTGTCCTCCAAGCCTGGTGTGCGGTCTTTCTTGGTTTCCAGGGAGTCTGGGACTCAACACTGAGTCTTCCTCATGTTCAGTTAATCCTAAAATTGTGATGAAATCTGAATGGATGTTTGTGTGTCCTTGTAAACAAAAGAAGCCAGATACAATGGAATGCCTTGAGTTGGGAATGGCTCAATAGAGAGCAGGTTAAATTAGTACTCAAAGCGTTTTGTGAAACTGCAGCTGTTTCTCCTCACCATAATGTGTCCCTGCTGCAGGATGCTGCCTTCCGACACCACTGTTGCCTGACAAACTATGCTACTTGTTGTGAAAGGGATAATGACACACCGTGCTAGTTATAAAATGATTTATTGACAACGGCAATTTAACAGCAGAGGGATTGCAGAGCACAGGGGAGCTAACGGAGCCCCAGCGTTATTCTGTGGCTCAGAAAAGCAGTCTTGAGTAGCCTCTGCACAACAGGACCCCTGGCATCATCCAAACCCCTTGATGTCCCAGTAAACAGACCCTGTGCATTGCACAGCACCAAGGTGGGATCGGAGGGAACGTGGAAAGGTTCACACCATCCAGCTTTCATCTAAACTGTCCCTCCTTCCCTCTTGCTGCCAGATTTACTCAGCAGTAGTTAAGGTGGTGGGATCCCCTGGTGGCTCAGTGGTAAAGAATCCTGCCTGCCAGGGCTGGAGACGCAGGTTCAGTCCCTGAGTCAGGAAGATCCCCTGGAGAAGAAAATGGCAACCAACTCAAGTGTTCTTGCCTGAGAAATCCCATGGACAGAGGAGCCTGGAGGAGCTATCGTCCATGGGTTCCAAATGTGTTGTATGTGACTTAGCGACCAAAGAACAAGTTAAGGCAACACTTTTCAGAAATCTTGGGACCGAGAAATCTACATGTGGAATTGTCCTTTAGGGCTGGCTGTCCTTCAGAAAGACCGCAACGTCAGGACCAGACAATTCACAGGCAGGGCATGAAATGACAGCAAGAAGCCACTTGGATGGGCAGAATTCACAGACGTAAGTAAGCCAGAGAGTTTAAGCCAGGCTGGCAAGAGAAGCCTCTGTAAATGTACCAAAATACAAGGAGATTATCACCAAAGAAAGAATTGACCTGACAGGAAGCCTTTTCTGTGCTTCCTTTGGGACCTGGAGTTAGGAACTGACTTCTCAGGTCATAACCGTCAGGGGCTGGAGTATTGAGGGCACCAGGCCTTGACTTTCCTTTTGCTGGCATCCATCTGTTCTGCATGCGAACCGGCCCTTTTATTACAACAAATGATCTGTATTTGGCTAAGTTACAAATTCCTTTTATGTATGACAAATGTGGTTTGTTGTTCCTTTAGTAAAATAGGGGTGGGAAAGATGTGACGCTGATTTGAATGCCAGTGTATTTGGGCACTAATGGGACTTTGTACCACCCTCCTGCAATCTTAACAAATGACTATGACTATTAAAAAAAAAAAGACTATGATTTTTCACTGGCTGATTTGGTTTGAATGAGTAAATTATTTTTATTTCATTGCATTAACTGCCAGAACATTGAATGAGCCGATAACTCCCTGGTGTTTCTGAGCTGCAAAGAACTATTATTCGGAATTGAATTTTTATTGATTTTTCCGTGCTACAGTGAGTTTTCTAACATAGTAGCATGAAAGGAAAATGAGAAAAAGGCCAAACAGGGCAGAAGGTGAGGAAAGGGAGGCGGCTGCTTCCCGTGGCCTGGCCCCAGATGGACCACTTATTGGCAAGTACTGCTGCCTGGCTGATCTCGTGGCTGATTGTATGATTTACAGGTTAGCCAAATACCTGCTTCATCACCCCTCGCTCCTCTTCCCTGCGCTGGTTCCAGTCGTTGTGTGCCTTGTTGGCATTCTGCTGAGGGACTGAACAGGGAACAGGGTGAACTGGCCGCAGAAGCAGGCAGAGTGATGCCCCAGACTGATCAGCACTGATGTTTGCTAGTATCCTTCACACGAGCTCCAAAGATGAGAATGAACAAGCATTGCTTTAACAGCATTGCAGTACATTTATCTACTGGAGACGTATGTGGTATATTAGTATATAGTAATCATTAAATGAGTTGACATGGAAGCTCACTGATCGATTTATCCATTCAGCAAATATTTATTTAGTGACCACTGTATACCCTCCCAGGTACTGAAGAGCGGCAGTGAACCAGACAGATGAAAGATCTTTTTATCTGCATAGATTTCCATAAGTAAAATCACATTAGGATGACTATCTCAGCATGTACTAAAGACTGAAAAATATAGTCCTTCTTGCTTCCTTCTTTAATAGATGTCGTAGGAGTGAAACTTGGTACAATAAAATGAAACAAAATGTACTTCTTCCCTGGCTTCTGATTCAGTTTGGTCTAGTTTAAAGAATCTTTTGACAACTTGTAGGAAAGAGGGGCTTTTTTTGGACTTTTTTTTTTTTTCTGGCTGTAAAAGAAATCCACATTCATCACAGAAAATTTTAGAAAATGCAGAAACAGATGAGTATAATGAATATTCCCATAATTATCCGGTAGCAAATCTTTGAAATGCTGAGTGATTTCTCTTTAGGGCTTTTCCTATGACATATATAGTAATCCCATACCAGTTGCTATTTAAACATTTTTATCTTTAATTTTTGGGGGTGGTGTGTGTATGTGTGTGTGTGTGTGTGTGTAAGGTGGAAATCTATTTATATTCTACCCTCTCAATATATTATAGATCGAAGACCAAGTCTAATAGAAGAGTGTCCTTATGGGATGTGCTAACTTCTGGGGAGAGAGGTAGCTACACAGGCATTTTGCAGAGATTTGCAAGAAAGAAACCAGAGAGCTCGTATATGTAAAACAATGTTTTAAGCCAGTAAAAGCCTGATGTTTAGTAAATGAGGTATTGTGTGTCCGGCGGAGGCCTGTGAGTTGCTCTGCCTCTTCCTACCTATACATTTCTTTGAAAAACTTTCCTCTAATCATTAAGGTACATCCTACTGTAATACAGTTTTATGGAACTTTCTACTTCTCTATTTCAATGCTCATCCTTGTACTTCTTGAGTGCATGCTAAGTTGCTTCAGTTGTGTCTAACTCTTTGCGACCCTATAGACTGTAGCTCACCAAGCTCCTCTGTCCATCAGATTCTCCAGGCAAGAATACTGGAGTGGGTTGCCATTTCCTTCTCCAGGGGATCTTCCCGACCTAAGGATCGAACCTGCAGCTCCTGCATTTCAGGCGAAGTCTTTATTACAGAGGCATCAGGGTTGTTTAGTATCTATCCTCCCTGCTGGAGTGTATGCTGTAGGAAGTCTTGAATGGTCTGCGTCAAGTTCAGTAATGTACCCCTGCTGCCTGGCACAGTGTCCAGCCACGACCAACAGTGGGAGTGAATTCTGAATGAGGCTGTTACACATTTATGGAAAACCTGTAGGCAAATTAAGAGAAGGGCTACCCATCGAAACAAGTTTCTAAAGCAAATGTACCTACTTTCATTTGAATATAAACGCATTCTATAAAAAGATAATTTTTACATTTGGAGGAATACCATCCTTATATATTAAAAAATAGATAAAAGAGATCATTCACTGGAGATACCATTTTATCTTACTTAGTAATTTATTCAAACGTTTACTTGTAATTTAAAATATCCTTTGAGCTTTTTTTTTTTAAGTTGGCATAGTATTACATTATATGAATGCACAAAAAGATATTAACCATTCCCATATGATTAAATATTTAGATTATTAGCAGTCATTCAGCATTGGAAATGATGATTTGAAGAATATCACTATGCTACATTTTTCTATATAGCTCTGTAATAGTTTTGTTAGAAAATTTTAGTAGTAGAATTACTGAATCATATAAATGAACTCTTTTCAATAATAGCTCTACTGAGATTTAATCCGTATGACTTGGCAATTAATTCATCTAGTTAAAGCGTTCTATTTGATAGTGTTTAGTTTGCTCTCAGAATTGTGTGATCAGCATCGTTGTTCAGTTGCTAAGTAGTGTCCAATTTTTGTCACCCCTGGGCTATAGCCCACCAGGCTCCTCTATCAGTGGGTTTTCCAGGCAAGAATACTGGAGTGGGTTGCCATTTTTATCTCCAAGGGATCTTCCTAGACCAGGGATTGAACTCACATCTCCTGCATTGGCAGGCAGATTCTTTACCACTGAGCCACCAGGGATGCCCTGTGCAATTATTAGAGTCCAATTGAGAATACTTATCACGTCATAAAATAGAAGCATTCCCAGCCCTTCCCCCCACCTCACCTACAGCCCTAATTAAATGCTTGTCAGCTTTCTCACTATATGTATTTACCTATTTTGGACATTTTTTAATGTAATAGCTGGAATCATGCAATATATGGTCTTTTCTAACTCACTTTTTTTCATTTAGCATTGTGTTTTCAAGATTCCTCTACATTGTAGCATGTACCCATCCTTTGTTTATTTTTATTGCCAAATAATATTTGGTTTTATGAATATACCAGTATTAATTTATTAGATAGTGAACTCCTGAATTAACTTATAAGGACATTTGGTACGTATGATAGGTTTCATGTTTAACCATTTTCATTTCTCTTAGCAATATTTACGGAGAAGGCAGTGGCACCTCACTCCAGTACTCTTGCCTGGAAAATCCCATGGATGGAGGAGCCTTGTAGACTGCAGTCCAGGGGGTTGCAAAGAGTCAGACACGACTGAGCGGCTTCAGTTTCACTTTCCACTTTCATGCATAGGGGAAGGAAATGGCAACCCACTCCAGTGTTCTTGCCTGGAGAATCCCAGGGACGGGGAAGCCTGGTGGGCTGCCATCTGTAGTGTCGCACAGAGTTGGACACGACTGAAGCAACTTAGCAGCAGCAGCAACAGCAGAAATGTTTAAGCCTATTCAGTTCTCTCAGTCAGTCAGTCAGTTCAGTCACTCAGTCGTGTCTGACTCTTTGTAACCCCATGGACTTCAGCACGCCAGGCTTCCCTGTCCATCACCAACTCCTGGAACTTGCTCAAACTCATGTCCATTGAGTTGGTGATGTTATCCACTCATCTCATCCTCTGTCATCCCCTTCTCCTTCTGCCTTCAATCTTTCCCAGCATCAGGGTCTTTTCCTGTGAGTCAGTTCTTCACATCAGGTGGCCAAAGTGTTGGGAGTTTCAGCTTCAGCATCAGTCCTTCCAATGAACATTCAGGACTGCTTTCCTTTAGGATGGACTGGTTGGATCTTCTTGCAGACCAAGGGACTCTCAAGAGTCTTCTCCAACTCCACAGTTCAAAAGCATCAATTCTTCAGCACTCAGCTTTCTTTTGTGTCCAACATCCATATATGACTACTGGGAAAACCATAGCCTTGACTAGAGAGACCTTTGTTGGCCAAGTAATGTCTCTGCTGTTTAATATGCTGTCTAGGTTGATCATAACTTTACTTCCAAGGAGTAAGCATCTTTTAATTTCATGGCTGCAGTCACCATCTGCAGTGATTTTGGAGCTCCAAAATATAAAGTCTGTCATTGTTTCCATTGTTTCCCCATCTGTTTACCATGAAGTGATGGGACTAGATGCCATGATCTTAGTTTTCTGAATGTTGAGTTTTAAGCCAACTTTTTTACTTTCCTCTTTCACTTTCAAGAGGCTCTTTTCATTCAGTTCTCTATACTCTTTCTAAAACTGGAAACTATCCTTTAAAACAAAGAAAGAAAACAGAGGCTGTTTGGAAGAGTAAAGAGACATACTGGCGCTTTTAAAATTAGTGTTTCAGTAACAATTAGTGATACTGACACTTCTAAATATCTTTTATTAGTCATTTGTGTCCTTCTTTTGTAAGTTATGTTTTCATGCCCCTTTGATGTTTTATTTTAGGGTATTTATCCTTCTCACTTTGTGCCAAAAGTGCCCTTTATAATATATTAAGACTGTTAAACCTCTGCCTATAAATTTTCTTGTAGTGTTTTAGGTAAAAACAGTTTTCAGTTTTGACAAAACAGTATCTGCTGATCATTTCCTAAGGTATTCTTCCTCCAATTTTGGGTTTATAAAAGGCTTTCCTAACTTAAGATCCAATAAGTATTTTATTACTGCTGTGGCTTTGTAGATAATATTTTTATTAAAGTGGGATTTATTTTGGTATGAAATAAAACATAGATCTCACTTTATCTTTTTATCCAAACAGCCATCCTAATTTGTACATTGTATATCAGTATAAGAATCTTCCCTTGTGGCTCAGACAGTAAAGCATCTACCTACAATGTGGGAGACCTAGATCCAATCCCTGGATGGGGAAGATCTCCAGGAGAAGGAAAGTGGCAACCCACACCAGTATTCTTGCCTGGAAAGTCCCATGGACAGAGGAACCTGGTTAGGCTACAGTCCATGGGGTCACAAAGAGTTGGACACGACTGAGCAACTTCACTTACTCACTCACTCATATCAGTATAAGTATATAATATTTAGTATATATCATATGCTAATTTATGTTTTTATTTGAGTGCCTTTGAAAAGTTTTGTAGTTTATAAACAATTTGTATATTCGCTAATGACAAGATCTTTTAATAATCATGGCTTTATAATAGGATATAATAACAGATGTGACCTTATCTAAGTCCTGTTGGTGATGGACAGGGATGGATGGGGTCACAAAGAGTCAGACATGACTGAGTGACTGAACCGAACTGAACTGATGCACCCAGTGCACTTAGAAGGATTTTGCGCATATTAGCATTTAATTCAGACCCAACTATATGTAATAGAAATTAGTATGTTCATTTTCCAAATGAGGAATCTGAGGCAAAGAGAAATAAAGATACTTATCAAGTCAAGGTGCTAGTAAGTACAGACCAACAATTCAAACAGATACAGGCATACCTCATTTCAATGTGCTTTGCTTTATTGAAGGTATGAAAACAGTATTAATATTGTGCATCTCCGTTAGAACTCTTGGATGACCAGGTACATTGTCAATGAAATCTCAACAATGAGCTAGAATAGTCAGCACATCAGATTGTAGACAGATGAATTATTATCCAGGCTTTGTTGTTCTGTTATAAAACTCAAGCAGAGTAAATTTAGCATCCTTCTTAAGGGCCATTAAATTTTCAGAATGGTAAATAAATGACGTTCAACTGAACGTCATCAGCTGCATTAGCCCCAACAAGGGTCATTCTGATAAAACTGAGGTGGATTTGATTTTTGCATTTCTTTGGTTAGTGATGTTGAACACCTTGTCATGTACCCACTGCCCATTTGTACATCTTCTTTGGAAAAATGTCTGTTTGGGTCCTTTGCTCACTTGTTATTTGGATTGGATTATTTTGTTTTTACTATTGAGTTGAATGAGTTCTTTATATATCTTGGATATAATACCCTATCAAATATATAGTTTGAAAATATTTTCTCTCATTCCTCAGGTTGCCTTTCATGTTGATCATTTCTTTTGCTGCACATGAGTCTGTTAATTTTATATAGTCATTGTTGTTGCTTGTGATTTTGTTGTCATATACAAAAATGTTGTTAAGGAGTTTTTTTTTTTCCCCTTTGTTTTCCTCTAGGAGTTTCACAATTTCAGGTTTTTATGTATAAGTCTTTGATCCATTTCAAGTTAACTTGTGTGTGTGATATAAGGGAAGGGTTGTCATACACATTTCATTCTTTTATATTTGCATATATCCAAATTTTCCAGCACGACTAGTGAAGAGACTGTCTTTTTCCCATTTTGGTACATTTGTATCTTGTTTCAAATATTCAGTTCAGTTCAGTCGCTCAGTCGTGTCCAACTCTTTGCGACCCCATGAATCACAGCATGCCAGGCCTCCCTGTCCATCACCATCTCCTGGAATTCACTTAGACTCACGTCCATCGAGTCCGTGACGCCATCCANGAGGAGGATCTGGAGAGGATCGGTGCCAAGATGAGGTGGAAGAGAAGGTGAGAGAGGGGCAGAGAGAGGATAACAGAGTCTTTGGAGCAGGCATGAGACAGTAGGAGCTGAGATGGGATGAGCAGAGAGCAAAGGAGAAAGAGATCTTTGCCCTCTGTGGGACTGACTGAGAAACAAAACTGGGATCATTACCACTGACCCCAGGACCATGTTGTTACTGTCCGGCTCATCCATCCGTGGCCATGGGTGCATCCAGACCTTGAAACATCGGTGAAGAAAATCAAGAACTCTCAAGCACGAAGGTGATACTCTGATGACAGAAGTGAAATAAGCTCCCTGAATTCCCACCATGTTCCCCTTGTGCATGGGTCCAATCAATAAACACTTTCTCTGCAGGTGTGGTCCTTGTCCCACAAAGAAACCTGTGTATCAAATGGCAGGATCTTCTTGTCTTCCTTTTCCTTCTTCAGGGTCCCAGTGGAACATCTGTATACATCACAATTGTCCCTTTTGGGGGCTTGATTGACAGGTGAAGACCCAGTGGTAAGATTTGAGGTGGGGTGGGAGAAGGATCCCATGGGCCTTGTCATAAAGATTTTCCGGACTTAGCTGAAATGTTACGCCTTCCTGGAGCTACTCTCTGATGCCTTCCCAGTTCATCTTTTCTCTCCTCACAATTAAACTGCCATCTTCCACGGGGGACTGGAATTTGGAGGCGGGTCAGGATGGACTGTGTTCACCGTGGGTGGCCTCACTCCTAAGTGCAGAACCTGACATACCCTTGGTATTTATCAAAAGGGCCACTTTTCTTTTTAAAACATACAGGAATTTTAAACAAATATTGTTTCCATCACTAACTGAGTCTTGTTGAAAGACGGTTAAATTCACAAGTGGCAGAAACAATGAAGGGTCTGAAAGAGCCTAGTCACAAAATTGTATCCTAATGGAAAGCACCCGGTGCCTATCTAAGGAATCAAGAGAACCGGTGATGGACTTTCGGTCCCCATCCAGGGAAGAGGTACACAGACTTCTAACCACTGTGCAGGAAGCTTGTGTGGATAGAATATTTGTCCTCTGATTTAAGGCCAGAGACGCAGAACCTCACTTGAAACCAGGACACAAAATAAATAATTTTAAACTTAAAACAGAAAAATACGTGTTTTAATTAAAAACAATCAAAATAAAAGGAAACCAGAGGCTTCCCTGGTGGCTCAGTGGTAAAGAATCTGCCTGCCAACGCAGAGGACACTAGGCCATCCCTTGGCCGGGAAGTTCCCACACGCCACAGAGAACTAAGCCCACAGGCCACAACTATCGAGCCTGCGGTCTAGAGCCCAGGAGCTGCAACCGCTGAGTCCACGTGCCACAACTTTGGAAGCCCATGCACCCTAGAGTCCGTGTTCTGCAACAAAGAAGCCACAGCAATGAGAAGGGCGAAGAGCAAAGTAGAGGATTAAGAAGTAAAAACTACTATGAATAAAATAAATAAGCCACAAGGACATATTGTACAGCATCGGGGAATATACCCAATAGCTGATAATAACTATGAATGAAATAAAACCTTAAAAGGTGAATTACTGTTTTGTATGCCAGAGACATACAATACTGTATATCAACTTACCTCAATTTTTAAAAGGCAAAATAAAAATAAAATGTCCACATATACCTTGCTATACTTATAATAGATAACCAGTAAAGACCTACTCTATAGCACAGGGAACTCTGCTCGATTTTCTGTAATAACCTGAATGGGAAAAGAATTTGAAAAAGAATAGATACATGGATAATGGAACCACTGAAATTAACACAACATTGTTAAACAGCTCTAGCCAATATTAAAAAAAATTTTAATAAAATAAAATGTTTGATTTCAATAAAAAGTATGAGCTATGCAAAGATATAGAAAAGGGAACTTTACACACAAAAAGACAATCAGTAGTTACTGTCTTTCAGAGATTCAGATGATAGATTTTTACCAGACAAAGATTCCAAAGTTTGTATTATGAATATGTTCAAATAACTTACTTCACCCAGTACTACAATCTCTAGGCCCATCCATGTTGCTGAAAATGGCATTATTTTGTTCTTTTTAAAAGTCTATTAACTATGTTGTTGTTGTTGCTGAGTCATGTCCAGCTCTTTTTCGACCCCGTGGACTATAGCCCACAAGCTCCTCTGTTCATGGGATTTCCCAGGCAAGAACACTGGAGTGGGTTGCCACTTCCTTCTCCAGGGGAGCTTTCAGACCCAGGGACCGAATATATGTCTCCTGCTATGGCAGACAGATTCTTGAACACTGAGCCACCAAGGAAGCTCTCTATTTACTATACCCTCAATAAAAAAAGAAAAGAAAAATTTGAGAGCTAAAAAAAACCCATGGCATAGATTTAAAAGAAAGTTTAATGATATTGATACATCAAATAGAGAAAACTAATAGCAAGTTAGAAGTTTTTTTCAAAAGGACCAAAAGGAAATTCCGAAGTTGGAAAATATAATAACAAAAATTTTTTTAAAAAACCCACCTGAGGGCCCTAACAGCAGATCTGAGCTAACAAAAAAAAAAAAAATCAGTGAACTTGATGATCGGTCAATANAGTTTTTTTCAAAAGGACCAAAAGGAAATTCCGAAGTTGGAAAATATAATAACAAAAATTTTTTTAAAAAACCCACCTGAGGGCCCTAACAGCAGATCTGAGCTAACAAAAAAAAAAAAAAAAAATCAGTGAACTTGATGATCGGTCAATAGAGATTATCCAACCTGAAGAAAAGAAAAAGAATGAAGAAAATTCAGTGGAGCCTTGGCAATCCATGGGATACTATCGGGTTTAGCAACATACACACATAGGAATACCTGCAGGAGAAGAGGGAAAGCAGCAAAAATAAACAGTAAGATCAACTTAGCGAGTATTTTCATCTTATCAATGTTAAGTCTCCTCATCCATGAATGTGGAATGTCTTTCTATTGATTTAGATCTTCTTAATGTCTTCCTGCAATGCTCTGTACATATCAAACAGGTGGATTTTTGATCGGCATGCAAACCATACTTGAGTAATTTTTTTGAAAGTTGCTCAGTTGTGTCCGACTCTTTGCAACCCTGTGGTCTTCCAGACTCCTCTATCCATGGAATTCTCCAGGCCAGAATACTGGAGTGGGTAGCCGTTTCCTTCTCCAGGGGATCTTCCCAACCCAGGGATGGAACCCAGGTCTCCCACATTGCAGGCAGATTCTTTATCATCTGAGCCACCAGGGAAGCCTATACTTCAGTAAAGCTCTTTTTAAAAACAAGAATAGGAAATTTGCTGGTGATCCAATGGCTTAGAATCTGCTTTGCAACTCAGGGGTTATTCAGTAGCTAAGTCCTGTGTGACTCTTTACAATTCCATGCACTGCAGCATGCCAGGCTTCCCTGTCCTTCACTGTCTCCTGAGTTTGCTCAGACATGTCCGTTGAGTCAGTGACGCCATCCAACTATCTCATCCTCTGTCTCCCTCTTCTCCTCCTGCCCTTAATCTTATCCAGCACCAGCATCTTTTCCAACGAGTGGGCTCTTTCCATCAGGTGGCCAAAGTATTGGAGCTTCGGCTTCAGCGTCAGGGTGAAAGTGAAGGCACTCAGTCGTGTCTGACTGTCTGCGACCCCGTGGACTGTAGCCCACCAGGCTCCTCCATCCATGGGATTCTCCAGGCAAGAATACTGGAGTAGGTTGCCATTTCCTTCTCCAGGGGAATCTTCCTGACCCAGGGATCAATCCCTGGTCTCCCGCATTGCAGGCAGACGCTTTAACCTCTGAGCCACCAGGGGTATTTGCATTCAATTCCTGGTCAAGGAGCTAAGATCCCACATGTTGATGGGCAGCTAAGCCTGTGCACCACAACTAAAAGACCCGAAGCAGCCAAATAAATAAACAAAAAAGAAAAAATACATGTGCTTTAAAAAAAATACAAAACAAGAATATAAGAAAGTTCCTTGGGCGCTCACACTGGGTTCCATAGTCTGGACTATTGATCAGTCAGTGGGGGAGGTGGAGAATGAGTTCTTCTCTTTTACAGATTGACTGTTCTTGATACTAATCAGAACGTCCTAGACATTTCCCAGGGATTCATCTATATGCATATTACCCCCCCTGCATCAACTTCATGAATTTTCATAACTGGATTTTTCCTTCAAACCAAGAGAACCAGGGGACACCTCCGCCTCTTGTTACTACAAAGCAGCCTGCAACCCTTGCTTATTCACGTTGCACCGAAGTGCAAACCCTGGGTGGCCCCACGTGATGTGCAATGCCCTCCTCCCCAGACTGTGAACATACGTGGCTCACACACTGCCGTCATCCTCTTCTGTGCAGTGTTGGGTGTTGGGTGTTTGGTTCTCTTCTAATATTTAAGGTGGGCTGGATAGAGGATGATTGGAACAGCACGGTTGTTTCTCTTGATCCTACCAGTACTACTGAATGGCAAGGGGTAGAGTCAATGGTCCACTTCAGCCTGCATACCTCCATCCTCCTCCTAATACTGGGAATCTGCCATGACTCTCACTGACTCTGTTCCCAAACCCCACCTTAAAAAGAAAAAAAAAAAAGCCGTCTCTTTCCCTTTGCTTTCTCTCCCACCCTCTCTCTCTCTCTCTCTCTCTCTCTCTCTCTCTCTACATTTATTTCTATCTCTTAGGTCTGGTATAAGTTTCTCATTGAGTCTATGCTTTCATCTAAACAAGAGTTTTTTGTTGTTTTATTTTGGGTGGGTTTTTTGTTGGTGGGTTTTATTTTGTTGTTGGGTTTTTTTTGTTTGGTTGATTTTTTGCCAGGGTGCTTGTGGGATCATAGTTCCCGGACCAGGGATTGAACCTGGGCCCTGGGCAGTGAAAGTGCAGAATCTTAACCATTCTGTCACCAGGGAACTCCACAAGAAGTTATCTTTAACATCAAAGATGCTAGGAAGGGTTTCCCTGGTGGCTCATTGGTAAAGAATCCATCTATCAATGCAGGAGACATGAGGTCGATCCCTGATCTGGCAAGATTTCCATGTGCCTTGGAGCAACTATGCTTGTGCATCACCTCTACCAAGTCTGTACTCTAGGGCCTATGTTCCACCACAAGAGAACCCACCCCAATGAGAAGCCTGAACACTGGAACTAGAGCATAGCACACTTGGCACAACTAGCGAAAAGCCCCTGGAGCAAGGAAGACCCAGCAGAGGCAAAGATAAAGAAATAAACGAAAATCATTAAAAAAAAAAAAAAAGTAAAGACAGGGACTAGTGGGAAGGAAACTCAAACTCAAAAACGAGGGGATATGTGTGTGCGCATGGCTGGTTCATTCTTCTCTGCAGTAGAAGCTAACACAGCTAAGCAGCTATGTTGCCGTTCCTGTTGCTGTTTAGTTGCTAAGTTGTGTCCAACTCTTTCGTGACTCCCATGGACTGTAGCCCTCTAGGCTCCTCCAACCTTGGAATCTCCGAGGCAAGAATAACAGCGTGAGTTGCCATGTCCTCCAGGAGATCTTCCCGACCCAGGGACAGAACCTGTGTCTTCTGCATTGGCGGGCAGATTCTTTACCACTGAGCTACCAGGGAAGATCAAAAAAGAAATAAATAAAGTTTTATATCATAAATCCTATATGCTAAGAACAATTAAAACGATAGACAGGGACTTCCTTGGTGGTCCAGTGGTTATGACTCCAGGCTTCCAATGCAGGGGGCTGGGGTTCCATCTCTGGTCTCAGCATTAACAAATCCCCATGACGCAAAGTGTGATCCAAAGAAACAATAATAACAAATGTAGGCATATAGAGAGGCTGAGGGTTCAGCTTGCATTGCAATCAAGTTGCCAAATCTGTCAGTGGAAAGATGAGGTTCTATGTTTGATTTCCAGATTTCAGCCATGCAGCTCTAGGGAGAAAGGCGTCAAGAAACTCTCAAGTCATTTAGGCAGCACTCGGGCTGAAAGTTTGAATTCCTGAGCTCACCTTCTTCTTTCACCATTTAGCACGGTGACTTTAGGAGCAACCAACCAAATCATTATGTTTCTTAGTTTCCCTCCAAAAAATATCCAAAAGTATCATCTACAGAGTCACATGGCACTCTGCTTGCTTTAAGTGGTTGATTAGGCATATCTAACCTAATGCAAAGAGTTGACTCCTTGGAAAAGACCCTGATGCTGGGAGGGATTGACGGGCAGGAGGAGAAGGGGATGACAGAGGATGAGATGGCTGGATGGCATCACTGACTCGATGGACATGAGTTTGAGTAAACTCCAGGAGTTGGTGATGGACAGGGAGGCCTGGCGTGCTGCGATCCATGGGGTCGCAAAGAGTCAGACACGACTGAGCGACTGAACTGTACTGAACTGAACAGATATTTTGCCTGACTCTGAAACAGTTCACACCATGGACTATCAGTGGTCCTTACAACTGGGAAGTCAGTAGTGTCTTTCTCTTTTTTTAACCATACCATGTGGCTAGCAGGATCTTAACTCCCCGAGCAGGGATTGAACCCTCGTCCCCTGCAGCGGAAGCATGGAGCCTTAACTCAGGCAGGAGATCAGTGAGTCCCAGATTAGATATTTACAACTAGCCTCCTGTTTGCACTGCATGGGATATGCAGAAGTGGGCTTCAGGCTGGATACTTAGAACTGTTAGCATTTTCTGAGACAAGAGTCAGATGAGCTCTAGTTAAGGCACTTACCATCAACCACCTTTTGCTCTCAGGAACAGAAGTAACAATAGAAATAAGGTTAATAGCCAGTCTTTGTCTCTTGTAAACACCTTAAGGTTCATGGCAATTGTCAAGGCAATAATCAAGGCAAGGATAACGAGGGGAACAACCCTGTTTGAGTAAAAGATTAAGGGGTCTCCACACTCCCAACCCTCTGCTTTTGGGAACAAGTGAGCCACTCCATGTGTGCAGAAAGACTCCTTGTGGGTCAAAAATCAGAAGCTAACAGGAGGCCATAATGAGTCTTGCTCCTCCCAGAAGCCCTCACTTGAGATCCATCCTGGCTGAGGCGTGCATGAGCACCCAGGGGAGGGCCCCAGGGTAGGTTAGGTGAAGAAAAGGAAACCAGATAATTGGCTAAAGATAAACACACACCCTGAAGAACTCACTTATATAAATGGCTTAACAGTCTCTTTGCTGCGCTCCTCTTCACTAAAACAGACACTCCCACCCTTTCTCTCTGGCTATGTGTCTCTGCCTTGCTTCTAACTTAACTAAACTGTTTTTCCGTGTGCTCTCTCACATAGTTGTTGTGCTATGTCTCTAACAATAAATTGTACTTGCATTCAAAGTTTTTGCCTCCGTGACAAATGCATTTTTCACTGGGAGCAAAGATCCAGGGAAAAATTGCTTCTAGAGTCTAGCCTTTGCAGGCAGATGGCTAGGATTTCTGGTTCTTATCCAGGTTCAATTCCTGGGCAGGGAATTAAGATCTCGCTTCCTGCTATCGCTCACTGCTGCCTCGCTGAATTCATAACCACTGGACCTAAGTCTCCTTTTAAATGCCTTTCAAACCACTGAGGCTTGGAGATATGAAACTGCCAGCCAAGGTCCTGTACTTTCCATCTGAGAGATAAACTTGAACTTCGTGCTCTCAGGATGGGGAATGATCAAGCATCATCCAGGTGAGCTTGATTCTTATCAGGCTGAAGGGACGTTGAGGTCTCCGATTACAAAAGGAGCAGACGGATGCTGGTCAGTCGCAGGAGCGCGAGCTACCATGGCACCGCAGTTGGGGCTCTTTCTGATCTGGGCTGGCGTGTCTATGTTTCTGCAACTGCACCCTGTGAATGGAGGTGAGAGAGGGGAGATGGGCTAGAATTGGTGAGAGAGAGCCTGCCCCAGACATGGATTGATGTGTAAAAGTCATCATAATAATAATAGTGATTACAAAAGACGCTATGAAGGGTTTCACATTTTATTAATTTTCCACCAACTCCATGACACTGAAACCCAGGTGAGTTTGGCAGTAAAGCCAAAGGCATTTTTGGGAGCTGCCTCATTCCTAAATCTCCACTGTACTGTCCCAGACATGGGCAACCTACTCCCAGCGTTGCTTATCTTGTCCAGATGAAGAGTTTTTCTATCTTTGTAGAGCTAACTGTTGGAAATACTGGGCTGGTCAAAAAGTCCATTCAGAGTTTTTCCGTAACGTCGTGGGAAACAAGAAGGACAGCGTGGTCTCCAGGCAGGCCCTGTGCATTGTCTGCTAGGACAGCGTCTGTGCTCCGTAGCTGGATCCACGTGGGTCCATAGGCAAGCAGTGAGACCGGGTCAGTGTCTCCCTCCCCGGCTCTCTTAGCCTTCTAGCCAGCAAGCTTCTCTGTTCAGGGAGAACAAGGACTTCAAAATACACACGAAGACGAAAGCTAGAGACGCAGGGCAAGCCCCACTCAGACGGTATTCCGGTTGCGGCCCTGCTTCGTTCCTTTTTGGTTGTTATTTTTCTGTTACCGTGGTTTTGGTTTGTCATTTTTAATTGAAGGATAATTGCTTTACAGTGCTTTGTTGGTTTCTATATCTCCAGTCAGCCACAGGTGCATATATAGAGAGATATATATGTGTGTGTGTGTGTGTGTGTTTAGTTGCTCAGTCATGTCCAAGTCTTTGTGACCCCGTGGACAGTAGCCCACCAGGCTCCTCTGTCCATGGGGATTCTCCAGGCAAGAATACTGGAGTGGGTTACCTGACCCTCCTCCAGGGGAATCTTCCCAGCCCAGGAATTGATCCCAGGTCTCCCGCATTGCAGGCAGATTCTTGACCATCTTAGCCAGGAAGGAAGCCCATATATATGTGTGTGTGTGCATATATACATATATATTTATATATGCATATGGAGAAGGAAATGGCAACCCACTCCAGTGTTCTTGCCTGGAGAATCCCAGGGATGGGGGAGCCTGGTGGGCTTCCATCTATGGGGTCGCATAGAGTTGGACACGACTGAAGCGACTTAGCAGCAGCAGCAGCAGCCTGGGCATCTCATGGGGTTAGTGGTAAAGGAATGCGATTGCCTATGCAGGATGTCCAGGAGACATTGGTTCGATCCCTGGGTTGAGAAGATCTCCTGGAAGAGGAGATGGCAACCCACTTCAGTATTCTTGCCTGGAGAATCCCATGGGTTTAGGAGTCTGGCAGGCTACAGTCCATGGGATTGCAAAGAGTTGGATGCGACTCAGCACGCACACACACACTTACATATGCATACATATATGTGTGTGTCCCCTCCCTCTTGNCTTTCAGAATTTTCCACAGTTTATTGTGATCCACACAGTCAAAGACTTTGGCATAGTCAATAAAGGAGAAGAAGATGTTTTTCTGGAATTCTCTTGCTTTTTTGACGATCACCATGATTAGAAAGCATCAATTCTTCAGCACTCAACCTTCTGTATGGTCCAAATTTCACATCTGGATACATGTTTACTGGATAAACCATAGCTTTGACTATAGGACCTTTGTCAGCAGTGATGTCTTTGCTTTAAAATAAGCTGTGTAGTTTTGTCATAGTTTTTCTTCCAAGGACCAAGCATCTTTTAATTTCCTCCTATTAATATATGGAAGCTAACTTCCCTCCCCCTTGAATCTGAATTGGACCCCTTGAATCTTGACCTACAAAATGCATAGTAATATTCTGACTTTCCATGCTAAGTCTAAGGAATCTTGCAGTTTTGTGGAAGTCTTTTAGAGTACTCTTCTCTAGGAAACTTGCATTACCAAGGGAGAAATCTCACTAGCCCAAGGCTACAAGTAGTACTCATATTGACACTCTCAGCTGTGCACAGCATTCCAGCCATTTGGGAGAAAGTCCCAGACGTCTTGGACCCTCTAAACCTGTAATGTACCAATCTGTCCCAGGTGTGGGCAATAAAGCGATTCAGAAAACAAACAGAAATGTGGTCTGATTTTTATTATGATCATGAGCTACTAATTCTAAACAATGTGAGTCTTAAAACTTTACTACTTGAGAAAAATCTTTTGTTGGCCTGGTTTCTAAAAAATTGCTATCACTGCTGTTTAGTTTCAGTAATATACATATAAACATCAAATTAGCCTATTTGTGTTACTTATCCTTTAATAAATATTATACTGTACATGGAAGTTAATGTGGAGAAATCCGTTATACTGTCAATCTCCAAAATATGCAGACTCAGCAAAGCATGTTCAAGTTCTCTGAAAAGGAAAAAAACTTTTCAGTTCTCCACCTGTGTGAGAAAACCCCCAGTTCTTCCCTACTGTGTGTTTGTTGCCTCTGTGTCCCCTTTGCTACTTTTCAGAACACTTCTGGTCACCAAATGTGTGGAGGTTTTCCCCACAACAAACAATCCTCCATGATACCAGCTGGATGTACTAGAGTGTAACTCAATTCTGACACTGTCTACCTGGTTATAATGTCAGATCCCACAGGGTAAGATTTCCGGCCCTCAAGACTGTTCCCCTAACAAACATACAAATATAAGTATGCACTTCAGATACCAGTCGCAAGAGCAGTTTATCACTTGGACTTCTGACCAACTGGCTATAGATCAAAGATTCCAATGACTCCTTTGTTGGGTTCAATTACTATGCTACAGTGGCTCACAGAACTCAGGGAAACACTTACTTACACTTATCATTTTATTAAATAATATAATTAAGGATGCAGATGAACAGCCCAGATAAATAGATAACGTGAGGTGCAGAAGGGTCCTGAGCACAGGGGCTTCTGTCCCTGTGGAGTTTGATGTATCACCCTCCTGACGTGGATGTGTCCACAAATCATTAAGCTCCTGAACCCTGAGATTTCATGAAGGCTTCTTACATAGGCATGATTAATTATTAACTCTATTTCTAAACTCTCTCCCTTTTCTAGAGGACAAGAGGTAGGGCTAAAATTTCCAGGCTTCTAATCATGGCTTCGTCTTTCTGGTGATCACCCCCCATCCAGGACCCATTCAGGAGCCCACTCAGAGTTGCCTCATTAAAACAAGAGATGCTCTTGCTGCTCTCATCACCTGGGATAGTACAAGGGTCTTAGGAGCTCTATGTCAGAGATGGGTCAAAGACCAAATATAAGGTCAAAAGATCCTCCGAGTGTTATCACTTAGTAATGTATAAGCTTAATGACCCAGATAACCATGATGGTGTGATCACTTACCTAGAGCTAGACATCCAGGAGTATGAAGTCCAGTGGGCCTTAGGAAGCATTACTACAAACAAAGCTAATGGAGGTGATGGAACTCCAGCTAAGCTATTTCAAATCCTAAAAGATAATGCTGTGAAAGTGCTGCACTCAATATATCAGCAAATTTGGAAAATTTAGCAGTGGCCACAGAACTGGAAACGTTAGTTTTCATTCCAGTCCCAAGGAAGGGCAATGCCAAAGAATGTTCAAACTACTGCACAATTGCACTCATCTCAAACACTAGCAAAGTAATGCTCAAAATCCTCCAAGCTAGGCTTCAACAGTATGTGAACCAAGAACTTCCAAATGTACAAGCTGAGTTTAGAAAAGGCAGAGGAACCAGAGAACAAATTGCCAGCATCCGTTTAGTTCAGTTCAATCGCTCAGTCATGTCCGACTCTTTGCAACCCCATGAATCGCAGCATGCCAGGCCTTCCTGTCCACCACCAGCTCCTGGAGCCCACTCAAACTCACGTCCGTTGAGTCAGTGATGCCATCCAGCCATCTCATCCTCAGTCGTCCCCTTCTCCTCATGCCCCCAATCCCTCCCACCATCAGGGTCTTTTCCAATGAGTCAACTCTTCACATGAGGTGGCCAAAGTACTGGAGTTTCAGCTTCAGCATCAGTCCTTTCAGTGAACACCCAGGACTGATCTCCTTCAGGATAGACTGGTTGGATCTCCTTGAAGTCCAAGGGACTCTCAAGAGTCTTCTCCAACACCACAGTTCAAAAGCATCAATTCTTCAGTGCTCAGCCTTCTTCACAGTCCAACTCTCACATCCATACATGACCACAGGAAAAACCATAGCCTTGACTNTCAATGGGCATCTGACTCCACCTCTTTATCCAGCTCTGTCTCTTCCCTGCTCACCCCTGTCTCTTCCCATTCTCCCTGGGCATTCTTACCTTTTTATTATTATTATTGCTAGCAATACTTCCAAGCTCTATCCTCGTCGAAGTTTGGAGAGAGTGAGCACAAATACCTTTTAGTAACACTCCCAGTTTTTGTGCAAGTCTGATAAGACTTGTTTCCATAGATACAGGGAAAGACAGAAGGAATGGGTGAAAACATTAATTGTGGGAGGGTCATTTTTAGTCTCATCAAGAGAAAGGGAGGCTTCCCTGGTGGTCAGTGGTTAAGGATGCCTTGCAATGCGAGGGACATCAGCTCGATCCTTGGTCTGAAAGATCCCATAGGCGGAGGAGCAATTAAGCGTGGGCATCTCGACTACTGAGCCAGCCCGATGCAGCTAATGAAGCCAGCGCCCCTTTAGCCTGCGCTCCTCAACAAGAGAAGTCACTGCCCCGAGAAGCCCACACACCAACATAGAGTAGACCCCACTTGCTGCAACTAGAGAAAGCCCTTGCACGGTAATGAAGACCCAGAGCAGCCAGAGAGAGAAAGAGAGGAAGGGATGTGAACGGAACAGGTGAGGCTGGGTCAGCGATGTCCGAACCTTCCATCCAGGAGACCGTTTTGACCTTCCCCCTTCATCTGGGGAGCCATGGGCTCCTCCTGTGAGGACAGTCTGCACACTTACCTGTCTTAGTACAGTATTTCCATCTCCCTGTATAGTCTGCCTTGAGAGAACTCCAAAGGAATATGCAATCATGGGATGTGCAGTCAAAAAACTTTATGCCCCTGTAGATGAACGGGAAAACACACTTCATATCTGAAAGAAGAAAAACATCGTTCGGTTCTTTGTCTCTTAGGGTTTCATGATCTCCGTGGTAATTCTGGTAACGTCTCTGTTTCAGCCTCCCAGGTGCAGAGCTCCCTGCTAAGCATCGGGGATGTCGAGGTCAGCACGAGGGGGCCCCTCCCTCAGGGATTAGGAAGGGTTCTCTAACTTTGGGCAGTGTGGGCTTTATTAATTTTTTTGACAATGAAAAAATTTTATTTAAATATATATGCCCACTTATAGATACAAAGAACTAGATGTAAAGAATGACTAGCTGGCATGTTAAAAATATATAAACTGTGAGGACTGGTGTACACATGTGAGATCGGGCAGCTTCTACTTCAGCACCTCAGTGACACCAGCTCTGAAGCCTGGACCCTGGGTTCAGTTTCCAGCCCTGCCAGCTACACGTTATTCACGTCTGATGCTGTCTGGGGTCGCCCCCTTGGGGGACATGCTCAGCTGCTTCCTCCCGGGACTGAGAGGGTACTATGAGCTCCTGCCTGTAAGGTACCTCCGGAGAATCCCCATCAGTTACCCTGCTGCGCATGGTAATTTGTTGCACTGGATGGTGGCTTGTTGTCATTCTCTTCCGTTGTTGATTACCTTTGGTTTCTGCACCAGAAGCAGTGTCTTTCTTTTCTTTAGGAAGAATGAAGTAGTCCTCAGACAGCTGCTGATCTGGAAGAAAAGCAAGAGCAGAGGAGACGGACGGAGGAGGAGCAGGAACAAAGCAGGGTTAGGCTTAGGCGGGACGAATAGAGAGAGTACCACTGGCATATCTATACCAGCCCGTGTAAAACAGGCAGCTAGTGGGGAGCTGCTGTTATAACACAGGGAGCCCAATGCGGCACTCTGTGTTGTCAACATAGAGGGGTACGATGAGGGGTGGGGTGGGAAGGAGATTCAAACAGGAGGAGTATATATATCCCATATGTGTATATAATATATACATATTTATATACACATATATGTATATATATACACATATTTACAGATGATTCACGGTGTGGTGTGGCAGAAACCAACACAACATGGGAAAGCAATTATCCTCCAGCTAAAAAAAAAAAAAGAGAGAGAGAACAGAAAAAGAGCAACAACCAAAACGGAATGAAGCAGGCCACAACCAGAACACCTTCTGTGGCAGGACCTGCCCTGCGTCTCTAACTTTTATTTTGTTTTATATTTTGAAGTCCTTGTTTACCCTGAACAGATATACACAAGAACTAGAGGGCTAACAGAACAGGTGAGGAAGACCCTGACCTGCTCTTATTGCTTAGCTGCGGACATACATGAAATCAACCACAAGGTCAGACTCGGCTGTGCCACGCTGTTCCTAGGATATGCCCTGAGTCCAAGCTGTCCCTCTTATTTCATGCAATGTTAAGGGAAAACACAGACTGAACCCAGTATTTCAAACAGTGAACTCTTCAAACATCAAAAACTCTTCATCTGAACAACGTAACCAACCCTGGTCTAGGGACAGTGCCGTGGAGATTCAGGGGTGAGACAGCTCTCAGAAAGGCTTTTGGCTCTGCTGCCAAACTCACCTGGGTTTCAATTTCAGAGAGTTGCTGGAAAATCAAACAAAATGTGAAGCCCTTCGTAGCATCTGGCCCTTCCGGCATACTTATGGTAGATGTATTTGCCATCACCGTGGCCACCTGATGTGAATAGCTGAGTCTTTGGAAAAGGCCCTGATGCTGAGAAAGGTGGAAGGCAAAAGGAGAGGAAGACAGCAGAGGATAAGATGGTTGGAGAGCATCACTGATTCAACAGACATCAACCTGGGCAACCTCCAGGAGACACTGAGGGACAGGGAGGCTTCGCGGGCTGCAGTCCGTGGGGTTGCAAAGAGTGGGAAACCACTTAGCGACTGAACATCAAAAAGATCATTATGATGACTTTTGCACGTCAATCCGCATCTGCGGCAGGGTCTTTCGCACCAATTCGAGCCTGTCTCCCCTCTCTCACCTCCAATGACAGGGTCCAGTTATAGAAACATAGACGCGGCAGCCCAAATCACAAAGATTCCCAAACACAGTGCCGTGATAGCTTGCTCTCCTGTGGCTGACCAAAATCGATCTGCTTCTTATGTAACTGGTGACCCCAACATCTCTTCAACCTGATAAGAATCAATTTCACCTGGATGGGGCTTGATCATTCCCCAGCCTGAGAGCATGTTGTTCAAGTTTATTTCTCAGATGGAAAGTACAGGACATTGGCTGACAGTCTAATGTCTCCAAGCCTCAGTGGTTTGAAATACATTTAAAAGCAGACTAAGGTCCAGTCCTTATGATTTCAAGGAGGCAGAGCAGCAGAGAGTGCCAGCAGGAAGTGAGATCTTAATTCCTTGCCCAGGAATTGAAGTAGCCTGGATAAGAACCTGGAACCCTAGCCATCAGACAGCAAAGTCGAGACTCTAGCAGCAATTTTCCCCTGGATTTTTGCCCCCAGTGAAGAATCCATTTAACAGAGGCAAAAACTACAAATGTGGGTGCAAAGTTTATTGTTAGAGACATAGCACAAGTGAAAAAGCACACAGTGAGAAATAGTTTGTTTAATTAAGACAGAAGAAGCAAGGCAGAGATGCACACCAGCGGGAAAGGCTGTGGGTGTCCCCCTTAGCAAGGCGGACTGCGGTAAAGAGATGGTGAAGTCAGTTATGTAAGTCAGTTCTTCAGGGCTTTGTTTACCTTTTGCCAGTTATCTGGTTTATTTTCCTACACGTGACCTACCTTGGGATCCTCCTCTGGGGGCGCATGCACCCCTCAACCAAGACAAATCGCAGGCAAAGGCTTCTAGGAGGAGCAAGACTCATTATGGCCTGCTGTTATCCCCTGACTTTTGACCCACAAGGAGCTCTTTGGCACACCTCGAGTATCTCCCTGGTCCCAGAAATTGAGGGAGGAGAAATCCCTTAATCCTTTACTCAAACACGGTTTTTTCCTTCTTTGTCCTTGCCTTGATTATTACCTTGACGATTGCCATCACTGTTTTCTCAAGGTGTTTACAAGAGGCCAAGACTTTCCATTAACCCTGTTACTTCCGTTCTAGAGAGCAAACAGGAGGCTGACGGTAAATGCTTAACTGGAGTCCATCTATCTCTTGTCTCGGAAAACCTAACAGTTCTAAATATCCAGCCTGAAGCCTACTTCTTCATATCCCATGAAATCCAAACAGGAAGCCAGTTATTATTTTTTTTCTGATTTAATTCATCTTTTATTTTTTCTTTTAGCAAACATTAGATAATATGAACAAAATTGTACTGTTAACTATAGTTACACATCCTTATTTGCTTTATATGTTATAAACATACTTAAGCAGATAAAATTCACTGAAGTAAATTAGACATATTCCAGAACTCTGACATATACTTTTCTAAGTCAGGACAAAAGAAAGCTTATCAGATTTTCCTATGAGATCAGCATCATACAGCAAACTAAACTAGTATATGCTGGTTTTAACTTAACATGTGCCATTTTTCAGACTTTAATTTTAGGTCACAGCTAAAACAATTTTCAGAGAAGGCAATGGCACCCCACTCCAGTACTCTTGCCTGGAAAATCCCATGGGCGGAGGAGCCTGGTGGGCTGCAGTCCATGGGGTCACTAAGAGTTGGACATGACTAAGCGACTTCACTTTCACTTTTCACTTTCATGCGTTGGAGAAAGAAATGGCAACCCACTCCAGTGTTCCTGCCTGGAGAATCCCAGGGACGGGGGAGCCTGGTGGGCTGCCGTCTATGGGGTCGTACAGAGTCAGACATGACTGAAGTGACTTAGCAGCAGCAGCGACAGACAGGATTTGTATGTTTCAGCTTCTGTTCTTTCATAAAACTTGAGATAAAAATTATTTTGCTGCTGCTGCTGCTGATAGCAAGATGATGTATATGCATATGCATATATATGCATACATGCATACATGTATGTATATCTCCTCCTTTTTGAATTTCCCTTCCATTAGTCCCTGTCTCCTGTTTTCCTCTTTTTCTTAATTTATCAGTTCAGTTCAGTTCAGTCAACCAGTCGTGTCCGACTCTTGGCGACCCCATGAATCGCAGTACGCCAGGCCTCCCTGTCCATCACCAACTCCTGGACTTCACTCAGACTCATGTCCATCGAGTCCGTGATGCCATCCAGCCATCTCATCCTCTGTCGTCCCCTTCTCCTCCTGCCCCCAATCACTCCCAGCATCAAAGTCTTTTCCAATGAGTCAACTCTTCTCATGAGGTGGCCAAAGTACTGGAGCTTCAGCTTCAGCATCATGCCTTCCAAAGAAATCCCAGGGTTGATCTCCTTCAGAATGGACTGGTTGGATCTCCTTGAAGTCCAAGGGACTCTCAAGAGTCTTCTCCAACACCACAGTTCAAAAGCATCAATTCTTGGGCGCTCAGCCTTCTTCACAGTCCAACTCTCACATCCATACATGACCACAGGACAAACCATAACCTTGACTAGACGGACCTTAGTCGGCAAAGTAATGTCTCTGCTTTTGAATATGCTATCTAGGTTGGTCATAACTTTTCTTCCAAGGACTAAGCGTCTTCTAATTTCATGGCTGCAGTCACCATCTGCAGTGATTTTGGAGCCCAAAAATATAAAGTCTGACACTGTTTCCACTGTTTCCCCATCTATTTCCCATGAAGTGATGGGACCGGATGCCATGATCTTCGTTTTCTGAATGTTGAGCTTTAAGCCAACTTTTTCACTCTCCTCTTTCACTTTCATCAAGAGGCTTTTTAGCTCCTCTTCACTTTCTGCCATAAGGGTGGTGTCATCTGCATATCTGAGGTTATTGATATTTCTCCCGGCAATCTTGATTCCAGCTTGTGTTTCTTCCAGTCCAGCGTTTCTCATGATGTACTCTGCATATGCCAAAGCCTTTAATTGTGTGGATCACAATAAACTGTGGAAAATTCTGAAAGAGACTACCTAACCTGTCTCTTGAGAAATCTGTATGCAGGTCAGGAAGCAACAGTTAGAACCCAACATGGAACAACAGAATGGTTCCAAATAGGAAAAGGAGTACGTCAAGGCTGTATATTGTCACCCTGCTTGTTTAACTTATATGCAGAGTACATCATGAGAAACGCTGGACTGGAAGAAACACAAGCTGGAATCCAGATTGCCGGGAGAAATATCAATAACCTCAGAATTTTTACTTATTTACTTGTTTTTGTCTGTGATGGGTCTTCTTTGCTCCAGCAAACAACAAAGGACTTTTCACCAGTTGTGACAATCAGGGTCTACCCTCTGGTTCCAGTGCTCAGGCTTTTCACTGTGGAGACTTCCCTTGTTGCCACACACAGACTCTAGAGCACAGATTCAATAGTTGTGGCACACAAGCTTAGTTGCTCTGAGGCATGTGGGATCTTCCCAGATCAGGGATCGATCTTATGTCTCTTGCATTGGCTGGCAGGTTCTTTACTACTGAGCCACTTGGGAAACCCTTCCTAGCATCTTTGAGTGTTAAAAAAAAACAACAACAAAGAAAACTTGTGAAATTCCCTGGCAATGGAATGGTTAAGACTCTGCACTTTCATTGCTCTAGGCCTAGGTTCAATCCCTGGTCTGGGAACTATGATCTCACAAGCACAAAGGCAAAAAACCAAACAACCAACCAGACCAGAAACAACAACAACAAAAAAAACCTTGTTTTTTTTGGTGAAACCTGGACTCATCAAGAAATTTATATCAGATCTGAGTGATAGAAACAGATGTAGAGAGAAATAGAAACAATGGGAGTAAGGGAGAAATAAAAAGGAAAAATAAGGCAGGTGTTTTTTGTTTTTGTTTTTGTTTTTTAGTGCGGAATGTGGGAATAAAAACAGTGAGAGTTATAGCAAATTACCAGTATTAGGAGGAGGATGGAGGTATGCAGGCTGCCAGAGAAGTGGACCTCCTGCCCCTCGCAGTTCAGTAGTACTGGTAGAATCATGAGGGGAAAAGCCATGCTGTTCTGATCATCTTCTAATCAGTCCACCTTAAATATTAGGAATGAACCACACACGCGACACCAGCACTGCACAGATGAGGCTGACAGCAGTGTATGGGCCACATATGTTCATAGTCTGGGGAGGAGGGCGTTGCACACCACGTGGGGCCACCCAGGGTTTGCACTTCAGTGCAGAGTGGATAAGCAGGGGCTGCAGGAGGCAGGCTTTGTGGCAATAAGAGGAGGAGGTGCTCCCTGTTTCTCTTGGTTTGAAGGAGAAATCCAGTCATGAAAATTCATGAGCTTAATGCAGGGGGGTAATATGCATATATCCTGGGGGATGTCTAGGACTTTCTGATAAGTATCAAGAACATTCAATCTGTAAACAAGAAGAACTCATTATCCATCTCTCCTGCTGACTGGATAATAGTCCAGGCCATGGGACCCAGCGTAAACACCCATGGAACTTCCTTTTATTCTTTTTTTAAGTCTCTATTTTTTCTTTCTTTCTTTTTATGTATTTATTTGGCTGTTTCAGGTCTTTAGTTGTAGCATTCAAGTTTAGTTGCCTGTCAACATCTGGGATCTTAGTTCCCTGACTAGGGATTGAACCGGTACACCCTGTGTTGCAAAGCAGATTCTTACCCACTGGACCATCAGGGAATTCCCTATTCTAGTTTTTAAAAAGAGCTTTGCTGAGTATAGTTTGCATGCCTATCAAAAACCCACCTGTTTGATGTGTACAGAGCATTGCAGAAAGAAATTAAGAAGACGTAAATCCATAGAGAGATATTTTATCTTCATGGATGAGGAGACTGAATATTGTTATGATGGCAATACTCAACAAATTGATCTTACTATCATTTCTGCCCCTTTCTTCTCCGGCTGATATTCCTATGTGTGCATGCTGCTAAATGGGATAGTGGCCCATGGATTGCCAAGGCCTTGTTGAATTTTCTTCATTCTTTTATTTTTTTAAAATTGCACTTAGTCGCTCAGTTCTGACTCTTTGCGACCCCATGGACTATAGCCCACCAGACTCCTCTTTCCATGGGGACTCTCCAGGCAAGAACACTGGAGTGGGTTGCCATTTCCTCCTCCAGTTTTTCAGATTGGATTATCGTTATTGATCTATCACCAAGCTCACTGATTGTTTTGTTAGCTCAAGTCTGCTGTTGGGGCCCTTTAGTGAGGTTTTGTTTGTTTGTTTGTTTTTGTTATTGTGCTTTCCAACTAAGGAATTTACATTTGGTCCTTTTGAAAAAAATTCTAATTATTGGTATTCTCTATTTGATGTATCAATATCATTGCATTTTCTTTTAAATCTATTCATTGTTTTGTTCAGTTACTCAGTCATATCCAACTCTTTGTGACCCCATGGATTGCAGCATGCCAGGCTTCCCTGTCTTTCACTATCTCCTGGAGTTTTCTCAAATTCATCTCCATTGAATGAGTGAGGCCATCCCATCCAACCCATCTCATCCTCTGTTGCCCCCTTCTCCTCCTACCCTCAATCTTTCCCAGCATCAGGGTATTTTTCAGTGAGTCAGCTCTTCACATCAGGTGGCCAAATTGTTGGAGCTTCAACTTCAGCATCAGTCCTTGAAATGAATATTCAGGGTTGATTTCCTTTAGGATTGACTGGTTTGATTTCCTTACTACCTGAGAGACTCTCAAAAGTCTTCTCCAACACCACAGTTCAAAAGCATCAGTTCTTCAGCACTCGGCCTTCTTTATGATCCAACTCTCACATCTATATATGACTACTGGAAAAAGTATGACTATATGGAATTTTCATTGGCAAAGTAATGCCTCTGCTGTTTAATACACTTTTTATAGATTTGTCATAGCTTTTCTTCCAAGGAGCAAGGATCTTTTAATTTCATGGTTGCAGTCACCACCCACAGTGATTTTGGAGCCCAAGAAAATAAAGTCTGTCACTGTTTCCAGTTTTTGCCCCATCTATTTGCCATGAAGTGATGGGACTTAGTGCCATGATCTTCATTTTTTGAGCGTTAAGTTTAAGCCAGCTTTTTCATTCTCCTCTTTTCACCTTCATCAAGAGGCTGTTTAGTTCTTCTTCCTGTTGTATCATCTGCATATCTGAGGTTATTGATAACTTCTCCTGGCAATCTTGATGCCAGCTTAAGCTGCATCCAGCCGGGCATTTTGCATGATGTACTCTAGCCTCAGATATGCAGATGACACTACCCTTATGACACCAAGATGCTTGTCCCTTGAAAGAAAAGCTATGACGAACCTAGAAAGTGTATTAAAAAGCAGAGGCATTACTTTGCCCACAAACTTCTGTATAGTCAAATCTATGGTTTTTTCAGTAGTCATGTATGGATGTGAGAGTGGGACCAGAAAGACCGAGTCACAAGGAACTGATGCTTTAGAACTGTGGTGTTGGAGAAGACTCTTGAGAGTCCCTTGGACTGCAAGGAGATCAAACCAGTCAACCCTAAAGGAAATCAATCCTGAATATTCATTGGAAGGACTGATGCTGAAGGTGAAACTTCAATACTTGGACCACCTGATGATGAAGCGACCGATTCATTGGAAAAGACACTGATGCTGGGAAAGATTGAAGGCAGGAGGAGAGGGCGAGATGGTTGGATGGTGTCACTGACTCAATGAAAATGAGTTTGAGCAAGCTCTAGGAGATGGTGAAGAACAGGGAAGCCTGGTGCACTGCGGTCCATGGGGTCACGAAGAGTTGGACATGACTGAGTTACCGAACAACAAAAACTCTGCATAGAAGTTATAAAAGCAGAGTGACAAGATACAGCCTGATGGACTCCTTTCCCAGTTTTGAACTACTCCATTGTCCAGTTCTAACTGTTGCTTCTTGACCTGCATACAGATTTCTCAGAAGACAGGTCAGGTCGTCTGGTATTCCCATCTCTTTAAGAATTTTCCACAGTTTCTTGTGACCCACACAGTTAAAGGTTTTAGGGTAGTCAATGAAGCAGAAGTAGATGATTTAGGGAATTCTCTTTCTTTTTCTCTGCTACAACAGATGTTGGCAATTTGATCTCTAGTTCCTCTGCCTTTTCTAAATCTAGCTTGTACCTCTGGAAGTGCTCAATTCAGGTACTGTTAAAGCCTAGCTGGAAGAATTTTGAGCATTACCTTGCTAGCATGTGAAATGAGTGCAATTGTGTGGTAGTTCGAACATTCTTTGGCATTGCCTTTCTTTGGGACTGGAGTGAAAACTGACCTTTTCCAGTCCTGTGGCTACTGTTGAGTTTTCCACATTTCCTGGCATATTGAATGCAGCACTTTCAAAGCATCATTTTTTAGGATTTGAACCGTTCAACTGGAATGCCATCACCTCCACTTAGCTTTGTTCATAGTGATGCTTCCCAAGGCCCACTTGACTTCACACTCCAGGATGTCTGGCTCTAGGTCAGTGACCACACCATTGTGGTTATCCGGGTTATTGAGACCTTTTTTGTATAGTTCTTCTGTGTATTCTTGCCACCTCTTTTCAATCTTCTGCTTCTATTTTGTATATCATTGGTATTTTCTTATGTCTAATGATGTTGAACACTTTTTCATGTGTCTATTAGCCATTTGGACAATTCTTTGGTGAAGTATCTATTCAATCGCTATAGCTCATGTTTAAATTGTGTTGTCACTTTATTATTAAGGTGCCAGTATTCTCTACATGTTCTAGATTCAAGTTCTTTATCTGATACCTGACCTGCAAATACTTTTCTCCCATTCTGTCAGTTTTCATTTCTCTGAAAACTAAAGCATAAATTTAATTTTGATAAAGTTCAATTTATAAACCTTTTCTTCTGTCATTTGTCCTTTCAGTGTTACATATAAGAACTCATTTCTTAACCCAAGGTCTTGAAGATTTACTTGTATATTTTTTCTAAGAATTATATAGATTCAGCTTTTAAAATTAAGTGCATGACTCATTTTGACTTTACTTTTGCATATGGTATGAAGTAGGTATCCAGTTTATTTAGTCTGCATGCAGATATACTTGTCTTGTAGAGAAGGGATTGACAACTCACCCCAGTGTTCATGCCTGGAGGATTCCATGGACAGAAGAGCCTGGTGGGCGATGGTCTATGGGATCACAAAGAGCGAGTGATGTGACTAAGCAACTATCACACACACGCAATATGCTTGTCTCAGCACTTGTTGCAAAGAGTATAATATTATTCTTGCCATGTTGAGCTATCTTTTTTTTTTTTTTTTTGACCACACCTTGTGGCATATGGGATCTTAGTTCCCTGATCAGGGTTAGAACTCACACCCTCTGCATTAGAACTGCAGAATCTTAACCACTGGATCTCTAGGGAAGTCCCCACTCCACATTAAACTACTTTGATGTATTGTTGAAGATCAATTGCAAATGTGATGGGTTATTTTTGGACTTTCAATTAGAGTTCATGGATTTAAAAAATAAAGAAAGAAAGTAAGATTCATTTTTTTATATAACATTTTCTATTTTTTTCTTTGGCATGGCCAGTGATATCTAACATACCAATTATTTAGCATGTATTGTCTGAAATGTGCTAGTTTTTTGGTTTGTTTTTGGTAGAAGCATCAAGATTGGTTTTATTTGTATTTATTTATTTATGTTTTGGCTGCACCAAGCAGCATTTGAGATGTTAGTTTCCCCACCAGGAATCGAACAGTGAAAATGCTGCATCTTAACCACCAATTACCAGGGAATTCCCTTAGAGATTGGTTCTAAATCTTGTTTCTGCCTATGCTGTGGACTTTTCATTATTATTCAACTGGGAATGCATGTGCCTGTGTGTGTGTGTGTGTGTGTGTGTGTGTGATCTTTCCAATTTTCAGTTGTGTGATTTCAGTACCATGAACCACTGTGTGAAGGGCTTGGGAAAAGACTTCACCCAAAGGGCAGTATTTCTATATATTCTGTTCAGAGAGTCAAAAAAGGAAGCTTTTTTGCTCTTTCTCTAGGACCAGGAGAGATTTTCTGATCTCTATTAACTGCATAGCCCTTACATTATCTGGGTTTCTTAAAAAAATTTTTTTTAAATTATTTATGTTATTTTTGGTGTGCTAGCAGGCTTTTCTCTGTGGCGAATTGGGACTACTCTCCAGTTGCGGTGGGCAGGCTTCTCAATGCGATGGCTTCTCTTCTTGTGGAGCACACGTTCTTCTGTGGTTGCGGCACGTGGGCTCAGTAACTGTGCCTCCCGGACTCTAGAGCGCAGGCTCAATAGCTGTGGTTAGGCTTAGCTGCTCCGAGGCTTCTGGAAGCTTCCAAGACCACGGATCAAACCCATGTCTCCTGTATTGCCAGGCAGATTCTTTACCACTGATCTGCCAGGGGAAGCACTGTTTTTTCTTATTAGTACATTTTTGTTGAGCATTTTTTTTAACATCTTAATTTATTCATTTTTAATTGAAGTATAATTGCTTTACAGTATTGTGTTGGTTTCTGCCATACATCTTTATGATTGTTTCCTTTTACTTATTTTTTTATTAAAACATTTATAATGAAAACTTTTTATTTATTACCTTAAAATTATTTATTTATTTTTATGTCCTGGTTTTTAAGTGAGGCTCCAAGTTTCTGACCTTAAATCACAGAAGACAAATATTATATCGATATCTCCTTCCTGCACAGTGATTAAAAGTCTGTGCATCTCTTCCCCAGATAGTGACTGAACATCCACCACCAGATCCCAAGGATCCTTAGATAGACTCTAGATGTTTTAGAAGAGGATAAAATTTAGTGTTTAGGCCCTTTCAGGCCCTTCATTATTTCTGACATCTATGAATTTGACCTTCGTTCAGTCAGGCCCTGTTAGTGACAGAAAAAATATTTGTCTAAAATTCCTTTTTTTTTTTTTTTACAAAATTCAAATCAAATTTAATTCTCCCACCCAGACTATTCACTTATTTTGCAGTATTTCCTTTTGATTTGTAAAGAATTAATTAATTAGTTAATTTTAATTGGAGGCTAATTACTTTCCAATATTGTAGTGGGTTTTGCCATACATTGACATGAATCAGACGTGGGTGTACATGCGTCCCCCATTCTGAACTGTCCTCCCAGCTCCCTCCCCATCCCATCCCTCAGGGTCATCCCAGTGCACTGGCTTTGAGTGCCCTGTTTCATGCATCGAACTTGGACTGGTGATCTATTTCACATATGGTAATATACATGTTTCAGTGCTAGTCTCTAAAATTCTTATTTGTTTTTAAAAGGAGAGTAGTCTTTTTGATAAATGCAAAGTATGTTAGGACTGAGGCCAGGGCAAGGACAGTTGTCCTTGTTCCCTTCCTGTCAATTATAGTCCACCTGGAAAGATGGGCAGTTTAACTGTAAGGAGAGAAAGGCTAAACTAGGAAGACTCTATTGGGCCTCCTTATACTGGGGAGTCAGAGAATAACTCCAGGAAGAAATGACATTTCAGCTAAGCTGGGAAAAGGCAAATCGTTATGACAAGGACCAGCCCTCGGCACCCTCTTGGACCCTCCTCCCACCTCATTTCAAGTCTCACGACCAGGTCTTCACCTGTCAATCAAACCCCCAGGAGGGACAATTGTGATGTGTATTGAGATGTGTATTGATGTTCCATCCTAAGGAGAGGAAAGCAAGACGAGAAGATCCTCCCTGATTAACCTGCACTCTGAGAGCCTCCCATTTGACACACAGGTTTCTTTGTGGGACAAAGAAAGACCACACTTGCAAAGAAAGTGTTTATTGATTGGACCCGTGCACAGGGGGAACACGGTGGACATGCTGGGAAAGAATTCACCTCTGTCATTCAGAGCACCACCTTCACACTTGAGAGTTCTTGATTTTCTTCACTGAGGTGTCAAAGGCTGGATTGCATCCATGGCCAAGGGTGGATGCACTGGGCAGTAACTGAACATAGTTTTGGGGTCAGAATTAATGAGTCCATTTTGTTTGTGAGTCAGTTCCATGGAGGGCAAACGTCTGTTCCTCCTTTGCTCTCTGCCCTTCTTGTCTAGATTCTTGTCCCATCAGCTCCTAGTGTCTCACGCCTGCTGCAAGATTATCTTGTCCTCTCTCTGCCCCTCTCTCACCTTCTCTTCCACCTCATCTTGGCACCGATCCTCTCCAGATCCTCCTCCTTCCATTTGTCATCCTGCAAACTCTTTCTCCTTCTCTCCGGGACTCTCTTGTCTCCATTGTTTGCAGTTTGCCTTTGTCTCTCCCTCTGTTTCCCTCTTCTGTCCCCTTTCTCCTCTTCATCCTCTCTGCGTGTTTCTCCTCGTGAACCTCTGCTCCTCACTCTTCCTCCTGCATCTTTCTCCCTCATCCCCTCCCTCCACCTCCCTCCTTTCTCCTTCTCAATGGGCATCTGACTCCACCTCTTTATCCAGCTCTGTCTCTTCCCTGCTCACCCCTGTCTCTTCCCATCCTCCCCAGAACACTCTCACCTTTTTTTTAATCAATCGCAGTACTGCCAAGCATAGTCTCGCTCAAAGTATTCAGTGAGTGAACATCAAGCAAAACCATAAGCACTCCCTTCTGCTGTGCAACGGAAATATCGTTTCTCGCGGTATATGAAGGGGAAATGACATTTGGGACGGTCTGAAAAAAGAATGGGTGAAAACATTAATGGTGGGAGGGTTATTTTTAGGCTTATCGAAAGAAAAGGGGGCCTGCCTGGTGGTCCAGTGGTTAAGAATGCCTTGGATGCAAGAGACACTGGCTCAATCCCTGGTCCAGGAAGAAACCAATGCTGAGGAACAATTAAGCCCGTTGCCTCACCTACTGAGTCCACACATGGCAATGACAGAAGCTGGTGCCCCCAGAGCCTGTACTCCACAAGACAAGCCACTGCAATGAGAAGCCCACACACCAACGAAGAGCAGTGCCCACTCACTGAAACTAGAGAATGCCCACATGCAGCAGCAAGACTCAGCACAGCCTCCCCCCGACCCCCAAAAGAGCCTCAGAAACAGATATGGAGAGAACTCATGGGGCTGAGTCAGAGGTTGCCTGAGGCTTCCATTTAGGAGACAATTATGAACCAACCCTGTTCATCTGGGAAGCCACATACTCCTCATATGAAGATAAGCTGCACACTTACCTCCATTACCACAGATTTTCCATCTTCCTACATAATCTTCATCAAGAGAGCACCATTCTTTTTTGGAATTCACTGACGTGCACTTATAATATATTTTGCGTCTATAGGTGAATGGGAAAACACATGGAGGACCTGAAAGGAGAAAGGCCTTGTTCCCTCCTTTGACTCCTAGGCTTTCATGATCTCCGGTAACTCTGGCAAAGTCTCCGTTCGAGACTGTCGTGTACAGAGGCCCCCGCTAAGCCCTGGGGATGTCAAGGTCTGTCTATCGTGGTCCCTCCCTTCGGGACTAGGAGATTTCTTTAACTTTGGACAGTCTCTACTTTAACATGTGGCACCAGCTCTGAAGCCTGGACCCTGGGTTCAGGTTCCAGTCCCACACATGCTCACCCTTGATGCTCTCCGGGGTCGGCCCTTGGGGAATGTGGGCACCTGCCTCCTCCTGTGACTGAGAGGATAAAATTCGCTCTTGCCTGTCATGTATCTTTGGAGGATCCCCATCACGGTTACCAGGGCACCCGTGTTAGTTTATTGTATTTGATTGTTGTTTTGCTGTCATTCTATCCCTTGTTGATTACCTCAAGGAACTGAACGGGAAAGTAGGCTTTGGGATACGTACTTTCGTCCACGTGTGGCTTCGCCTCTAGAAGAAAAGGAGGTGCAGAGGAGGTGGATGGAGAAAGAGCAAGAACAAAGTAGGGTTGGGGTTAGGAGGGAGGAACTGCGAGAGTAGCGTTGACATATATACACTTCATGAGTGAAATAGCCAGCTGGTGGGAAGCTGCTATAGAACACAGGGAGCCCAGCCTGGCGCTCTGTGTTGTCGACCTAAAGGGCTAGGATGTGGGCTGAGGTGGGAGGGATGCTCAAGAGAAGCGCACATGTATATACTTATGGCTGATCCGTGTTGTTGTGTGGCAGAAATCAACACAAGATTATAAAGCAATCATCCTCCAATTAAAAATAAAAACAAAACCAAAATAAGAAAAAAATAACAACCACAAAAGAACACAGCAGAGCCACAACCAGAATATCATCTGTACTGGGACCTGCACTGCATCTGTGACTTTATGTTCTCATTGCTCCCGGAGGACACACAGGGATTCAAGCACAAGACCGGGACTCGGCTGTAGCACCCTGCCTCCCCCATGCCCTTACTCTGCCCATCTCGACTCCTGCCCTGTCATGCCTGCACCAAAGACTGTGCTGTCCTCTCTCTGCCTCTTTCTCACCTTCTCTTGCCACAAATCCTTCCCAGGTCCCCCCCCTTCCGTTTATCATCCTTAGCATCCGGCTATGGATCGGGGATGTCAAGGTCAATGTGGTGCGGTCCCTCCCTCGGGGACTAGGAAGGGTTCTCTGACTGTGGGCAGTTTTTACTTTATTGTTTTTGACAGTGAAAACAAATTTATTTACAGATATACACGTGTCTATGATAGAAAGAAATCGATGTCAACAGTGGCTAGTCGACATGTTAAAAGTATATAAGTTGTGAGGATTGGTGTACTGATGTGAATCTGGGGAGCTGCTACTTTATTGTGTGACACCAGCTCTGAATCCCGGACCCTGGCTTCTGATTCCAGTCCCACCCTACAGTCCCATCTACAGAGGCATATCCCTGATGCTCTCTGGATAAGCCCTCTTGGGGAATGTGCACACCTGCCTCCTCCCGTGACTGAGAGGGTAAAATTAGTTCCTGCCCTTAAGCATCTTTGGAAGACCCCCACCATAGTTACCAGGACACGCATGTCAGTTTGTTGCACTTGATGGTTGTTTTGTTGTCATTCTCTTCAGTATTTGATTACCTTGATAATTAGCAATGGTGTAAGGCAAAGTGGTAGTGGAAATTTCCGGAGGAAGGTCGTACATATCCGTCGGCGGCTCATCTAAAAGAAAGGCAGGAGCAGAGGAGATGGATGGAAGAGGAGTACGAGNCACTGTTTCCACTGTTTCCCCATCTATTTCGCATGAAGTGATGGGACCGGATGCCATGATCTTCGTTTTCTGAATGTTGAACTTTAAGCCAACTTTGTCACTCTCCTCTTTCACTTTCATCAAGAGTCTTTTTAGTTCCTCTTCACCCTCTGCCATAAGGATGGTGTCAACTGCATATCTGAGGTTATTGATATTTCTCCCGGCAATCTTGATTCCAGTTTGTGCTTCTTCCAGCCCAGCGTTTCTTATGATGTACTTTGCATAGAAGTTAAATAAGCAGGGTGACAATATACAGCCTTGACGTACTCCTTTTCCTATTTGGAACCAGTGTGTTGTTCCATGTCCAGTTCTAACTGTTGCTTCCTGACCTGCATATAGGTTTCTCAAGAGGCAGGTCAGGTGGTCTGGTATTCCCACCTCTTTAGGGCTTTCTTTGGAGAAGGCAATGGCAACCCACTCCAGTACTCTTGCCTAGAAAGTCCCATGGACGGAGGAGACTGGTGGGCTGCAGTCCATGGGGTTGCAAAGAGTCGGACATGACTGAGCGACTTCCCTTTCACTTTTCACTTTCATGCGTTGTAGAAGGAAATGGCGACCCACTCCAGTGTTCTTGCTTGGAGAATCCCAGGGATGGTGGAGCCTGGTGGGCTGCCATCTATGGGGTCACACAGAGTCGGACACGACTGAAGTGACTTAACAGCAGCAGCATTCAGCCTTTACATTTTATTTATTTATTCATTTATGGCTGCACTGTGACTTCATTGCTTTGAGTGGGCTTTCTCTCCTTGTGGCCAGCTGGGGCTACTCTCCATTGTGGCGTGTGGGCTCTATACTCCAGCTCAGTACTTGTATCATACAAGTTTCATTGCCCCACAGCATGTGGGATCTTTCTAGACCAGGAATTGAGCCCATGTCCCCTGCATTGGCAGNTCTCCTTGTGGCCAGCTGGGGCTACTCTCCATTGTGGCGTGTGGGCTCTATACTCCAGCTCAGTACTTGTATCATACAAGTTTCATTGCCCCACAGCATGTGGGATCTTTCTAGACCAGGAATTGAACCCATGTCCCCTGCATTGGCAGACAGATTCTTAACCACTAGACCACCAGGCAAGTCCCTAGTTTGGTTGTACAAGAGGAATGTGTGTGCATGAATAGCAGAAGTTTGAAAGTGAAAAGTGAAAGTGTTAGTGAGTTGTGTCTAACTCTGAGACTCCCTGGACTGTAGTTCACCAGGTTCCTCTGTCTGTGGAATTCTCCAAGCAAGAATGCTGGAGTGGGAAGCCATTCCCTTCTCCGGGGGAGTCTTCCTGACCCAGGAATCAGATCCCCATCTCCTGTATTGCAGGCAGATTCTTAACCATCTGAGTCACCAAGGAAGCCCCAGCTTCAACAAGCAGTTCTGGAAGACCCATAGCATCAAGCTGCCAGTCCCATTTTATGGATGCTATTAAGTCGTAAAGCTGTCGGAAACAATGCCTGTCCCTGAAGTGTTGTTACCTTGTCTGGGGAGGTTATACATTGTGTGGGAACAGTATGATATTGAGGGGAAGCTAGCAGGTAGCCAGGGATCTGTGGAGGGAGATCGGTGCCAGCGAAGTCAAGCAAGGTCTGCTGGAGTTGCAGGGAGGCATCTAGTGGGACCCTCCAGGCTGGGTAAGTGGGAACAGGAGATGGAGTTTCAGAGAGGAAAGGACACGAACACGGCCCTGGAGGGAGCAATGAGCACCATGGGTGATGTGGAGGCTGACGTGGGTGGGTGAAGTATCTGTACGGCAGGGTTATATTTTGCTGTCACTTTTATCTGCCCACATTCCCGTTCTTCTTCTTTTTTTTTTCTTCATATTTTTGGCTGCACTAGGTCTTCCTTGTTGTGCACAGGCTTTCTCTAGTTTCACTGTCCAAGCTTCTTGTTGTGGTAGCTCTCTTGCTACAGAGCCCAGGCTCTACGGCATGTGGGGTCAGTAGTTTCCGCCACCCGGGCTTAGTTGCCCCGCAGCATGTGGGATCTTCCTAGAACAAGGATGGAACCAGTGTCCCTTGCACTGCAAGGGCAACTCAGCCACTGGACCAGGGGGAAGCCCCCCGTTCTTAATACGACTTCTCTTGCCCCTTCTCCTCCGGTCAGTCAGTAGGCCTATTACCCTAGAAACGCAAAGGGCCAAAAACACCTTTATGTTGAGCCTTGAAGTTTCAAAAGAGATTATGTGAATTGAAATGGAAGTAGATGTAATTCCAAAGGCCTAACTTTTGCTTATTAGACATGGAATTTTTAAGTTTCAGTGTAAGAATGAAGGCTTTATGGTATGATTGGGGTTTTTTGTTTGTTTGTTTGTTTGTTTTTAAGCCATCCATCTTATAGAATTTCACTTTCTTGGTCAGGGATTGAACCTGGGCCCTAGTGTTTGTTGGCAGTCAAAATTTTGGCTTTCTCTGCCCCGCAAAGAGAAATAAAAATACAGAGACAGAATTGAAAACAATAGGTGGCTTTAATTCTCAGCTGGTGGAGGAGGAACTCTAGGCTCATGCCTCAAGAACTACGCCCACTCCACTGTGAGGAACCTAGGGGCTTATATAAGATGAGGACTCAAAATCGGGGTCAGTGATGAGGGTCAAAGGTGTTAGGGTCTTGTCTTCTTCCTCCTGCATTGTTTCAAAATAGCCACAGGCTGGCGTCAGGTAGCCTCTGGCAGTCTGGAGGCCCAGTAGTTGGGTCCATTGCCTTCTGTGTATTGTTACAGAGGCCTCTTATCTGATCTGCAAGAAGAGAAAAACTAAAAGGGTTGGTTTGCAGAGAGTGGTAAGTACCAGATACAGGATATAATTAGCATTGAATCAAAGGATAAGAGGTGTGAAATGTAGCTCCTGCAGAATTAGGGGTCAGAAAAGAAAATTTAGTTGCAGACTACAAATAAGAAAGTGAAATCGCTCAGCTGAGTCCGACTCTTTGCAACCCCATGGACTGTAGCCTACCAGGATCCTCCGTCCATGGGATTTTCCAGGCAAGAAGACTGGAGTGGGTTGCCATTTCCTTCCCGCATTGTAGGCAGACGCTTTACCATCTGAGCCAGCAGGGAAGTCACACAAATAAGAAACAAAGTAAAACATCCCTGGTGGCTCAAATGGTTTCAAAAAAAAAAGTGCCTGCAATGTAGGAGATCCAGGTTCAATTCCTGGGCCAGGAAGATCCCCTGGAGAAGAAAATGGTTACCTACTCCAGTATTCTTGCTTGGAGAATTCTATGGCTAGAAAAGCCTGGCAGGCTATAAGCCTTGGGGGTTGCAAAGAGTCAGACAGGATTGAACTACTAACGTTTCACTTTCTTTTTTTTTTTTCTCACAAATCTTATTTTTTTTTATTTATTTATTTTTATAAATTTATTTATTTTTTTAAATTTAACTTTACAATACTCTATTGGGTTTGCCATACATCGACACGAATAACGTTTCACTTTCAAAGTAAAAACTAGGAACGTCTGAATATTTCACTGTTCACTGTTCTGTTTATCCTCTTTGTTCTCAGAAAAGGGAAAGAAAAACGCATTCCTCTTTTTTCCTTTTCACTGCAAAATAGGCCCTCAGCAGTGAGAGGGCCAAGTCCCCAACCACTGGACTGGCAGGGAATTCTTATGGCATGATTGCTGAAAAACAAAAAAATAGGTGTGAGAAGAATGTGTGCTGGTGGCCTGTAGGTGGTGGGTAATAAATTCCAGGGTCTAGGTCCCATCTCTTTCCCGAGGACCTTAGGAAAAAGCAAGTCTCTATGAAATTATCTTTTCTCCAGGACTTGGAGGAGTTTCATCAATTATATGGGATTCCTAGGCTGCTTCAGATCCCTGGAGGACCTCACTGGGATTTCAGAGCAGTTGGAAGAGGCTACAAAGTGGTTAAGAGGGATGGCAGAGCTCACAGGGCCTGCATGGAGCACATAAACACCAGACCAGATCAAAGGTTGCCCAGTGGAAGCCAGCAGGAATGGAAGCTGGGAACCAGACATCAGTAAGAACTTGAACTTCAGCAGCATGAGGGGTGAAAACTAGACAGTCACCTCCTTCCCACCAGCACTACTGCAAAGCTGTGGATAAAGAGAGTGGAAAGGAAAAGAAGCCCTGAACTGATTGATTAGATCTGAAATGAGACTTCCCCATCTGCCTGCAATGCAAGAGACCTGGGTTCAATCCCTGGTTCGGGAAGATGCCCTGGAGAAGGGAATGACAACCTCCTCCAATATTCTTGCCTGGGAAATCACATGGACAGAGGAGCCTGGCAGACTACAGTCCACGAGGTTGCAGAGTCAGACATGACTGAGTGACGAAGCATGAGCAGGGGATCTGAAATGACAGAGAAAATTCTGGCTGAATTTATAACAATTTATTCAAACAGGTTAAGTTTCTTCTTCTTTTTCATAATTACTTGGCCCTGCTGGGTCTTAGTTGCAGCATGAGAACTCTTGATTGTGGCATATGAGATCTAGTTCCCTGAACAGAGGTTAAACTGGGCTCCCTGCAGTGGAAGCACAGAGTCTTAGCCACTGGATTACCAGGAAAGTCCCAAACTGATTAGGTTTTACCTACCACTAGGTAGCAGCAGCAGGTAGAATGGGGGATTGTTATAAACAAAAGTATCATAAAAATTAGTCATACATTCGAATAGCTTATATATTTATATTACAAAATTAGAAAGTTTGCACACTTGAGTTTTTGGCCTGAGAAATTTGTTAATGCTATGTCAAGCTTATTAGCATATTATAATTTTTTAAATACCAAAACTATTCACAGGCCAAATTTTTTTAAATGGTAGCTTTCCTTCATTCACTCAAGAATGTCTTCTGCAACTGTATTCAGTGCCATTAAGAAACCTGCATCAGATTTCAATCATGGCGGCTTCCATTTTGGGCTACACCTTCAGGGCTGTGTGTTTCCACAGCGCCAACAGCAGCGCTGACCACCTGCAACTCTCTTCTTCCATTGCTCTCAGGAAGGATTTTTGCTGGGAGAAGTAAGGCAAGAGAAACCTTCGGCATCAGTGACTCCCAAATCATCAACACAGAATTTCTGCAAGTAATTGAAATCCATAACCATCAGCCTTGTTCAAGACTTTTAGTTTTTATGACTATGCAAGCAAAGTTAATGAAGAGAGCTTGGACAGGGTTCTTAAGGATCGGAGAAAAAGTTATTGGGTGGTACCAATTCCAGTGAAACACGCAGTAGCAGATGTCATACAGAGAGCAAGTGATCCATAAGCAGCTCACCTGCACCCTCGGGGCGGCCGACCTCATCTTCCTCCCCTTCAGCTTCAACAATTCCACTCATGTTTTAGAATATGTTCTCTTTAGATAGAAGATATAATTAAAGGCTATCCCTCACTATTCCCAATCTAGGCAATACTAGCCAGCAAGAGTATAAGGTGTCTTCAGTGCCAAATACTTCTCAGAATAATGCCAAAGTTATTAAAGAACATGGTGCTGACTTTTTTGACAAGGACGGACTAATGAAACTACTACAGATGTTCATGAGTATGACATGCTCCTGGTTTGGAAAAGACAAGACCCCTCCCCCATTTATGGCAGCGTCAGCCCACAAAGCTAATGCCATGGATTATAACTGCCTTTTCTTTGGACTAGTTACAACCTGTAAGAATAAGGAAGTTGTTAAAAAAAAAAAAAAAGCTTAAAATCCAGGTTCTGAAAAAGTAGTTTCATTTTGTAAAAAAGTTTTAGTCTGATTGGAAATTAAGTGCTCAAACCGCCATTCTTCTGGTAGTTACTCGACAGATTCTGTATCTTCCTACTCTCCAGTTTTATTGGCCTATACCACTGCCATTTGATTTGAAATATTTCAGGGCTTCCCTTGTGGCTCAGCTGGTAAAGAATCTGCCTGCAATGCGGGAGACCTGGGTTTGATCCCTGGGTTGGGAAGATCCCCTGGAGAAGAGAAAGGCTACCCACTTCAGCATTCTGGCCTGGAGAGTACAGTCCATGGGGTCACAAAGAGTCGGATATGACTGGGCAACTTTCACATCACTTCACTTCAGACGGCTTTATCCGTGAATGTGTTCCAGTGTTTACCAGCTACCTTCTAGTGGCTTCAGCACCAGTGTGAATTTTTTTATCTTTTTAAGTGCCATCGCCATCTCCTCTGTTCAGATTTTGACATTCAGGAAAATATTTTTATTTTTATGCCATACTGAAACCTACAATGTATACCTGACAAAGCAGTTAAATGTGACAATAAAAATCATGGAAAAAAAAAAAAAAGAAACCAGTGTCCTATGGGAAACACCTATTTGGCTTTTTTGGTTTATTTGATTTGTTTCTGATTTTGTGTTTTACCTCGAATAGTATTTACCAGTCATAGCTCTGAATGCTTGTAATTTCCCACATTTATATGTCACCTCATTAAGTTAAAATTTTGTTGGTGTTTCTTCTCACTCTTTAGATTTACCAAACTGACCCAATGGAGAGCTGGATGCCTAAGAACAAAGGTAAAATATTAACTTGTGTGGGGAAACTTTAACTCCAAAAGTTAGAACTAGAGAACGTTCTAGAAAGAACTTAGCTGGACTATGCTATGATCAGGCTCCCTGTCCTTTGTGGAAGGAATCAACAGTTTGCAATAAAAGTCTCTCCTCCCACCTCCAGTGCAGTTTATTGTATGTCGGTTAAGTCTCAATAAAGCTGCTTTTAAAAAAATGAAAAAAGTCTGTTTCTCTTTACTGTTTTACTTTGCTCTATATAGCTCCTGTATCACTGGAGTCTTTTACAATAACATAGACTTTATGTATTCTTGAGTAATAAGTTAAATAAAAATGCGTAAGAATTTGAAAAACAAACAAACAAAACTCCCCATCCACATTATTGTTTGGCTCACATTCACCAGAACCTATAGAGCCCTAGCTCCATCCTAAGTTCTTTCTGTCCACTGAGGAGGCATTAAGTAGGCAGCAGAGTTGAAAAGCAATGATATAAAGTGGGCAAGGAACAAACAGGATGGGGAGACAGGGCCCACTGTAACTGAAGAATTGGAGTCTGATTTTTCTGACATACCTCCCCAGCAATTATTAGAACCCCAAAGCACATGATTTTGGCCTTACGACTGAGTTGGGAGTGTTCTAGAGGAGGATAACGTTAGTCTCCTGTCTAGCCAGCAAGAGAAGGAAGCCTACTACAGTGAAAGGAATACCAGACTTAATGGCTTTGTCCATAGCTATGTAAGTGTGAGGAATTCACTCAAGTTTTTGAGATCTTTGATTCCCTTTCTGCAAATGTGTAGGTTGGAGAGCATGAATTTTAAGNCAATTATTAGAACCCCAAAGCACATGATTTTGGCCTTACGACTGAGTTGGGAGTGTTCTAGAGGAGGATAATGTTAGTCTCCTGTCTAGCCAGCAAGAGAAGGAAGCCTACTACAGTGAAAGGAATACCAGACTTTATGGCTTTGTCCATAGCTATGTAAGTGTGAGGAATTCACTCAAGTTTTTGAGATCTCTGATTCCCTTTCTGCAAATGTGCAGGTTGGAGAGCATGAATTTTAAGGACCCTCTTAGCTCAATTACACCACTTCTAGTCTGGAGGCATACACAAATCACAGCAGAAACTTTATTAGAAATGTCAAGTACATTCACAGGAGCTGCTCTTCAAATCTCCACCTGCTCTTCAAGCTGCCAATGATCAGTCTGAAGAGATGATTAGGGACCAGAAGCACTCCCTCCAAGGACAAGCAGTAACAGCATCAGCAGTAGCTTTAACTTCCAAACTGAAGTGTGAAGCCACATGGCCCCACTGTCAATCTTTCGGGTCGAGATGGACATGAAGGGGCACGTTTCCTTCACCCACAGAGGTCCTATTTTAAAGACCCCAGACATCAGCCTGCAACCAATGATTGATGTACAGCCTTTGATCTCCAAAAGTGAGTTGACATTTCCTATGGAACAAGGATGGGGCGACACATAGATGTTTGAGGAAATCAGAGAGGAATCCAGTCCTCACCTCATTCCTGGAACTCAGTGTCAGAACCTCTTAGGCTACACGCAGATGCCTGAGGTTTTCTGGCCTCTGAAACCATCAGAGGTTCAGCTTACCTTCAGAGATCTGAAGTTTCCCCTGATAGCATCGATCTGTGTCGTTGGGGCAGGCCAGAGAAGGAGCATTCAAACAGGACCCCACAGCCAGACAGGTTGGGCAGCGGAGGCCTGTTGTCCCTTTGGTTTCTGAAGAGTGAAGAGAGAGAAAGTTAAGGATGTGTCCTGCCTCTGGAGTTATCTCTCCTTGCTGCCTTCTCTTCCTCGAGTCTTTCCTGCTGATGCCTCTCTACTTAAGGCCCATTACTACCACCTCCCCATCCCTTTCCAACTGATTTCTGTGCTGTCAGAACACAATCCAACATGACTTCCAAACTGTGCATAGATGTGGAGGTACAGATACACAAAGGACACAGTTCCTGCCATCTAGGATCATTGTCCTGAAAAAGACAGACATGTAAGTAATTAACTACCATACAACTTTGTGGGCACTGCGGCCACGGTATGGTAGCAAAGAAATGGAAGAATGCTTAATTATCTAAAATAATTTGGTTGAATTTTTTCCCAGAATAGACACCTCAGGTGAGATGGAGGAAGAACAGAGGTTAGCTGTGTGAAATGGGGGTTGCATGAGGGTATAAAAGGCAACAGCAAGGACAGAGGCCTGGAAGTGTGAGCTGGCTTGGTGGATTTGGGAATTGTGAGAAATCACTAGGTGTTGATATTCAGCTGGTAGGCACATATAGGCAGGGCTGGACTGTTTCTTATAGCCAGCATCCATTCTGATTGGTCAGTACCATCTCTATTGTTAAATATTTTGAATCCTGCCCTAGCTAAAACACAATAAATGAGAGAGGGAAGAGAAGAAAATGACCTGAAAAGGTAGGTGTGGCCAGGTTACTGTAGACTTTGAGGACAAATGCAGGAACTGGGCTGTGGCCACATGGCAATGGGGAAGCCAGAGCAGTTAGACCAATGCCACCAGCCTGCTCAGAAACCTCCACTGACATCTTATTGCTTAATAAACCCCAAATCCACTTTACACTGCAGCCTTCACTGATGTCCCTCTGCTCGAAGTACTGTTTACATTACTCTGAGGTGACAATTTAGAAAAAGAGAGACAAGCAAAAGGTCTGAGGTCCTTTTGTGTATGGCCCACTTGAACCTAAACCAAGTAAGAACACAAAGAAGGAAGCCTCCCATTTTCTTTTCAGGAGTGTATAGAGTTTCCCTTATGGGGGAAGAGCACCCATCTCTTCCCTCACAGGGTACCTTCTTCGGTCTTTTGTATATTCCATATATCATATAATCCCTCTCTGTTATTGCAAAAGGGATCCTCGCAGTAGTTACTATAGGAGATTGCAATTAGGCCGGGGGCTGCAGCGTGCTGGATATACGTTATTGCTGGTGTCCCATCGAAGCTGCAACTCTTAGTGGCCAAAATTGCTGTCTTGGTCCCTGCTGTGAGACAGGAAGGAAAGAAAGTGGGGACGCTACTGTTTGGCCTGGGGAAGGTGGAACAGTCTTAACATGAACATAATCATCTCCCCACTCCCCCGCCCCCACCAGCCAAATCGCCCCTTTCTCATTTTACCAGTTTTGATCAGCAGGATGGTCTCTTGGCACAATGACCCATTGTCACAAGCTTCAACTTTCTCTGAGGTCCAGTTGAACGTGTTTGCTGCATCCTCTTGGATACCCTTGAATGTACTCTTTTGACAAAACAATTTCTGTGCCACTGGGGAGAAAAGGAGATAAAGATGAACACTTGTCCTTCTCTGCCGGGGCCCCAAATCACTTTTTTTTTTTTTTAACCAGAAATCCATCCTCCTTGACCCAACCACTCCCCCACCCCTACATTTCCAATACATACTGATCAAGGTCGGGGCTCCTACAAGAAAGAGGAGCAGCAGACCCTGAAAGTGACAGGCTCCCATGGCTTCTTTTAGAGACGTTTGGAAGAACTGATCAGGATCTGTGATTTGATGGACATGGACAGGAAGCTTTTCAGCCACATGGAATAAGATAAAATCTAAGCAAGCACCGACTTAAGGGCAGAGCTTACGGAGATATATAAAACGATGAATTCTAAAGTCATTCTGTCCCGATCTAGCTTGTGAATTTGGGCAACTTAGCTAGTTAACAAGCCTCAGTTTCCATAGCTGTACTTCTCAGACTCGGCCACCCAGACCAACGAGCTCAACAACCCGTACTCTCCAACCTCTGGAGCCATAAGCCGGCCTACAGGCCCCTTCTCCCTCAGACTCTGGAGTCCAGATTCAAACCTATGCCCTGGCGGCTCAGGTCTCTCGGCCCCCATCTTCATCCGAACCCGCGATTCTGAGATCTCAGCCTCGTCCTAACTAAGATCCGGGAGTTTGGGTTCAGCTGCCTTTTCCGGCAGGACACGTGATTCTGGGCACCCAGCCTCTCCCCCTCTCAGATCAACGAGCGCAAGCCTTCGCCCCGCTAGCTCCAGGAGTCCCGCTCCCACCCCAGCCTTATCTTTACCCAGGACCCAGGAAACTGGGTCCCCAGCCCCTCTTTTTCTCTTTAAGGGACCAAGATTCCTCCTGACTTCCAGATAATCTCACAAAAATATACTGGTGTTGAAGTAACGCCCTGGAATGGTACACTCTCGCAACCCGGCCTTCTCCTTCCAGCTCCCTGAGGCACGGAAGGCGGGACCTGTTTCACGCGACAGCTCATTCGAAGCCCCATTGGTTGACACAAAAGAGTCTGATAGCTCATTGGATGAGCTTGGAGGAACCCCACACCCCATTGGCCTATCCCTGACTGGCTTGGAACATACACATGCACAGAATGGCGAGTGGCGTGTAAGCTGGAGGACTGAGAACTCGCTGGTTTTGGCGGTGCTAGGGCCGCTCGGTGCTGGGGCGGCGCATACCCAAATGACCTTGCTTAAACTTTTCTGTTTGATCTATAGAGTTCAAACTTCCCTAGGCGCACTTGGAAGGCAAACCTTTGGCTTTCATCCCCCGAACTCTTCTCCTAGCCCAAATTCCTCTCCTGGTACCAGCTTGGCTCCTTCCCAGCATCCATCCCAGTGGCCATATCTGTTGGGAGTCAACTTGGCCCCCTCACTCTTCACTTGCAGTGGTTCCTGCTCAGCCCAGGCCTCATCCTCTGTACACACCAGGGCTCCAGCCTCCTCCGTGGTCTTCTGGAAGGCTCAATAGTGGGATGCTGGCTTCAGTGTTATTTCTGGCACCCTTGAAGGGCAGATTGCCATTGTAGCTAACCGATATATTGGTGTAAGTATCATGAAGAAGATGCATCATTCAGATTTCTTGTTTATGACTGGAAATCATTACATATATATATATATGTTACACATATGTATACTTACATATAAGTTCTCTGGATATAACGGAGATGCCATATGTGTTCTTTCAGACTTGTTACTGTTTCTGTGAGTTTTTTGGTATAAATGAATATTTATTTTTCATAGAGAAAATGCCATAGTAAGAATGGTGTTGGTAAAATTCTTAACTTTATGTGAAAATATATTAAGAACGTCCAGTTGGGGACTGTTAACATTAAGAATATAATTATTAATATTGTTATTCATGTAAATATTAGAAAGAGTTAATATACATAGTAAGAGAGCATTCTGGTCCAAACACCCTGCCCCTCAGGACCCAGGAATCTGAGCCACACTCCCTTATTTTGGGGACTCAGGCCTTAGAACTCACCTCCTTTGATCTGTAACAGTATGTGGTTTTCCTGGGTTATTGTGTAACTATAAGTCTGGAGCAAGGTCTCAGATCTTGGCCACCATTGCCAGTGTGGGACCAATGAGTTAGGGGAAACTGGAGGGCAGAGAGGGTGGTTGGAAGCTGCACAGACACTTGCTTGGAGCTCCAGAATCTTGTCTTAAGACTTATCCCTTCCCATGCTTCTGAGTAGCACTCATCCTGCCTCTTCAGTTCTAGCTCCATACCTGGCATCTAGCAACTGTAGTGAAGGTCATCTTAAATAACACATTGGCCTGTTAATTAGTTTGCTGAGGCTGCCATAGCTAAGTACCATAGGATTGAGAGGCTGGAAGACTCTTTTTCTGTGTGAGCTTTGGACATTGTTCCATGTATTTCTCCCTGGAAGGTTGTTTGCACCCAAATGCACAAGCTTAAATAAAGGGCTTCCCCCATAACCCCTGCTCTATTCTAAAATAAATTGCCTGTGTCTGCTCATTTAGCCCTGGTAGGGATACATGGCATTTTACTTGTGTGTTTTAAATTAACTTTTTGCATGGTTAAGATGGCCCCAAACCACCTCTGAATAAAGTAACTAAAAGCAGACATTTTAACAAGAGCTAGTGCTGCTTTAAAATGCTAATCACTGATATAAATATAGTAAGTCTTTCTTTGGGTTTGGTTTTTAAAGCCATCAGTAACTCGGTAGAAATACTTTTTTTTTTTTTCTTTATATTTGTCTGTGCCAGGTCTTAGTTACCACACATGGAATCTGTTAGTTTCAGCATGCGGGATCTAGTTACCTGACCAGGGATTGAACTCAGGCTCCCTGCATCAGGAGGTGGAGTCTTAGCCACTGGACCACCAGGGAAGTCCCCATCCTTCTCGTATCTTGGGAATTGTAGGTGTTGGTCATCTTGGGTAACTCGGGTAAGACATAATAGGGAGACCCACAGTGTTGCTGGCTTCAATGCTCACACACCACAAATCTTGGATATTGAGGTGCCCATACTTCCGGCAGTGAGCCAACTTGGTCCGTTACCCACCCACCCTGGGTGAGGCTACCCTGACGGGTTCAGATATGGAAGGAAGAATAAGGATCTATTCTTTAAGAATTGAGAGCTCAGGGGATCCTTGAGGGCTCTCAGGGTAGGTTGTGCAAGAGCATTTGTGCATACTCATTGGCTCTCTCTGGGGTGTGGGCCATGCTGTGCTGGGACTGACTCCACCTGGTTCATGAGAGTCAATTTTCAGGAGTTTTTCAAGCCAGTTGCTAAATACAGCCACTATTAAAAATTAAATTTTGTCAACTTAAAACTAAATTATATTGAAGCAAAGGTAGGACTTCCGTAGTAGTCCAGTGGTTAAGAATCTTCCTGCCAATGCAGGGAACCCAGGTTCAGTCCCTGGTCTGGGAAGATTCCATATGCTTCAGGGAGACTAAGCCCATGTGCCACAGCTACTGAGCCTGTGCACTGCAGCTAATAAAGTTCGCACACCCTAGAGCCTGTGCTCCACAACAAAGGAAGCCAGCAAGATGAGAAGCACATACACTGCAACTAGAGAAAACCTGCTTAGCCATAAATAAATAACAAAAATTTTAAAACAAAGGTAATAAATACTCAAAACTTATCACTTCCTAAATTATCTACTATTTTACTATTACCTATGCCCTTGAGGCTATTTATAACTATTGTGTTTGTATGGTGTGTGTGTGTGTACACAGTCTCTCAATCATGTCTGACTCTTTTGTGACCCCATGGACTGTAGCCTGCCAGGCTCTTTTGTCCATGGGATTCTCCAGGCAAGAATACTTGAGTGGGTTTACATTTCCTCTTCCAGGGGATCTTCCCAACCCAGGGGTCAAACCTGTGTCTCCTGCAAGGTTATTTTTTCCCAACTCCATAGGCAGGGACATCATGATAGCTTGAAATCAGCCACAGTGGGAGTATTTACACCAAGGACATTGGCAAATGCTAAAGATCAGAGCTTTTATTTCTCCTTTCAGGGAGGCAGTTGTTCATTTACCAGCGCACCATGAGTGTATGTGGCTTTGTGTTCAAGTGTAAATTTATGTAGAAAGGAGCTCTCTCCCCCATTTCAGTACTGGGCCTTTTCATGCCAGTTATAAGTCTATGAAGTGCATGGCACCGCCCGCCCTAGATATAGAGCATTTGTGGTCAGAGCAGTCCTCTTTGTTATATATTGTTGCAATCATATGTTTCAAATACATGAAGGAGTTCCCCAGTAGCTTAGTGGTTATGATTCTGGGCTTTCACTGCCACGGTCTGGGTTCAATCCCTAGATGGGGAACTGAGATCCTGCAAGCTGTGCAGCACAGCCAAAAATAAATAAAATTAAATAAAATATATGATTACTCCCAACTCCTGCACCATCCTTTGTGGTTTCCCTGGATCCAGTATTAATAGTTGTAATCAGTGCTCCCCTTAATAAATTCTACTCATTATCCAACTTGGGTGAACAATTTATTTCCTGCTACCAGGTGGCTCAGTGGCAAAGAATCCATTGCCAATGCAGGAGATGAAGGTTCAATTCCTGGGTCAGGAAGATCCCTGGAATAGGAAATGACAACCCACTCCAGTATTCTTCCTTGGAAAATCCCATGGACAGAGGAGCCTGGAGGACTTGGCAGGCTATAGTTCATATGGTCACAAATAGCTGGACATGACTGAGTGGCTGGACATCACTGAGTGACTGAACCTGAAGCTGGGACATTGACCAATTCAGAAATCAGGATCAGCAGTGGTATCCAGCAACAGACAAACAAAACTGTATTCTGGGATTAGGTTTCCACTACATGGGAGAAGCACAGGGATGACCACCTTGATGGAAAAAGATAGGGCACAGGTGAGAGGAAGTCCTGTGACAATCTCATAGTTGGTCAAGTTATCACTGGGGTAGCAGTGAAAGAAGTGCAGATGGAAAGCAAGGTATTGGGAGCTGGAGTGGATGTGGCACTTTGTTACTATGGCAACAGTGGTGCACAGGTTGACTGGGGAGTCAGCTGGTTTCTTCCGATGACCCTAGTGAGCAAACGTGGGGGAAGAGGAGCAATGGAAAGATGAGATTGTCCAAATGGAAATGTGATGGACAATCAGAAAACTCCCGTGGCAGAGGCAGATATGGCTGAGAACCAAGCCTAAGACTTGAGTGAACGGGTTGAAGAGATGCACTGCCAGGTAAATGTTCAATGTTGCTAGTCTGTGTTAAGGGAATGTGACCCTCAGATATGGGATGGAGACCACTCATAGGAAACTGCTTCTCCTCCAGACCCACAAGAACGAATTCCTAATGTAGTCCAAAGAGGCACAGGACTTGGTCTTGCATGTACATGCCACACATTGAGAGCATTAGAGAACCTCACCAGCTTGCACAGGCAGGAATCCCAGAGCGTGTGTGTGGGCAGATTCTGTGCCAGTTATGGCCTCTCAGCTCCAGATTCATTGCCCTGCTGGATCCTGCAAGCAATTTTGTTCATCTCCAGGGACAATGTTAGGCTTTGCCAGTAGAACGTGGTAGAGGGACACTGCAGGCTGAAGAGCTTGTCTTCCAGCCCCAAGTGTGGAGGTTGCTCCCTAGATGCACTATTCTCTTATCTTTGTCATGTGCTAAGTCGCTTCAGTCGTGTCCAACTCGGTGCGACCCTATGGACTATAGCCTCCCAGGCTCCTCCGTCCATGGGATTCTCCAGGTGAGAATACGGGAGTGTGTTGCCATGCCCTTCTCCAGGGGATCTTCCTGACGCAGGGATCAAACCCTTGTCTCTTACATCTCCCGCACTGGCAGGCAGGTTCTTTACCACTAGTGCCACCTTGAAAGCCCTGTGTTCTTCAGGCTTAGTAACCAATTCCCTCTTAATCCTCACCCCGCGTTGCTAGATGATGATTCTTTCTTTCCTTTTTGGCCTCGTGGATCTTAGTTCCTGACTAGAGATGGAACCATGTCCCCTGAAGTGGAAGCTCAGAGCCCTAGCCATTTGACTACCAGGGAATTCCCTCATGACTCTTTTATTTTTAAATATTCCCTTTTTTAAATATTTATTTTTATTTATTTTGTTGTGCTAGGTCTTAGTTGCGGCACTTGGGGTCTTCAGTCTTTGTTGCGGTATGTGGGATCTCACTCCCCGACCAGGGATTGAACCCAGGCCCCCTTCATTGGAAGGACAGTCTTAGCCACTGGACTCTCGGGGAAGTACAATAATGATTCCTTAAACTAACTGGGGTTTGATCCCTGGTCAGGGAACTAAGATCCCGCGGGCTGCGTGGCCAAAATAAAAACAAAACAAAAAACTTTACCTGTTAAAATTACATGTGGTTCCTGACACATGCCTGGACCCCGACTGATACAGATTCTAAGGGTGTGAGACTAGACAGGACCAAGGGGAAGGCTTCATGGGGCCAAAATCTCTCACAGGGAATATAGGAGTGGAGGTATCAGTTCAAGCACCCGGGGATAGAATTACTACTCTATTGGGTTAGTGAGTTAACTAATATTTCCATGCAGTGACAACAAGTGCGCCAACTCTCTCCAGGTGACCTGGCTGCTGACTCCACTCAGTGCCCAAACCAACAAGGGCAGAGGCCAGCCTCAGCCTGTCGTGACGTCTTTCCACAGCAGGACTCTTCAGGGCGCATACCCAGCTCTCGAGGCTGACTTTTCTCCCCACAGGGTAATAATACACGCTGTGGACGCTGCTCTGCCTTCCTTGTTCTCAGTGCTTCTGTCAACACTGCCATCTGGGGACTTAGGAAATGTCTGCTCTATTGCTACAGGATCCCGCGAAGTTTTTTAAAATTAATTAATTAATTTTTCTTTTCTTTCTTTCTTTTGCTGCCCTAGGCCTTCCTTGCTACCTGGGCTTTCTCTAGCTGGGGTGCACAGGCTTCTCATTGCTGTGGCTTCTCTCGTTGTGGAGCACGGGCTCTAGGGCGTGTGGGCTCAGAAGCTGTGACATACAAGCTTATTTGCCACATGGCCTGTGGGATCTTCCTGGACCAGGGATTGAACCCTTGTCCCCGGCACTGGCAGGTGGATTCTTAATCACAGGACCACCAGGGAAGTCCTCCCATGAAGTATTGCTTCCAACTAGAAGACGTATTTTAAGGCAAAGGAACTGAGGCAGTTAACGCCCCCCATGGAGCTCACTGGCCTGCCAGGTGCCCCCTACACAGACACAGTTGGCTTATCAGAAGGATTGAATGGCCATGATGGCTTTTGAAGGCACCAGGAAGAGAAGATACCTTGCCACCCAACAGGAGATGCTCTAGGTCTCAAACTGGCCAGTCTATCATGTCACCTGCCCTAGAGCCAGAAGGCAGGGGTCCATGACACAGGGGAGGATCAGGGAGTGACCCCGCCCATCAGTACACATGACAACCCACTTAAAGGGTTTTTGCTCCTGGCCTCTGTGACCTTGGGCTTGGTGTGGGTGAGAAACCCAATCAGAGCTCTAATCAACCAGAAGCCAGGCCTGCCCCAGGCTATTTCATGCTCCCCGTGCTACTGAAACAAGAGGTGGAGAAGACGACCAGAAGGGGGCTGGCTTGCCGGGTCTAGGGGGACTACGTTTGGAAGCCAGGGGATGCGTTGAGGGTAATATTGACTCACCAGTGGCCCTGTGGCCAAAAGCCAATAAAGACAAGACTATTGAACACTTACTTCCCTTAGGAATGAAGATTTGTGTCCCAACGATGTCCAGAGGAGGTGTTGGCAGGTGGTAAGAGAATGTAGAAGGGGTGGTGGAAGCAGGCGGCTCTCATCACCACCAGCCAGAGAGTCAGGGCCTTTGCAGCTGTTATAGGTTTTCCCCCCATTTCCCTCTCATTGTGGTTCATAAAGACCTGACCATCTACAGCTGTGGGCATGTGATCCCTTGTCATTATCACAAGATGATTCTATGATTAAGTAACAGATGGGAATTGTGTGTCTTCTGTATTGCGGACTCAAGGGGTGGATTGTGCGGTTTCCTTTTTCTCATTTATTCTCTCCCCTTCTCCCCCTGCCCTGCGTTGTGGGGACTGTTAGTGGGATCTCCACCTTCCAGCTGGGTCCGGTCGATGGGGAGCCCAGCAGGAGACCACAGGGAGGACACTGAGTGAAGTTGGGGTGTTAATTCCCCAGCTCCCTCCCTGTAGTGTCATTGTGGGTTGGGTGGATTTTTCAGCCTGAGATCACAGCTCCTGTCAGGCAGCCCTCTCTAAACACCACCCCCTTCCAGATTCTAACAACAGTAATGACTTCTTAGTCTTTCAAGCCTAGGATAACAGACCCAGTGATATCAGACTCAGGAAATGGTGCCAACCCTCTCATTTCTCTGCTTCACACAAACCACTATGTCAATTTATTCAAGTGAGGAGCTTCATTGGCACATCTTCACTTCCCAAGTGATGGTATGTGTGTGCTCAGCGGCTCAGTCGTGTCTGACTCTTTGCAACACCATGGACTGTAGCCCGCCGGATTCCTCTGTCCATGGAATTTTCCAGGCAAGAACATTGGAGTGGGTTGCCATACCCTCCTGTGGGGGATCTTCCCCACCCAGGGATCAAACCCAGGACTCCTGCATTGCAGGCAGATTCTTTACTGCTGAGCTGCCTGGAAAGCCCCCCCAAGAGGCCCTAATACTTCTGCTTGGAGGACCTGGAAGACTCTGCTACCACCCAAGCTGGTCCAGGGGGGCTGTGGACCAGACCAGTGAGGGATGACCTGAGATGTGACTCTCTCACTGGCTTCCTCTCCTCCCTTGAGCCAGATCTCTGGGAGCCCTGCCCTCCCCTCACATAGAAAAACCCCTGAGTGTGGGGAAAGGACAATGTCTTTATTATCACACACAGGTGGCCACTGGGTGAATGTCCCTCCTCCCAGAGGATCAGTTCAGCTGTTCTCAGGCCCTTCCATATGCTGTCACCAGGTCAGATAGTGTGTGTGTGTGTGTGTGTGTGTGTGTGTGTGTGTGTGTGTGTGTGTGTGNAGATGCACTATTCTCTTATCTTTGTCATGTGCTAAGTCGCTTCAGTCGTGTCCAACTCGGTGCGACCCTATGGACTATAGCCTCCCAGGCTCCTCCGTCCATGGGATTCTCCAGGTGAGAATACGGGAGTGTGTTGCCATGCCCTTCTCCAGGGGATCTTCCTGACGCAGGGATCAAACCCTTGTCTCTTACATCTCCCGCACTGGCAGGCAGGTTCTTTACCACTAGTGCCACCTTGAAAGCCCTGTGTTCTTCAGGCTTAGTAACCAATTCCCTCTTAATCCTCACCCCGCGTTGCTAGATGATGATTCTTTCTTTCCTTTTTGGCCTCGTGGATCTTAGTTCCTGACTAGAGATGGAACCATGTCCCCTGAAGTGGAAGCTCAGAGCCCTAGCCATTTGACTACCAGGGAATTCCCTCATGACTCTTTTATTTTTAAATATTCCCTTTTTTAAATATTTATTTTTATTTATTTTGTTGTGCTAGGTCTTAGTTGCGGCACTTGGGGTCTTCAGTCTTTGTTGCGGTATGTGGGATCTCACTCCCCGACCAGGGATTGAACCCAGGCCCCCTTCATTGGAAGGACAGTCTTAGCCACTGGACTCTCGGGGAAGTACAATAATGATTCCTTAAACTAACTGGGGTTTGATCCCTGGTCAGGGAACTAAGATCCCGCGGGCTGCGTGGCCAAAATAAAAACAAAACAAAAAACTTTACCTGTTAAAATTACATGTGGTTCCTGACACATGCCTGGACCCCGACTGATACAGATTCTAAGGGTGTGAGACTAGACAGGACCAAGGGGAAGGCTTCATGGGGCCAAAATCTCTCACAGGGAATATAGGAGTGGAGGTATCAGTTCAAGCACCCGGGGATAGAATTACTACTCTATTGGGTTAGTGAGTTAACTAATATTTCCATGCAGTGACAACAAGTGCGCCAACTCTCTCCAGGTGACCTGGCTGCTGACTCCACTCAGTGCCCAAACCAACAAGGGCAGAGGCCAGCCTCAGCCTGTCGTGACGTCTTTCCACAGCAGGACTCTTCAGGGCGCATACCCAGCTCTCGAGGCTGACTTTTCTCCCCACAGGGTAATAATACACGCTGTGGACGCTGCTCTGCCTTCCTTGTTCTCAGTGCTTCTGTCAACACTGCCATCTGGGGACTTAGGAAATGTCTGCTCTATTGCTACAGGATCCCGCGAAGTTTTTTAAAATTAATTAATTAATTTTTCTTTTCTTTCTTTCTTTTGCTGCCCTAGGCCTTCCTTGCTACCTGGGCTTTCTCTAGCTGGGGTGCACAGGCTTCTCATTGCTGTGGCTTCTCTCGTTGTGGAGCACGGGCTCTAGGGCGTGTGGGCTCAGAAGCTGTGACATACAAGCTTATTTGCCACATGGCCTGTGGGATCTTCCTGGACCAGGGATTGAACCCTTGTCCCCGGCACTGGCAGGTGGATTCTTAATCACAGGACCACCAGGGAAGTCCTCCCATGAAGTATTGCTTCCAACTAGAAGACGTATTTTAAGGCAAAGGAACTGAGGCAGTTAACGCCCCCCATGGAGCTCACTGGCCTGCCAGGTGCCCCCTACACAGACACAGTTGGCTTATCAGAAGGATTGAATGGCCATGATGGCTTTTGAAGGCACCAGGAAGAGAAGATACCTTGCCACCCAACAGGAGATGCTCTAGGTCTCAAACTGGCCAGTCTATCATGTCACCTGCCCTAGAGCCAGAAGGCAGGGGTCCATGACACAGGGGAGGATCAGGGAGTGACCCCGCCCATCAGTACACATGACAACCCACTTAAAGGGTTTTTGCTCCTGGCCTCTGTGACCTTGGGCTTGGTGTGGGTGAGAAACCCAATCAGAGCTCTAATCAACCAGAAGCCAGGCCTGCCCCAGGCTATTTCATGCTCCCCGTGCTACTGAAACAAGAGGTGGAGAAGACGACCAGAAGGGGGCTGGCTTGCCGGGTCTAGGGGGACTACGTTTGGAAGCCAGGGGATGCGTTGAGGGTAATATTGACTCACCAGTGGCCCTGTGGCCAAAAGCCAATAAAGACAAGACTATTGAACACTTACTTCCCTTAGGAATGAAGATTTGTGTCCCAACGATGTCCAGAGGAGGTGTTGGCAGGTGGTAAGAGAATGTAGAAGGGGTGGTGGAAGCAGGCGGCTCTCATCACCACCAGCCAGAGAGTCAGGGCCTTTGCAGCTGTTATAGGTTTTCCCCCCATTTCCCTCTCATTGTGGTTCATAAAGACCTGACCATCTACAGCTGTGGGCATGTGATCCCTTGTCATTATCACAAGATGATTCTATGATTAAGTAACAGATGGGAATTGTGTGTCTTCTGTATTGCGGACTCAAGGGGTGGATTGTGCGGTTTCCTTTTTCTCATTTATTCTCTCCCCTTCTCCCCCTGCCCTGCGTTGTGGGGACTGTTAGTGGGATCTCCACCTTCCAGCTGGGTCCGGTCGATGGGGAGCCCAGCAGGAGACCACAGGGAGGACACTGAGTGAAGTTGGGGTGTTAATTCCCCAGCTCCCTCCCTGTAGTGTCATTGTGGGTTGGGTGGATTTTTCAGCCTGAGATCACAGCTCCTGTCAGGCAGCCCTCTCTAAACACCACCCCCTTCCAGATTCTAACAACAGTAATGACTTCTTAGTCTTTCAAGCCTAGGATAACAGACCCAGTGATATCAGACTCAGGAAATGGTGCCAACCCTCTCATTTCTCTGCTTCACACAAACCACTATGTCAATTTATTCAAGTGAGGAGCTTCATTGGCACATCTTCACTTCCCAAGTGATGGTATGTGTGTGCTCAGCGGCTCAGTCGTGTCTGACTCTTTGCAACACCATGGACTGTAGCCCGCCGGATTCCTCTGTCCATGGAATTTTCCAGGCAAGAACATTGGAGTGGGTTGCCATACCCTCCTGTGGGGGATCTTCCCCACCCAGGGATCAAACCCAGGACTCCTGCATTGCAGGCAGATTCTTTACTGCTGAGCTGCCTGGAAAGCCCCCCCAAGAGGCCCTAATACTTCTGCTTGGAGGACCTGGAAGACTCTGCTACCACCCAAGCTGGTCCAGGGGGGCTGTGGACCAGACCAGTGAGGGATGACCTGAGATGTGACTCTCTCACTGGCTTCCTCTCCTCCCTTGAGCCAGATCTCTGGGAGCCCTGCCCTCCCCTCACATAGAAAAACCCCTGAGTGTGGGGAAAGGACAATGTCTTTATTATCACACACAGGTGGCCACTGGGTGAATGTCCCTCCTCCCAGAGGATCAGTTCAGCTGTTCTCAGGCCCTTCCATATGCTGTCACCAGGTCAGATAGTGTGTGTGTGTGTGTGTGTGTGTGTGTGTGTGTGTGTGTGTGTGTGTGTGTGTGTGTGTGTG
>SJYV01037216.1:165154-209354 GCA_006410875.1 Neotragus pygmaeus | reverse complement strand
TGTGTGTGTGTGTGTGTGTGTGTGTGTGTGTGTGTGTGTGTGTGTGTGTGTGTGTGTGTGTGTGTGTGTGTGTGTGTGTGTGTGTGTGTGTGTGTGTGTGTGGTGGTGGAGGGGGTGGTGATGAGGACTGGGACATCATTCAGTGTCCAAGGCTTTTGAGTTATGAGGTCAGAGGGAGAGGTGGGGTGTGGGGGTCAGCAGGAGCTAAAGATCATGGGGGAACAGGGTCAGCAAGGAGGGTGCCCCACACCAGAGGGCTAGGGACAGCCCCACCGCCCAAGCCAGGGAAGGGCCAGGGGCAGCTCCACTTTGGGTTAGAGGCTGGTTCACCTCAGTGCCACCCTCATGGGTCTCAGCCACATCGAAGACCCCGATACTCTGCACACGGCTCAACAAGGTGCTGGAAGGGTGGGGCATGCAGCCCTGGACGCCCACCGGGGAGACCATGCCACCTAGAGAGAGAAGATAGAGTCAGAGAGGGTTCAACACTCCTCATGCTTAAGTTCCTAGACCGTATTAATCCTAGTCCTTCCCCTACTCCACCTCAGACCAAGAGACCAGGCTCTTAGTCCCCTCCTCCCTCAGACCTAGAAAATCTGGGTTCCCAAGCCCCCCCACCCTCAAAGTCGTGAGCCAGGTGTGCAGCCCTGTCCCAAGGTCACAGGATAAAAATCTCTGGAACTGATCAAGCCCCATAGCAACTGTGGCCATGAGCCTCTGGATCTAAACCGACCAGTTCCCTGACCTGGTAGTAGATAAAATACCCACCCTATAGCATCCTAACCAATCACCTAATGCCACCATTCCAGTAGGAATTTTCTCTGTCTTGAGGCTGTAAAAATTGGCTGCTAGCCTGCGAAAGGGTTTGGCTCTCCCTTGAACCAGCCCACTGTTTGGTTTTCCCACTCTATTAAACTTTATTCTCCTCTCTTTCTGCCTCATATCTGGAAATTCTTTTCCAGCCTGCACACGGACCACAACACCAGGGTCTCAAGCACTCTCCCACCTCGGGACCTCATGAATCCAGGCCCCCAGCCCGTTCCTCCTCGGGACCTGACCTTCAGTACTCACCTCCCCGGAGAAAAATCTGACCCTTGTAACAGTGACTGGTGCCGTTAGGACATGTTACAACGTTAGAGCTTTGTGAGCAGGATCCAAGGGCCAGACAGATGGGACATTGCAGGTGTCCTGGGGCCGGGGCGGCTGGGGAGCAGAGAGAAGGTTGGGAACACACAGCCCTGCGCTTAGCTGCGGTCACCCTCCGTGAGCGCCGAGCTGTGTCTCTGGGGCCCGTCTCCCCCTATCCCGGGCCCCACCCAGCCCGCTGGCATCACACACCTGGACGAGGGAGGGCCTTGACCAGGACGCTGCTGCTGGCAGCTGAGTTGCAGTAGCTGGAGGAGCAGACCCGGGCGTAGGAGGCGACCAGCACTCCGGGGGGCCGCGAGTGGAGGGAGGTAGCCTGGCTTCTGACCGGGCTGCAGCCTTTGCTTCCCAGCAGGATCGACCTGGGTCCTGAGGGTGAGAGAGAGAAAGCTGGGTGGCGGGAGTGGAGGCTCCAAGGGCGGCAGAGTCAGGGGCTCGTCAGGCAGGGGACAGGTACGTGACCGGGGGCACAGGTCCTGTAGAGAGCACAGGGAGCCTGGGGCCAGAGTCGGGGTCCTCTCCCAGCTCTGCTGCCTCTCATTTCCGGCTGAAAGGTCACCTTCAGAGTAGAACGTCCTCTGAATTTCCCGTGGGAAACTAAACGTTTTCCGCTTTAAGCCAACACGCTTTAAGTCAACACGCCTTTTTCAATGCAAATTTCTGAGCCCAGATGAACCAAAGCCAGGTTTTTGGAAGCCAGTAGGAGCTCTGTGTGTGTGTGTGTGTGTGTGTGTGTGTGTGTGTGTGTGTGTGCCATCCACCACAATTGCCATCTCTTGGACACGACTGAAGTGACTTAGCAGCAGCAGCATGATGAACAAGAAATTAGTTTGTGAACAATAAAGAAAGCAGGACTGGCCCCAGATAGCTAGATGCATATGAAGCTCCAATACTCTGGTCACTTGATACAAAGAGCCAACACACTGGAAAAGACTGATGCTGGGAAAGATTGAGGGCAGGAGAAGGGGACGACAGAGGATGAGACGGTTGGATGGCATCACCGACTCAATGGACATGAGTTTGAGCAAGCTCTGGGAGATGGTGAAGAACAGGGAAGCCTGGCGTGCTACAATCCATGGGGTTGCAAAGGGTCAGACACAACTGAGCGATTGAACAACAGCAACAAATATGAAGGAAATGATTTCAGTAAGTCTGGACACTTGCATCTTCCCATAGAAGATAGAAGATTGCTAAATCTCTTCATGTGAGAGATTTAGTTTTCCCTTAATTAACAGTAATCTTTCCTATTCAGATTATCTGCCGCTTGCTGCAAATGTGTATAACATTCCCACTGAATAAATAACTCCCAACTTTTAGGTTGGGGTTTTTTTAGTTGACAGGGAGCCTTCAGAGCACAAATTGCAACCTTCACATCATTCTCCCGATCTCCCGTCCCCACTGGACTTCTGTCCACAGCTCTTTTGTTTTGTTTTGCCTGTAGCTTCCCCACTGGCCTGTAAAGCTACAAGAAGACAAAATGTAATGGGATCTATTGCACCTGAAACAGTGCCTGACACATAACAGCAGTTCCTTAGACTTTGAATGAAATGAGTTAAGAGCCGCACACGACTGAAATGACAGCAAAAGCTTTCTCTGTGCCGGCTCTGTTCTCAGCCCTTTGCCTGGACTACCGGCTATATCCTAGTGACCACCCTGTGAAGTAGGTTATTGTTATTGCCATCATCTCATCCCGATTTTCAGAAGGGGAAACCAAGGCACAGATAGAGGAAGAATTGGATTTAAAACTGCAAGCCTGAAGGGACCGTCGTGGGAAATTTAGTGCACAGAATCCAGGGCAGGGGGCTTCCCTGGTGCTCCAGTGGTTCAAATTCCTTAACCACTTAAGAAGGATTCCTTGTAATGCTGGGGACACTGGTTCGATCCCTGTCCCAGGAAGATCCCACAAGCTGCGGGGCAACCAAGCCCGTGAGCTGCAATTATGAAGCCCGCACACCCTAGAGCCTGTGCTCCCCAACAAGAGAGCAGTGAGAAGCCGGCGCATGGCAACTAGAGAGTAGCCCCCGCTCTCCGCAACTGGAGAAAAGCCCATGCAGCAACGACGGTCCAGAGCAGCCAAAAATAAACAGATAAGTTTTTTTTTTAATCCAAGGCAGAATATGACCCAGCAATCCCACTCCTGGGCATACACACTGAGGAAACCAGAATTGAAAGAGACACATGTACCCCCCAATGTTCATCGCAGCACTGTGTACAACAGCCAGGACATGGAAGCAACCTATATGTCTATCGGCAGACGAATGGATAAGAAAGCTGTGGTACATATACACAATGGAATATTACTCAGCTATTAAAAAGAACGCATTTGAATCAGTTCTAATGAGGTGGATGAAACTGGAGCCTATTAGACAGAGTGAAGTAAGTCAGAAAGAAAAACACCAGTACAGTATACTAACGCATATATATGGAATTTAGAAAGATGGTAAAGATAACCCTATATGCGACAGAGCAAGAGAGGCACAGATGTAAAGAACAGACTTGGATTCTGTGAGAGAAGGTGAGGGTGGGATGATTTGAGAGCATGGCATTGAAACATGCATATTACTATACGTGAAACAGATTGCCAGTCCAGGTTGAATGCATGAGACAGGGTGCTCAGGGCTGGTGCACTGGGATGACGCTGAAGGATGGGATGGGGAGGGAGGTGGGAGGGGGTTCAGGATGGGGAACACAGGTATGCCCATGGCTGATTCATGTCAACGTATGGCAAAAACCACTACAATATTGTAAAGTAATTAGCCTCCAATTAAAATAAATTAATTTTTTAAAAATCCAAGGCGGGGAGACACAGGACCCCATGCAGGGGTCTTGCCCTCTTGCGCAGCCCACGCACCTACATCTATGAGCAGAAGGGTCTCTTGACACACCTCCCCAGGGTTACACTGCTGCTCTCTGGTTGTGGACCACTCGACAGGGTCCCGGCTCAGGTTTGGAGACATCTGCAGCATGATTCCCTGATAACACGTCAGAACACCTGCGGAGAAAGAATCAACAGGGTCTGTGGAAGCCAGGGACCCGCTGTGTGTCTTCCTTCTGGTCCCACACTTGGGAAGATGCCCACATTCTTGAGCTACCCTGCAAGCCCGTTGGGCCCCTGGGTCCCTCGACCTCAGATGTAGAAGGGACCTTCAGGGCTTCCTGGTGGCTCAGATGATAAACAATCTGCTTGCAATGTGGGAGATCCGGAATCAATCCCTGGGTCAGGAGGATCCCCTGGAGAAGAGAATGGCCACCCACTCCAGTACTGGAGTGGACAGTATTGTCCCATGGACAGAGGGGCCTGGCTACAGTCCATGGGGTTGCAAAAGAATCAGACATGACTGAGTGACTAACACTTTCACTTCTTTCATTTTGGAAGTCTGAGCCCCATCCTCATTCTTTACCCTGTTTCTGCTCAAACACACTACAGGGGCCTTTCTCAATGCCCCCTGAGGACAGCTGCTCTTTCCATCAGCTGTGATGGAGACGGATGGCTCTTCCTTAGCCTGAGTCAATCTCTGCTTCCCTCTCTGGGCCTCAAGGTCCTCATCTGGATAGACAGAAATGTAGCCTGACACCATATATGTCTTCACTGAGCAACGCTAAGCTCCAAACAGAAATACTCAAATGCCTTGTGTGCACTGAACACTTAAAAGGTGCCCAGCTGCTGTGACCAGTTTCCAAGGATGAACCCCCTCCAGAAGCTCACCTCACCTGGATTGCTTCATTTCCTCCTGGCACCCCCCTACCCCAAACAGGCTGTCATCCTCATCACCCCGATTTTCAAAGTGAGAAACAGGGGAGTTTTGAAAGCAGCTTGCCCAGTGTCCCACCACAAGTGAGTTAGGAGCTAGGCTGGGAACTCAGGCATTATTCTGGCTCCTTGCAGGGAGTGATGGGGAAGAGGAGGACTGATGACCATCCTGGGCCACCTCAGCCCCTGTAGCCCTCGGCGGTCTAATTTGAAAACCATTAGAACGATTCTTGAGACCATCACACGATCAGCTGGGATGTGTCTCCTGATGCAGAAACTCTCAGGGTTGACCATGTAAGTAACCCACAAATGTGTTAACTTTCACAACAGCCCCCATGAAGGAAGGTCACTCATCCCCCCACTTCACAGACACTACATGGCTCCTGCAGCCTTCCTCTCAGCCTGGTTCCCGCTCTGCCTGCCCCTATTTTCCCGTCTTGGCCAATGGCACCGCCTTTCTTGCAGTTGCTCAAGTTGAAGACATTGCTGTTATTCTCGACACTCCCTCCCCTCTTACACCCCATGTTGCGCCCATCAGGAAATCCTGTCGGCTGAAGCTGCAAAATCCCTCCAAAACCTGACCACTTCTCACCTCCTCCACGGCTTCCACCAGGGTCTAAGACTCCTTGGCTCTCACCTGCTTCTTCCTGAGTCTCCCTGGAGGGTCCCCTCCCCCATGCCCACTTCCCCTTTACTCTATTCTCCACCAGGCATTCAGAAAGATTCCTATAAAAGAAAGGTTGATTCACATCAATCCTTTGCTCAGAAAACTCCAGTAGATCCTCAGCCCATTCAGAATAAAATTCTAAGTCCTTAAAATGGCCCCAAAGGCTCTACCTGAGGTGCCCTGCTTCCTCTGCACAGTCCTCCTGTCCTGCTCTGCTCCTGCTTAATCACTCTGCCGGAGTCCCACTGACTTCTGGAGTCTTCTTTGAACCATACATGGAGGCACATGCCTGCCCCAGTGCCTTTGGATATGCTCTGCCACCTCTGACCATCGGTGAGAGTCTCCTCCTCTCTGAACTTGGCGAAAGAGGTTCTAAGCAGTGGTAATCCTCAAAAGCTGGTTCAGTGGCAGAGCCCAGACTGAAACCCATGTCTTTCCATTCAGACGCTAAGCTCTTAACAGTTGCACTCTCCCGGGCTGAGCTGACTCACTGCTCTAGCTGGAACCACAATCCGGTTCCTTAGGGGAACAGTCAAGGCTGTTAAAATCCCAGACCTTTGGTTCTTCTTCAGTCTGGGCTCCTGCAGTGGCCCGTTTTGCACCCAGTCCTCTCCTGCCCCCATGCCTTCCAGGAGCTGTTCCCTGGGATGTCCTTCTGTTCTCCACTTACTCCCTGATATCTTGCTCCCCCCTAGCTGCGGGTTCCCCTTTTGGTCCAGTGGCTAAGATGCCACACTCCTGTTGCAGGGGGCCCAGGTTCAATCCCTGGTTGGGGACTAGCCTCCACATGCCACAGCTAAGAATTCACATGTCTCAACTAAGACCCAGTGCTGCTGCTGCTGCTGCTGCTGCTAAGTCGCTTCAGTCGTGTCCGACTCTGTGCGACCCCATAGATGGCAGCCCACCAGGCTCCCCCATCTCTGGGATTCTCCAGGCAAGAATGCTGGAGTGGGTTGCCATTTCCTTCTCCAATGCATGAAAGTGAAAAGTGAAAGTGAAGCCACTCAGTCGTGTCTGACCCAGTGCAGCCACATATATCAATAAATAAACAATTTTTTTAAAAGATCTGGCTTTGATGCGGAAAGCCAATGAAATAGGGACATATATGAGGAATATCCATTTGTGGCGTAACGGCTGTGTTGTATGTGACACGTGTGTGGTCTGGGCAGTGCACATATGTGGGATATGTGTGCGGTGTGTGAGCATGTAGCGGGCCTGTGGAGGATATGGGGTAGTATGGGAATGTGTGAAATGTGCACAGTGGGTGAGTGTGTGATGTGTGGTGCGTGTGTATAGTGACAGAGTGTGTTGGTGATGTATGTGGTGTGTGTTTGTCATATGAGTGTATCGTGGTGCGTGTCCCACATCTCTGTGCTGCGTGTGTGTGTTGGGTGTTGGGTGTGTGCTGGGTGTGGCGTGTGGTGTTGTATGGTGTGTGAGAGGGGAGGAAACAGGTGTGTGGTGTGTACATGGCACAGTGTGTGTGGTTGTGTCTCTCGTGTGTATTGCGTGATGTGTGATGCGTGTGTCTGATTTGTTTCTGAATGTCTGCTGGATTATGTTGCCTAATATTCCTGCTAGTCCCAGAGATGAGGGCCAAATAAATAAACTAGCATTAATTTAAAAAAAAGGTTGAGACTCTGTCCCTCCCTGACAATGGCTCCCCTGCCTTTAGCAGAAAGGCCAGCCCCATCAGTCTGGCTAGGAAGCTATCTGACCCAGCACCAGGACCCCCACCTACCTCTCGGCTCCCCCCACCGACATCCAGTCCCAAGACACAGCAGGGCGTTCCTTCTGCTTGGAAGGACTCTGCCTTCACCATCCACACTCCCCTTGTCCACCTGGAAAACTCGCCCCTGCTCACCGCTCCCAGCTGTACTTCATCCTCGCCATGAGCCCTCCTCAGGCTGAGCCCAGGGAGCCTTCTTGAAAACAGCGGGCTGCCCCCACCTCCAAGCCTTTGCCCAGACTGTCTCCTCTGCCTGTTTGTGCCCTTTTCCTCTTCTGTGAATGAACTGCAGCTCACCGTTAGGACATGGGTCATAGGTCACCTCCTCTGTGAAGTCCTCCCTGATCTCCCCCTCCCAGAACATCAGCATCTTCTTCCTCTAAGCTCCCCCAGACTCCCTTCATGACAGCCTCGTGGCTACCTGTGTCTGTGCTGTCTCTGTTCCCAGGCCCAGAGGCCCTTTAGGACAGGGCCAGGGTCTGAGTCCTCTGCGGTCTCCACGGGAGATCTTGGAATGCTGGATGAACTCCTGTCAGCAAACACCTCCTGGGGAGCCCATCCTTACCCAGCCCTTGTGCTGCCTGAGGCTGAAAACCTTGGTGCCAGGGACATCTGGGTTCTGTCCTCGAAGCTCCCAGCCCAGCCAGAGAGATCCAGACAGGAACGTTTGCTGAACTCACTCAATTCTCTGCATGGAGCTTGGTCAGGGAGGACCCTCCTCCCACTTTCTCCAGACCCCACTTCCCTCCTCGCCCACTCTTCTCCTCATCCTGCTCCCTGACATCAAGACACGCCAGGCCACGCTCATCCACCACTGTTCCACCTGGACTGGGTTTCCATGGGTGAGTGGGAACCCCCCGCTGGGTCCTCGTTTNAGACCCCACTTCCCTCCTCGCCCACTCTTCTCCTCATCCTGCTCCCTGACATCAAGACACGCCAGGCCACGCTCATCCACCACTGTTCCACCTGGACTGGGTTTCCATGGGTGAGTGGGAACCCCCCCCCCAACCCGGGTCCTCGTTTGGCTTACTTTCCCTGTCACACCTGAAGCACCCTTAACATCCTTCTGATCACTTTTTCTCTGTAGCAGGGCTGCTGGGGCCTCCAGTACCAGGGGTGGGGATTGGGCGAGGGTGGGTGTCAAGGGGAAGCCAGAGACCCCAAGGTCAGGAAGGTGGAGAAATAGAATCAGAAGCAGCTAGTCACGCCCAGCAGGGAACCAGCAGGCAACTCCTGCAGCCAATGGATAGAGTGGCATTCGATGTGGCCCACCCTCTTTGCCTCTCTGACCTTCCTCCTAGCTCCCTTGCTCCTCTCCCATCTGGACAGGCTGTCCTAACTGAGCCAGGCTCAGCATCATTTAAAACACCTGTCCTATAGATCTCCTGTCCTATAGATCTCCTGTCCTGTAGATCTCCTGTCCTGTAGATCTGTTCCCTGGACCACATACCTTCTCTGTTTCCTGGCATCCTCGTCCAAAGTGCCTACTGGGAGAATCCCTCTCATCACACCTGCCTGAGTGAGTAGTAACATCTGAATGACCTGTGATGCTGGTTTTGGTGGGATGTTTGGATGCCTGCCTTTCGCAGGGTTGTCATACTCCGGAACTTCTGCCCCTGTCACTTGGTCTTGTCGCTGTGACATTTACCTTTAGGACTGCAAGTCTCCTGCAGGCTGATGGGCCCGATTTCCTGGGTCCCGTTCAGCAGGTTGCAGCCTGCTTGAGAAATGCATCCTTGGACTTTGAGTCTGGTGGAGCCGCCCTCTGGAAAGCGGGAGAAGGTGGAGACACTGTTACTGGGACCAGCCAACACTCAGAGGGAAGCCAGGCCCGCCCTCCTCAGGGTCCACATCCTCACCTCCCTTTCCTCCCCAAGAGACTCAGACCTTGATNGGCCGACAGACAGCCTTCTGCAGACAAGCAGACTGGACACCGCACAGAACCTGGGACTGGAGAGGTGGGAGACAAAGGGAGGGAGGAGTAAGGGGGCTCTGAACTCAGACCAGGCGCCTTCCCTCCACCCTCCTCGGCTTTTCAGCTCTTCACAGCTCCCAAGAATCAGCTCCCTTAGCCTCCCTGGGCTCCTCTCAGGAAAGTCTGGGGAGCAGGGCATTAGGACCCATGACTAGAAAGAGACCAAGGTGGGGAGAGAGCATGAGATCTGGGGAGGGCTGCCTAGTAAGGGGAGGGGAGGGGTGCCCTGGGAGGACCCAGCGGCTGAACCGTGGAAGAAGACGAGATGCCCATGTCCACCAGCGATGCCTAAGAGTAGAGAAACGCAAAGGGCAGAGCGAAATCCGATTTACGATTGCAGACAGAAGAGGACAATGGGAAGCCACAGGTCAGTTTCAGTTTGGAAGAGGAGATGCCAAAACCCCGACGGGCAAGTTAGAGCCGCAGTCGGAGGTGGGTAGTCGAACATGAGGGAAGATCAGTCCAGTGTGCTGCTAAGGGACTGTTGGAAGAAGCTGTGCTGGGGAGGCTGGATGGGGTTGAGGGGAGGCAGGGAGGGATTCTAAAAGAACATTGCCCGTGTGCTCACCCCAACCTCCTCAACCCCACTGCCTCCCTCCTCCGGGCATTCCCTTTCTCCCCCCGCCCCCACCTCCGGCACCTGTGGGTGGGAGCGGGGTCCAGAGAGGGAGGCTGGTGGAGAGATCATTGCACAGATTCTCCCGGCACACCCGGGTGTAGGAGATGATGGACAGGCCGGGGCCTGCCCTGTGCTCGGTGACGCGGGCCTCCTGATTGGCTGCCTGGGTGCAGCCCTTGATGAGCAACAGGTACTGGAGGGGTTCTGCGTGGAGAGAGAAGCAGGCCAGGGTGGGGTCAGGGCCCCAGGGTCCCAGAGGGAGGGTGTGCATCCGGAAGGGTGCAGAGAAGGCCCCTGAGCGGCTAAGGTGGGCGCCACTCCTGGTATTTCGGGTCTTCTGAGTTTGTACACAGAACGCAGGTAGGACTGGAGGGTGGGAGGGATGATAGGGGCATCTCTCCAAGGGAGAGGCTGCAAGTCAGGAGCGGGGCCCGTCTCACCGTTCTGGGTGATCATCATCATTTCCTGGCAGCCCAAACCTTGCCCACAGTTCTGCTGGGAAGTCTTCCACTGGAAGGGCTGTTCCTCCGATACATTCCGCACGGTCTCTGCTATGGCCCGGTAACAGTTCAGGGCCCTCACTCCTGAAACAGGAGGAGCAAATCCATCTGAGCTCAGCCTCCAGGTGGATGCCCTCCCTGGCCGGGTCTCTCACTCACCAGGCAGGGCGAGGGTGATGCCCAGCAGGGCCAGCAGCAGGGCAGAGCTCATGGTCTGGGTGGCAGGAATGCTCGCTCCCACTCTTTCTCCCAGGAAACGGCACTTTTATATCTTGTCACACCTAAGGTAGTCCAGGAAAGGGCGGGGAGGACAGGGTCTTGCTAAACAAGGCCAGGGCCTCCCTCCGAGTCTCCATAGCTTAAAGGTGGTGGTGGTGAGGGGTGAGGTGAGTAGGGTGAGGATCCAGGGGGAGGATGGGGGAGGAACCTGTGTCCTCCTTCCTTCCCCAGACCCAGGGGTCCAGCTCCCCAGCCCCTCCTCCTTCAGACCCAGGATTCAGCGCCCACGACCCCCGCTCCCCCTCTGACCCAAGAGTCTGGGCCCGCAGCCCCTCTCGACAGTTAGAGACTGAGGCATCCTAGCCCCTAGACCTCCCTGGTCCAGATCCCCAGCCCTCCTTCCTGCAGAGCTCAGCTCTGTGGGTCCCCACCCCAACCCCGTTTCAGGGTAGTTTGAGAAGGCGGTTTCCTCATCTCGTAGCAGCTCGGCCACCTTCTGGCCCAAGATGGGGAAATGACCCAACTGCCTGTGAGGACACTGGGCGGTGAGTCTTGCCTGGTCCTTATGCTTTCCCTACCTGAACGCTTGCCCTCCATGGATTCCTGCTTCTCTTTTCCTTCCCTTCCCTTCCTGTGTGCGTGTTAGTCGCTCAGTCATGTCTGACCCTTTGTGACCCCATGGACTGTAGGCCGCCAGGCACCTCTGTCCATGGGATTCTCCAGGCAAGAATACTGGAGTGGGTTGCCATGCCCTCCTCCAGGGGATCTTCCCCAGCCAGGGATCAAACCCGTGTCTCTTACGTCTCCCACACCGACAGCCGGCTTCCTTACCACTAGCGCCACATTCCTATACTGCTGTCCTTTTTATTATCTTTTTCATGAACTTCCTTCATGCTTCCTCTTCTTCTTCTGTTCTCTCCACTCTCAGCACAACACGGTCCTAGAACCGCGGCTTTCCCGCCACCCAGGAGGGAGGTGAGAAATGGTGGGGGTGGGAGGGGACAGGTGGTGGTGGAGACTGAATATCTATCAGAGAATTAGGATATTCCTGGGCAAAGCAAAGTGTCTTTGCCAGAAATAGACAGAAGAGTGGTGTGCTAGAAGATCAGCTTTTCAGAAAAACAGCATCATAACATCAGCCTATTTCTGTGGTGTAAATTTTCTTATCCTGTCTGGTTTTAAGCTACCAATCATTTTCACAACCAGCTCAAAAAATTCCTAAATATTTAACATTTGGCTTTTGCAAAACCTGCACAAACCAGCTCTAGCATGCTGGGTAGGAAGAGACAGGGAAGAATAGGAGGTGTCTATCTGTGACTGCTGAGGCCAGATGTGAATGTGTGCGAAAGAGAGGGGAGATGGAGAAAAGATTGAGAACAGCAGCAGAAGAAAAAGAAATGAATATGAAAGTTGCAATCACATGTTTATTTCAACATCCTTATATGTTTTATTTTTCTTTGCGTGTGCAAGTTTATTTGTTTAAGAATTTCTAAAATAATAATTTTGCTTATTTATCTTTCTGGCTGTGCTGGGTGTTCATGGGTGTGCAGGCTTTTCTCTGGTTGTGGCGAGCAGGGGCTACTCTTCATTGTGGTGCACGGCCTTCTCATTGTGGTGGCTTCTCTTGCTGCAGAGCATGGGTGCTAGGGTGCACAGGTTCAGCATTTGGGGCCTGTGGGCTCAATAATTGCAGTTCCCAGTCTCTAGAGCATAGACTCAATAGTTGCGGCACACAGGCTTAGTTGCTTCGAGGCACGTGGAATCTTCCCAGGTCAGGGATGGAACCCACGTCTCCTGCATTGACAGAGCGGGTTTACCACTGAGCCACCAAGGAAGCCCCTGTTTTGCAGGCTTAAAATCTGCTCCATGGACAAAGGCATGTTCTGGTCATCTGCCACTGTGTCTCCACCACTAACATGACGGAGCCTAGATGCTCAATGAATATTTATTGAAGGAAGGGAGAGAGGGAGGAAGGAAGGAAAGGTACAACGGAGCCATCGCTACATTTGTATGGGTTGCGCGCTATGATTCACCCTGTGGCTGTGTGAATGGTGCCCTCTGGAGTTGTGTGCATACTGAGGCAATGTCCCTGGAGGAAGAAGGAAGGGGGGCAAAGAGGCCCATTAGGTTGTTGCTGGTGTTGTTTAGTTGCTCAGTTTTGTTTGACTCTTTTGCGACCCTACAGACTGTAGCCCATCAGGCTCTTCTGTCCGTGGGATTCTCCAGGCAAGAATACTGGAGTAGGCAGCCATTTCTGGAAGAAGCCAGACACAAAAAGTCACGTATTGCATGATTCATTGATGACATAGTCAGAAGAAGTAAATCCATTAAGACATAACTGGTGGTTTCCAGGGGTTAGGGGATGGGGGCATTGGGAGCAACCTCTTAATAAGTAGAGTCTTATTTGGAAGTGATGAAAGCGTTTTAGGACTGTCTAGGTGGTGGTCATTGGAGAAGGAAATGGCAACCCACTCCAGTGTTCTTGCCTGGAGAATCCCAGGGACGGGAGAGCCTGGTGGGTGGCTGTCTATGGGGTCGCACAGAGTCAGACACGACTGAAGCGACTTAGCAGCAGCAGCAGCAGGTGGTGGTCATACAACTTTGTGACTGAGCTAAATGCCATGGAATTGGTCACTTTAAAATGGTTTCCATTTAGTGAATTTCATTTCAATAAAAAATTATTACACTGAATGAAAGAAGCCAGATGAAAAAAGAGAACCTACTACAAGATTTCATTTATACACAATTCTGGAAACGACAAACTGATCTATAGAAACTGAAAGAAGGTGAGTGAGTGCCTGGGTACTGTCGGGGTGGAGCTGAGTATAGAGGTAGGGATTACAAAGGCTCGTGTGGAAAATTTTTAGGTAAACATGTAAAATTGTTCAAAATTTCAGATTCTCCATCTTTTTTTCTTTAGTTGACTTAGTTGCTCTGAGCCATGTGGGATCTTCCCAGACCAGGGATTGATTCCCGAGTTCCCTGCATTTCAAGGCAGATTCTTCACCATGGGGCCAGCTAGGACGTCCCCATGTGGAAGTTCCCATGTGGAAACTCGGGTGGAATGGATACATCCACTATCTGAACTGTGTTGATGACCTTACAGAGTGTGTATGCACATGAAAATTCATCAAACTATATACTTCAAATATGTGTGGTTTCTTGCCTGTTCACTCACTAGAGCTGTAATCAAGGCTTGAGGTTATGGATTGCCTGTGTTGTCAGGAGGAGAGAATAGTACTCCACCACTAATACGCCCAAGTTGGTAGACCCTGGATGTGTGCACACTGGTGTGCAATAATTATAACTGCTGGCCTTTATGTAGCACTCACTGTGTACAGGGCACTTAAGGTGTCTTAGCTCATTTAATCACCCAGGTGAGTCATTTGAACTTTACTTGACTCAACTTTCCTACCCCCTGGCCTTTACACGTTCTGTTTCCTCTGCCTGGAACTCATTTCTGCCCTTTAGTGAAAAGTGAAAGTGAAAATCTGCAAGTGTTAGTCGCTCAGTCGTGTCCGATTCTATGTGACCCCATAGACTGTAGCCTGCCAGGCTCCTCTGTCCATGGGATTCTCCAGGCAAGAATACTGGAGTGGGTTGCCATGCCCTCCTCCAGGGGATCGTCCTGACCCAGGGATCCAACTTGCATTTCTTAGTCTCCTGCATCTGCAGGCGGGTTTTTTGGTTTTGTTTTCATTAACCACTAGCACCACCTGGGAAGCTCCAGGGTGTTACAGTCAAAAGTACGTGCCCATGACCATGACCTCGGAGGTGAAGGTGTACTTCAACCAATATAGATTCTCCCTAGCAGTCGGGGCCCCAGCTCCAATGGGGACCCATTCCACCCACATAACTTGAAAAGAGATTCTAAATGAGACAATTGGAAAAAGCATGAGACTGTTGTGGAGACACAAGGGTTAGAGCAGTGTCCTGGTTCTGAAACCACTGTGTTTCTGTTGCTATTTTACTGCAACACGGAGGGGTTTCAAGACAGAGACTCAGAGAGAACCCTCTCTGGAGATGGCTACTTGACAGGAGCTCTAACTTCAGGCTGAAAAATTCACACAGCCAACAGCAACAGTACAGGGAGGGAGCCGGGGAATTAACACCCCAACGTCACTCAGTGCCCTCCCTGTGGTCTCCTGCTGGGCTCCCCACTGACCGAACCCAGCTGGAAGGTGGGAGATCCCACTAATAGTCCCCACAGCACAGGGCAGGGGGAGAAGGGGAGAAAATGAATGTGAAAAAGGAAACTGCACAATCCACCTCTTGCCTTTGTCCAGGTGAAAATCAGAGTCCTCAATACAGAAGACACACAATTCCCATCTGTTACTTAATCATAGAACTGTCTTGTGCTAATGACAAGGGATCGCACGCCCACAGCTGTAGATGGTCAGGTCTTTAGGAACCACAATGAGAGGGAAATGGGGCGAAAACCTATAACAGCTGCAAAGGCCCTGACTCTCTGGCTGGTGGTGATGAGAGCCGCCTGCTTCCACCACCCCTTCTACATTCTCTTACCACCTGCCAACACCTCCTCTGGACATCATTGGGACACAAATCTTCATTCCTAAGGGAAGTAAGTGTTCAATAGTCTTGTCTTCATTGGCTTTTGGCCACTTTCTGCTGAACAGGGCCACCAGCGAGTCAATATTACCTTCAACGCATCCCCTGGTTTCCAAACGTAGTCCTCCTTGACCCGGCAAACCAGCCCCCCTCTGGTGGTCACATTCCCTCTGGTCGTCTTCTCCGCCTCTTGTTTCAGCAGCACGAGGAACACAAGTGGGCAGGCCTGGCTTCTGGTTGATTAGAGCTCTGATTGGGTTTCTTACCCACACCAAGCCCAAGGTCACAGAGGTCAGGAGCAAAAAGCCTTTAAGTGGGTTGTCATGTGTACTGATGGGCGGGGACACTCCCTGATCCTCCCCTGTGTCATGGACCCCTGCTTTCTGGCTCTAGGGCAGGTGACATGAAAGACTGGCCAGTTTGAGACCTAGAGCATCTCCTGTTGGGTGGCAAGGTACCTTCTCTTCCTGGTGCCTTCAAAAGCCATCATGGCCGTTCGACCCTTCTGATAAGCCAACTGTGTCTGTGTAGGGGGCACCTGGCAGGCCAGTGAGNTGCAGCTTCTATCAGGGAAGAAACAGGGGCAGGAACCCTGTCCCCATAAAATGTCATTTTTATTGAACTGTCAACTGTTTGCACAGCCATTCTCTGGCCATGGAAGGTGTGCACTGGGGAAAAAAAAAAAGTGTGTAATAAGGAGGAAGCAGGAGTGGGGAGAGTCCCTGGAAGGGTCACAAAGAGCAGGAGATTGCAAATGCAGAAACGGTCATAAAACACACCCAGAGATTAGGTCTTTTCAACAATGGCAGCCCCATCTGCCTCTCTCCATACCTGTTAACCCCTGACTTCCTCCTCCGCCCATCCTGCCCGGCCTTGACTTCTTAGACCAGTACTAGAGGTCTGCTGCTATGCTCAGTCACTCAGTTATATCCAACTCATTGCAATCCTATGAACTGTAGCCCACCAGGCTCCTCTGTCCGTGGGATTTCCCAGGCAAGAATACTGAAGTGGGTTGCCATGTCCTCCTGGGTCAGGAAGATCCCCTGGAGGAGGACATGGCAACCCACTTCAGTATTCTTGCCTGGGAAATCCCATGGACAGAGGAGGCTAGAGGGCTACAGTCCATGGGGTCACAAAGTATCAGACATGACTGAAGCAATTGAGCACAGCACAGCACACAGCAAGGCCAGCATAGAGTCCTTGTTATAGTAAATGTCTTTAAACACCATTAATCTCTACATTTTAAGGGAAATAAACTGTAGCTTGTTTTTCAGATATAGAGTAGCTAAGAGGCAATTAAGTTATTCTTCCAGCTGATAATCTTTCATGTAGTTATTTCACTGCTCTTCTTTCACTTTCTCTGTTCTTTCACAATTTACAAATGATGCTTTTTAAAATTTATTTTTAAAAAACTTTATTGAAATATAGTTGATTTACAATGTTGTGTTAGTTTCAGGTATACAGCAAAGTGATTCAAATTATATTTGAATCTGTTCTTTTTAAGGTTTTTTTTCCATCGTAAGTTATTACAAGATAATGAGTATAATTTCCTGTGCTATACAGTAGGTCTTTGATGCTTATCTATTAGTAGTGTGTATAATTTAATCCCAAACTCCTAATTTATCCCTTCCCCTTTTCCCTTTGGTAACCATAAGTTTGTTTTGTCCTTGAGTCTACTTCTGTTTAGTAAACAAGTTCATTTGCATCATTCTTATAGATTTCACATGTAAGTGATCTCATATGATGTTTGTCTGACATACTTCACTTAGTACGATTACATCTGGGTCCATCCATGATGTTGCAAATGGCATTATTTCATTAGTTTTGTGGCTGAATAATACTCCATTGTGTATATACACACCACGTCTTCTAGGGTGGCTCCATGTCTTGCCTATTGTAAACAGTGCTGCTATGAACAGTGGGATGCAAGTATCCTTTTGAATTATACTCTCCTCTTGATAAAGGCCCAGGTAAATGACTTCTAAGCTTTATGATTCAGAGTGTGGTCCAATAGCCAGTAGGAATGGCATCACTCAAAACCTTAATAAAAATGTAGAATCTTGGGCTTCCCTGGTGGCTCAGTGGTAAAGAATCTGCCTGCCAACGCAGGAGACACAGGTTTGATCCCGGGAAGATTCGGGAAGAATCCCGGGAAGATTCCACATGCTGCAGAGCAACCAAGTCCATGAACCATAACTATTGAGCCTGTGCTCTAGAGCCCAGGAGCCATAACCAGTGAAGCCTGCGTGCCCTTAGAGCCCGTGCTCTATCACAAGAGAAGCCACCGCAGTGAGAAGCCCCCGCGCTGCAGCTCGAGAGGAGTCCCTGCTTGCAGCAACTAGAGAAAAGCTCGTGCAGTAACGAAGACCCAGCACAGCCAAAGACAGATAAACAAATGAGTTTTCTTAATGCAGACTCTCACGCCCCACTAGAAGAATCAGATCAATTAGCGCCTTAAAACTTGAGTCACTTCCCTAAAGAGCCTGCCACTTTTACAAAGCAATTGCTTGAGACTCACCTCAACTCTGTCACTTAGCAGGAAAAAAAAAAGGTTCACCTCGTCATTTCACTTGTGCCCTTTTTCTCATCTTAATCAGAGCTCTCAGATTTGCGCACATCCCAGAATAGAGTGGAGCCTTTGTAATGGCTCAGACAGTAAGAATCCGCCTGCAGTGGAAGAGCCGCGGCTTCGATCCCTGGGTCTGGAAGATCCCCTGGAGGAGGGCAGGGCAACCCACTCCAGTATTCTTGCCTGGAGAATCCCCACGGACAGAGGAGCCTGGCGGGCTACAGTCCAGGGGATTGCAGAGAGTTAGACGACTGAGGGCGCGACTAACAGAATAGAGTGGTTGGAAACCCGAGTGGGGCAGTGCTGCCACCTTGTGGGCATGAACATGCAGCAAATACACTTCATTTTGACCGTTCTCAGCTATAAAGGGAGAAGGCAATGGCAACGCACTCCAGTACTCTTGCCTGGAAAATCCCATGAACAGAGGAGCCTGGTAGGCTGCAGTCCACGGGGTCGCAAAGTGTCGGACACGACTGAGCGACTTCACTTTCACTTTTCACTTTCATGCATTGGAGAAGGAGATGGCAACCCACTCCAGTGTTCTTGCCTGGAGGATCCCAGGGACGGGAGCCTGATGGGCTGCTGTCTATGGGCTCGCACAGAGTCGGACACGACTGACGTGACTTAGCAGCAGCAGCAGCAGCTATAAAGGCAACCCACTCCAGCATTCTTGCCTAGAGAATCCTGTGGACAGGGGAGCTTGGTGGGCTGCTGTCCATTGGATCACATAGAGTCAGAGACGATTGAAGTGACTTAGCATGCATGCATACGTTGGAGAAGGAAATGGCAACCCACTCTAGTATTCTTGCCTGGAGAATCCCAGGGATGGAAGAGCCTGGTGGGCTGCCATCTATGGGGTCGCACAGAGTTGGACACGACTGAAGTGACTTAGCAGCAGCAGCAGCAGCTATAAAGGAGGCGGGAGGGTTGGCGGAGCGGGTGAAGTCCAAGTCTCAGCGTAGGTAAGAGAATCAAACCACCCACACTGACTGGAAGCGAGAGTCACAGAGACCTGGGGTGACATCATAGAGTAATGTCACTTTCCAAAGGGAAGATTTTACAATACCTAATAAAATGTAGTATTAGTGGAATCCTGGGTTCCAAGCCAAGCTCTACCCTTGGAATCTTCAAGAAACAACAAATCACTGTGACAGTTATTTTCAGACACCCAGCTCCTGCCTAAACTCTGCCAGTAAACATAGTTTTCCAAAGAAACTTACTTTCGTCTGACAGTTTTTTCTCATCCTGAGCCAAAATGTGTCTGGTGCAGACTGGCCAAGCCTCCTGTTACTCTCTGTAGGCATGGAAACAAGTCTCAAACCTTTTCACACAACAGACCTTCAAATACTTGTGAATAACCACCACGCACGCCCTACGTCTTCCCTGAGCCATTTCCAAAAAGACGTATTCTGAAGCTCCTTGACACTTTCCGGTCACTTTCTGACGGGCAAGTGAAGTATGTCAACCAGAGCAGAGACCCCGATCCTGGGAGTGTTCCAAGCACAGCTGCAGAGCATAGGATGAGCCACATCCTCATGCTGAGCGCTTCCCCATATGTGTACCTATGGCCGATTCATACTGATGTATTTAGAAGCCAAATCCCGCCTCAGTTCCCGCGAGGAGATGGGAGTCTCGACTTATGCTTCTGCCCCAGTCATTCCAGATCTGTGGGTGTGTATTCTTTCCGTTGTTTTACTTACTGTCTGTGCTGGGTCTTCACTATTGCGTGGGCTTTTCTCTCGTTGCGGCGATCGGGGGCTACTCTCTACTTGCGAGGCACAGGCTTCTCGTTGCTGTGGCTTCTCTTGCTGCAGAGCACGGGCCCTGGGGCGCTCCGGCTTCAGTAATTGCAGTGCGTGGGCTCAGTAGCTGTTGATCGTGGGTTGCAGAGCGCAGGCTCAGGACTTGTGGTTCACGGGCTTAGTTGTTCCGCGGCATGTGGGATCTTCCCCGGCCAGGGATAGAACCCATGTCTCCAGCACTGGCAGGCAGATTTTTTTTTTTTTTATTTCATTGGAAGATAATTACTTTACAATATTGTGATGGTTTTTGCCATACATCACCAGGAATCAGCCACAGGCAAACACATGTCCCCCTCCCTCTGAAACCTCCCTCCCACCTCCACACCTCTGGATTATAGTTACCACTGAGCCTCTAGGGAAACCCTGTTGTTTTATTTTAGTGAAATAAGTCAGAAAGAGAAAGACGAATATTGTGTATTAACGCATGTATGTGGAATCTAGAAAGACAGTACCGACAATCCTACGTGCAAGGCTGGAAAGGAGACGCAGATGTAAAGAACAGAATTTTGGACTCAGTGGGAGAAGGAGAGGGTGGGATGATTTGAGAGAATAGCTTTGAAACATACACATTACCATATGTAAAATAGATAACCAGTGCGAGTTTGATGTATGGAGCAGGGCACCCAAAGCTGGTGCTCTGTGACAATCTGGAAGGATAGGGAGGGAGGTGGGAGGGGCTTTCAGAATGGGTGGGGGCGACATATGTGTACCTATGGAGGATTCAGACTGATGTATGGCAAAAACCATCACAATGTTGTAAAGTAATTTATCCTCCAATGAAAATAAATAAATTTTTTAAAAGAAATATTTATTAGAGTCTGTGTTGCGCTAGAGACACAAGGATGAATCAGACCTGGTCCCTGCCCTCACTGAGGGAGAGAATCCAACCCAGCATCAGAGCACTGCAGTCACGTGAGAAATATGTTGATAAGAGGTAAACACAGGCCTCTGGGCACATCTCATCAGCCCTCCAAGAAAATCATCTACTCTGGGTTTTCTGGGCTCTCATTTTCCTCATTCCAAGTTCAAAGTGAAAAAGAGAGAGAATGCAAGTGTCCCAGATTTTTGCAGTCGCGGTTCAACCAGATGTTTACCTCTGGATAATCCAGGGTATTGGTGGGCAACCCCCAACACCACACTGGCGCACACAGCAGCCAGGCAGCTGCCCACTAAGGCAATTCCAGCAAGTCAGGAAGCTGGAGTTCTTGAACAAATCACAGAGCAGTTGGACTAACCCTCCACAGGTCTATGTGTGGGGTGAGAGCTCTTCAGAGAGACGTCACACCTTCTCCTTCTCGGAAGCCACCACCCAAATACATTAGGGACTCTGATGCTCCCTGACTGTGCATGCTAAGTCGCTTCAGTTCAGTTGAGTTCAGTTCAGTCGCTCAGTCGTGTCCGACTCTTTGCGACCCCATGAATCGCAGCACGCCAGGCCTCCCTGTCCATCACCAACTCCCGGAGTTCACTCAGACTCGCGTCCATCGAGTCAGTGATGCCATCCAGCCATCTCATCCTCGGTCGTCCCCTTCTCCTCCTGCCCCCAATCCCTCCCAGCATCAGAGTCTTTTCCAATGAGTCAACTCTTTGCATGAGGTGGCCAAAGTACTGGAGTTTCAGCTTTGGCATCATTCTCTCCAAAGAAATCCCAGGGCTGATCTCCTTCAGAATGGACTGGTTGGATCTCCTTGCAGTCCAAGGGACTCTCAAGAGTCTTGTCCAGCACCACAGTTCAAAAGCATCGATTCTTCGGTGCTCAGCCTTCTTCACAGTCCAGCTCTCAGTCCTGTCCAACTCTTTGCAACCCTATGGACCGTAGCCCACCAGGCTCCCCTGTCCATAGGATTCTCCAGGCAAGTCTACTGGAGGGTTGCCACGCCCTCCTCCTACATCTCTTGTGTCACTGACTGTGTGTATGAACAAATGACTCTTCTTAGGGCAACAGGATATGATACAACCAACAAGCAGTTTTGAATGTCTAAGTACACTGTACATGCACAGAGGAGCCTGGCGGCTACAGTCTACGGGGGCGCGAAGAGTCGGACACAGCTGAGCACACGCGTGCGCACACACACACAGTATACCGAAGAGTGGGGAAACTAAATAACAGTAGAAAATGCTTATTTCTCCCACTTTCCCTCACCTCCTTCCTGGAAGGAGACCCTTGTAAGACACAAAGACTGTGCTTGGCATAACCGAAGTTCTCAGGGTAAGCTCTAAGCGTGCCTGCTCAGTCGTGCCTGACTCTTTATGACCCAATGGACTGCAGCCCCCCAGGCTCCTCTGACCGTGGGATTCTTCAGGCGAGAGTACTGGAGCGGGTTGCCATTGCCTACTCCAGGGGATCTTCCTGACCCAAAGAGCGAACCTATGTCTCTTGCGTTTCCTGCATCGGCAGGTGGATTCTTTACCAGTAGCGCCACCTGGGAAGCCCTAAGTGATTGCCTATATAAACAAGAGAAAAGTCTGTCTTGGGAGTGTCTTACATCAATGCAGTTGAGAGACCCAAAGTCCTCTCCCATGGGAAACAGGACCCGACATCCCTTTTCAAGTCCATAGAGGGGAAAATTAGATGGAGTGAACCGCTAGAGAGCCAGGACTTGGGGAGATGATGGGGGTGAACAGACTGAGGGGACCTGGAGGAAGCTGTGGGAAGGAGCCCCCTGATTAGCAGCCTTGGGGCAGACTGGAGGAGGACCCGATGCGGAAGTAAAGCACCACCTCAGGCTCCCTGTGTGTGCGTGACCTTCTATCAGAAAAATGTTTTACCGATAATGGACTGCACTTTCACATGCTTTCTAACATAGCAGGTCTAGATAAAGGCTTACAAAAATATCAGTCAATTCAGCAAATATTTGCAGAGCACCCACAAAGTGCCAGGCTCTACATAAGCTTAGGAACTTACAAGCGAACAGTTGACAGCCCTGCCTCAAAAATCCCCACCCAGTCAGCTCTGTGCTCCTTCTCGGCCCTGCCCTCCTCCCTGACTTCCATTAACAGAAACCCTACCCCACCCTTCAGACCCAGCCCAAGTTCCACTGAACCCCAAGTGTTTTGAGCTACTCACCGTCCACAGTGAACTGCTGCCACTTCTGAAATTTGATTGTACAATATCCCTAGGTTTTATAAAGTGAATGCCATCTCCCTGGTTAGACTTGAGCGTCCTGAGGACTGAGACCATGGTTAGAAATTTCCAGGGAGTAGTGGCTCAGTGGATAAGAATCCACCTGCCAAAACAAGGGACATAGGATCGATCCCTGGTCCGGGAAGATTCCACAGGCTACAGAGAAACTAAGCCAGGTGCCACAACTTCTGGGCCCGTGTGCTTAGCGCCCATGCTCAACAACATGAGAAGCCACCACAACGAGAAACACCGCAGTGAAGGGTAGCCCCCACTCACTGCAGCTAGAGAGAGCCTGTGCAAAGCAACAACTCAGGGCAACCATCCATACGTAAATGAATAAAAAAATTGTTTTTAATAATAATTTTCCAGGGAGGAGCCACAGGAGTGCTTTGCACATTACACCAAGCTCAGATGGAGCCTTCAACTCAAGGACAGTCTCCACTGTCCAGTGAAGTGCCAGGCAGCTGCAGATGCTTATAAACTTTGTAACAAAAGTCCACAATCACATCTCCACCTGGTCCACAGGTGAAAATAATCTGAAATTGACAGGGCAGGAATGAGCAAACCAAAGCCATGCCTGGCCTCTTCCCTTCTCTTGACTAGAACAAAGTCACACCACCTTCTCTCACACCTGCCTGGAGGAACAGGGAGGACTTCCTTGTTAACCTTCCCCTCAGCCCCCCAAAGGCTTTCCCCAGTGGCTCAGCAGGTAAAGAATCGGCCTGCAATGCAGGAGACACAGGGGACTCAGGTTCAATCCCTGGGTCAGGAAGATCCCCTGGAGGAGGAAATGGCGACCTGCTCCAGTATTCTTGCCTGGAAAACCCCATGGACAGAGGAGCCTGGTGGGCTACAGTCCAAAGTGTCGCAAAGAGTCGGACATGACTAAGCATTTATTTCCTTTCTTTTGCCCCACAAACATCTCTAGGCCCTTAAGACCAGCCTCTCTTCTATTTTTGAGCCCAGTTCCTGAAGTCTCTGGAATGAGTCACGTCAGTGAGTGCTGCCCTTCTGGACCCTTGATGTTTGCTCCAAGAAGTATCACCTCTCTCTTTCATCTTGGCCTGATTTCAAACAAGATCTCGCACCAGGAGCCGCAACAGCCTGGGCAGACACTTTCATTATTGTGGCTTCTGCTTCTCAAATCCTCTTGGACCTGAAGCCTTGAGGGTCTTCCACCAACCCACATCCCTCTCCTCTAGGCAGGAGCCATGAGGCCATATACCACGAAGTTCCAATACTTTGGCCACTTGATGCAAAGAGCCGACTCATTGGAAAAGACCCTGATGTTGGGAAAGATTGAAGGCAGGAGGAGAAGGGGATGACAGAGGATGAGATGGTTGGATGGCATCACCGACGTGATGGACATGAGTTTGAGCAAGCTTCGGGAGTTGGTGATGGACAGGCAAGCCTGGCTTGCTGCAGTCCATGGGGTCACAGAGAGTCAGATACGATTGAGCGACTGAACTGAACTGTTGGTGTCCCACTGAATCCTAGCATCACTTCATAACCAGGTTCCCTCTTGAAGGCCAGCTTCATTCTGGGGGCCACTGTTCACCCCTCCTGGCTGGCAAATCGGTCTCTAAAGTAAACCGATGAGTTTGAGCAAGCTTCGGGAGTTAGTGATGGACCGGGAAGCCTGGCATGCTGCAGTCCATGGGGTCGCAGAGAGTTGGATACGACTAAGCAACGGAACAACAAGCACAGCCGCCTGCCTGACCACCAACAAGGAGGCCTGCTTTGACCCAGTGCCCCAGGGCAGTGTTTCGGCAAGGGAGAAGAGCCTCTCCTCCATCATCTCTGCTTCCCTCCTTACACAACCACAGAATTGGAGGATGCTGTCCACAGTGGGGGACACGGCAACATCTGATACTGTGCTGAGGCTGGGAGCGGGGAAGACAGGGGGAGACAGGCCGTGTCACCCTCTTTGCCAACCCTTAGCCTCACTTTTCCTTCCAGACACTGAGCTAGAAAACGTCACTCAAACGTATAAGGAAATTCAAACATGCCAAAAGAAGAAATCCTAGCACAGGTGGGGAGGTAGGAGGGAGGGAGGGGACGAGTACAGCGGCCAGGTTACCAGTCACCCTCTCGTGTTCCTACAAAGGCTTCATTTGTTTGGCCAGTTTTGCCTCCCAGATTCCCATAAAACACATGGTCCAACCTATTACCTAACAAGGCCAGCGCCACTCAGCCCTTCCCCCTCTCTCATGAGAATGCTGGCCTGGGAGTAAAGTGCAGATCCACCCCCCAACCCAAGCCACATTCCACGCACGGCCTGAGCCGCCAGGAGAAGTGGGGACCCTCTCACTGGGAGCTGCTGAAGAGTGGACGCGCAGCAGCACTGAGAGGTGAAATGAAGGTTCTAATCTCTTCCCTCCTCCTGTTGCTGCCACTAATGCTGATGTCCGCGGTCTCCAGCAGCTCACACACAGGTAAAAAAAAAAAGCCCACTTTCTATGAAAGATAAAAAGCAGGGAGAAACGTGGCAAAACAGAAAAGAGCATGACTGTACACACGGTAAAATGTAGCCCCTGCAGGCTACGGGGATTAGCGGTGAGTTAGCCTGTCTGGGTGGCTGTTTCTTAATTTGCAAAAAAGGAATGAACTGAACGTAAATTCTAAGAGTGTTGCGAAGTTAAAGGAGCCTGTGTGTATGGAGTGTCTGCAAGGGTAGCTGGTGGGAGAGGACCTTACCTCTCCCCGAGGTCTTGTTCAGGAGTATTGAGTGTCCTGGGGGCTGAGCCTGGAGGCCATCCAGAGAGGGCGTTGAAGGCAAGTGTGTGTCCAGTCAGTCAGTCATTGTCGATTATATTCTTCCTAGTACGCCAGACATGCCCCAATAATTCTTAATGCTATTTCATGGTAAGGTGATAAACCAGAAAATCACATCACCAGGTAGTACCCGTGTTTGAAGCTGTGACCACACCGAGCTGTTGAGACAATCCGAGAGCTGGTTGGAAAAGAATTTCCAGACACAGAGCATTACAGAAGGGAGTGAGCTTATTAAGAACAAAGAGCAGAGATAACGTGGGCCCTGCAAGCACAGCGGGCCGACCGCTCCTGACAGGCCAGGGAGAGTCGACAGTGTTCGTGGGTTAATAGCCAATTTTTATAGCTTTTTATAGGCAAAGACAATTCCTGCTGGGAGGCTGGCGTTAGGGGACTGGCTGGGGCTTTATAGAGTGTTTACTGGAGTGGGCATCTTTGACTAATTTGAAGTCAGGAAGCCTGTTAGGGATGATCATGGGCTTTTGGCAATGGTTACATGTGTGTGTCACGTCACTTCAGCCACGTCTGACTCTGTGACCTATGGACTGTAGCCCGCCAGGTTCCTCTGTCCACGGACTCTCCAGGCAACAGTCACAAAGGGGCTCAGTCAGCTTTGGAGGTGACCCTGGTTCTCAGCTCTGCTTCTGTGTTCTTGGTACAAGGCCTCACACCTGTAGCCTGGGGGGGGGGGGCAAGACTGCACACAGGGCCTGTTTGAACAGCTCACCTTTAGGAAGCAGATCCTGGGTTAGGAGCTCCGAATCCACCCCACTGTTCCCTACAGCTGGAGTGGCCAAGCCCTTAGCAGAACAACTGTGCAGAAGGGACCCCTCCCCACCTATGTTCCCACTCTAAGTGACTTTCTCCCCAAGAGCTACTTTGAAGTGAAGCAGCTTTGTTACATACTCAGCATCGAGTGGGTCCTAAAATCGGGAGTCTACCCTCCTGCATCCATTTCCAGCATCTTCTCCCTTATAGAGTTCTCTGGAAGCCGCTGGGCCCCATGGCCTAGCGGGGATGCCCTAGATCAGCATTCTGGGAGGGAAGTCTTTTCCACCGCTGTGACGAGCCCTGAGGCTGGAGACCTCAGCTTGGACTCCAAGCTCCAGTCTCAGCCCTTTCCCAGCCATCCCCTCCGCACCCCGCGCTAACAGGGGCCCGTGTTCCTCTCAGCCGGAATCTCAGAACCTCGGCTGCTCCCCAGCTGCTCTTGTGTCTTCCCACCAGCTCGGTTCTGCTCCCACAGCCGCCCTGATGCGACCCAGAGGCAGATGTGAGCCCTCCCTCCCCTGCACAAGCTCGGCCCTGACTGGACTCTCTGCACGGTCTGCGTACCACCTTGAGTTGAGTGTCGGTGCGTCTCCTACTCCAACCGCTGCCCTTCTGCGCTGTAACCTCGCCACTGGCACAGCCTGGTGTCTTGTTTCCATGTCCCTATCGTGACCCGGCAAAGTGTTCAGTAAATATATCTAAGTGGAAGAATAAATCCTCAGGTTTCTAAGTTCAAAATGTTCCCCTTAGGAGACGGGACACCTTGGTTTCATAGCAGCTCTGTTGACATTAGAGATTAATAATTCTTCTTGCAAGGTGGGCAGGATGCCTTGTTCTGTTCTTCCTAACCTGTTTAGCAACATCCAAGTGGCCTCTACCCTCTAGAAGCCAACAGCGGCCTCTTCCCGCCCCCACCCCATTAATACAGCCAAAGATATCTCCCGACATGGCCAAACATCCCCTGGAGGGGGACCCACTCCCCAGGGGAGCCACTGTTTTACCAATAATTCTCAAACACAGTGACACATTTAGACTCACCCAGACCTTTAGATTCAGACTTGAATTCAGGGGATCGACCGTGATCCAAATCTTGGCTCCATCGCTCACTTTGTAACTCTGGGGTGGGTGTGTGCGTGCACGCATTCAGTCATGTCCGACTGTTTGTGACCCCATGGACTATAGCCCATCAGGTTCCTCTGTCCATGGGATTCTCCAGGCAAGAATACTGGAGTGGGTTGCCATTTCTTTCCTTCTCCAGGGGATCTTCCCGACTCCAGGGATCAAACCCGCGTCTCCTGTGTGGCTGGTGGATTCTTTGCCCACTGCACCACCTGGGAAACCTCTTGGAACCCTGGACAAGATGCTTAACCTTTTTAAGCTTCATTTTAAAATGAGTAAAATACCACTTAGCATGTACAACTGTTGCAAAGAGTAAATGATGGATACCGTGAACCTAGTAAGTGTTCAATAAATCGAGTGAGTAAAATTTCATTCTCAAGTAGCTACAAAGGCACAAGGGCAATGAGATGGGGAAAGCTCACTGCGGCCACCGGCGGGTGCAATTACAGGCTCAATTCCCATTTCCCAGGCAAGGGTAGTTGCAATGTTGGACCAAGTCTGGTGAGCAGAAATAACACTACACAATCCTCCTGCCCAGAAATCTCCAAATAAAAAATCTGATCTTGCTTTATCTCTTAAAATAACCACATACCTGCTTAATATGCTTTTCATGGGGAAGTGGGGAAAAATAAATAACTGAGAAGCAGTGACAGTGTTAAGAAATAAATGACTTACAATAACAGAGTAATTCCTTATAAGATGCCCTATTAATTATAAGGTTACTTATGATAAACAGCTCCCATGACATTAGGTCATGTAGGTTCGAAGAGAGAATAATAGGCTAAGAGCCTTGGATCTAGGTTTTAGCTCCAGATGACTCACCATTAACTCTGTGAACTTGGGCATTGCATTAGCTCTCTCTGGGCCTCAGTTTTCTCACCTCAAAATAAAAGAGATGGTGATTCACTTAATTAGTGCAATGCTATAACAACAGCTTGGTAATGATATCAAGAAACACAAAACGGAAATAAGAGAGCATCAGGTGACAAGACAGACCTGAATACAGACAAAAGGAGAAATGGATTTGTTCCAGAGGGAAAAAGGTAAATATCATCCTCTTATATTAACAGTTGAACTGGGACTATGGATTCAAATATAAGCAAACACAGAGGTCAGGTGAAGTTCCTGGTTGGTTTATGGAATAATCTGCTCTTTGCTCTTATTTCTTGAGTCAGGAGGATTATAATGCATGCAGGGCAGGGACCTTAATGGGGATGTTGTCAGGTCTTGATCAACACCCCGTCTTGTCTTCTATGCAGAAGCTGTTCTTTCTCTTCCTACCTCCAGCTAAGCTTTTCTCTAGGCCAGATTTTACACTTCAGTTCCTTATCCATTGAAAATACTCCTCTCTTGAAGTACCCTAGATCCCTGAGTAAAAAGAAAGAGCAATGGAGCTGCACTGACCCAGAAGCACAGAGATCAGGAACCAAGTTTTCTTGGCGCCTTCCCTTTCCAGTGCCTGGAAGTTACCATTTTCCTTCCTACAGGGGTTGCCAGAGGCCAGAGGGACCAACGCCAAGCTTCTGGGAGGTGGCTCCAAGAAGGAGGCCAAGAATGTGAGTGCCAAGGTCAGTAACACAATTTTGACAACAACAGCGCGCCGTCGAGATCCCCACTTGCTCCCCTGAATCCCTCTGGAGCAGAGCAGATATTACCTGAGCGGCCCTCGCCCCCTGCCCTCTCCCCCACCCCACCACTCCTTTCTTCCTGAGTCTCATGTAAGAGCCAGACTCCTCCAGGGTCCAGGGGAGCTGGCGGAAGGTCTGGCTGGCCCCCTCTCCCTTACCCTTTTCCCCAACAACCCAGGGCTGCCTTCCAAGAGGTTCCTGGACCCCATCCTCAGCCCAATTTTACTCATAGGCAAGACAGAAATCAGAGGGGCAAAATGGCTTAGTTGAAGTAAAGCAGCCACTGAAAGGCAGACACCTCTTATTCCTCTTTTTTTTTAAGTTTATGTTTAATTGGAGGATCATTGCTTTACAATATTGAGTTGGCTTCCGCCAAACAACGTATATCAGGCCTATGTATACATATGTCCCCTCCCTCTCAAACCTCCCTTCCACTCATTGCTCATTTTTTTGGTCTCCTTAATGACACTACAAACCTGCCACCAGATTCTTGCCCTTGAAAGTGAAACATACTCAGTTGTGTCTGGCTCTTTGTGACTCCATGGACTGTACAGTCCAGAGAATTCCCCAGGCCAGAATACTGGAGTGGGTAGCCTATCCCCTCTCCAGCAGATCTTCCCAGCCCAGGAACTGAACCTGGGTCTCCTGCATTGCAGGTGGATTCTTTACCAACTGAGCTATCAGGGAAGCCCATTCTTGTCCATACAGGTCAACAAAACAACTCAGAGACCCTGGTGGTCATATGACTGTTCTGTGTTGACGCTTTCCCACTGGAAAAACAGCTGGGAGCCAAGGGAGATGGCAAGTCAAGTCCTGGCCCTCAAACATATGAACCTTCCTAAGCAGCAACCCTCTTATTTCAGATTGGTTCCTGAAAGCCCCTAGAACACCCATCAGAGCTCCCAGGCTGACAAAGAAGCCGTGTCCCTGTGATCGTTTCAAGGCCAGGATGAAGAAAACCAGTAAGTGGTCAAAGAATGACCCTCCTTAAACCAAAGTCGCTCCTTAAACCAGTGGAATCAACTAGGGATAAGAATGAAAGTGTCAGTCACTCAGTCCTATCTGACTCTTTTCGGCCCCATGGACTGTAGCCTGCCAGGCTCCTCTGTTCTTGGGATTTTCCAGGAAAGAATCCTGGAGTGGGTTGTCATTTCCTTCTCCAGGGTTCTTCTTGACCCAGAATCGAACCTGGATCTCCTGCACTGCAGGTGGATTCTTTAACATCTGAGCCCCCAGGGAAGCCCCACCTAGAGATGAAGCAGGGGTTAAGAGACAAGAGAGATGAGATGAAGATCAGGATTAGCATGCATCTCAGCTCATCCCACTCAAGGTCAATGTGTGGGGAAATAGGAAGAGCAGGAAAAGCAAAATACAATTCCTCTGATATTAGAGACGGCTCGCCAAAGCCTCCGATGATAGAACGTCATTGCTTATCAAAGTGGAGGGAGATGGGGCTGTTGGCGAGCTGGTCACTGGTCTCTGATGATGACACCAGTGTCGGTGTCAAACAATGAGATTCCTCCCTAGTCTAGGTATAATTAAATGTCATATAAAAAGTATACTGGCAAGTGTTAAACTGATGGGTATTGTGGCATTATTATGATATTACATGATCGAGAATGGGATGATCCCTGGAGAAAGAAATGGCAACTCACTCCAGCATTCTTGCCTGGGAAATCCCACAGATAGAGGAGTCTGGGGTGGCAAAGAGACGCCACTTAGTGACTAAACAACAACGACATTTATATACAAAAGGTATAGAAAACTATGCCGCAAACTAGTAACAACAGTTTGCTCACCAGAATCAAGAGTGGAAGCAGGGGTTGGGGCATCCTTTATCTCCTTACTGTAGATATTTTTTCATTTAAATTTTCCCCCCATGGGATGAGTCTCACTCGTAACATTTTAAACGCTCTCATTTAAAAAATTAAATTCTAAGAATGTTTTTAACGGCAGTGTCTCCCTTTCCTCTTCACCCTAGGACACCAAAGACATCACAGGAAGTCAAACAGGCCCTCCAGAGCCTGCCAGCAGTTTCTCACGCGGTGTCTGCTGGAAAGCTTGGCTCTGCCCTTATAGGTGTGCTGAGACCCCACCCTGCCGATGGAACATTCTCAGTCAAAAAAGCTGTGAGTGCGCCTAGAAGACGCTCCTCTCCCATCTCACGTTCCCCTATTCCTGTCCCCACTCCCTAAATCATCCCAAATGCATTTCCTCTGAGATTATTGCCCCCTCCAGTGTCTTCTTCTCTTGTCAGGCTTTTCCTGGGGCTGCCCCTTCACACAGCCTTAAGCTTACTTACCTGAAAGAAACCAAGAATCTCTGAGTACCTAGCTGGTCCTCCCCGACTGTAAACACAAGCAGGAAAACAGCAAACAAAATCAATAAATATACTTAAATGTAATAGATCAAAATCATTTTCAAATGGGGTCTTGAAATGCACATTCAATCCAGACGACCCACTTTACCCTGTTCATTCCAAACAGTTCCCAGGTTACATACACACCTCTATCCAACACCACCTTCAGTCTTTCTCCGCTGCCTAAATTTTTACTCTTTTACTCATCCAACAAACCTTCCTGAGGTAAGAGCTAGGTAGGGCAAAGGAAGCAGTGAAAGCAATGGATCAGACATTGTCTTACTATAGATAATACAAGTTTAAAAAGAACCTGGCAACATCTCCTAGCATTTAAAATGCCTCCCCAGTATTTATGATGATCACCACCGTTATCATCACAAATGGTCACCGGACTCTGAGTTTCCAGGCAACCACAGCAGAGATATGTGCAGAGGCAGGGCTCAAGAAGAGTGCTCGCTCACTTGGTCACGACGGACTCTTTGTGACCACATAGACTATAGCCTGCTGGGCTCCGCGGTCCATGAGATTCTCCAGGCAAGAACACAGGAGTGGATGGCCATGCCCTCCTCCTCTTCCCGATGTAGGGAATCAAACCAGCATCTCCCGTGTCTCCTGCATTGCAGGTGAGCCACCTGGAAGAGACAGTGTGGAAGATCTCAAATGCCGCTAAAAAGGGCTTCCCAGCTGTAAAAATGGAAAGATATCTTTTTTTCTTTTTTAACATGGGAATAAAATGATCACAACAATAATATAAGGAAATTAAAGTGGGAACCATTAGAAAGAATAAATAAAGAGGAGAAAGTTACAACGGGGTACATCCCGCTTCCCTCTCTGATCTTTTCCTCAAACATCAGAAGGGGAAGTAAGAAAAAGGAACACTTGAGACTTCCCTAGAGGTCCAGTGGGCAAGACGCCGCATTCCTAATGCAGGGCCCCCAAGTTCGGTACCTGGTCAGGTAACTAGACCCTACATGCTGCCACTGAGAGTGTGCATGCTGAAACTAAAGATCCTGCCGACAGATGTCAACAGGAAGAACCCACGAGCTACAACTAGGACCTGGTGCAGCCAAGTAAATATTTTTTTAATCGAGAAAGAAAAGGAACATTCCTCCAGAGTCTAGCTTCTGTCATCTGGATAAAACAGAGGACTCAGCTGGGATGCTACCTTCATGAGAAGAAATATTTTATCTGAGTGGGGAGTGGAATGGGGCCCCTTCAAGACATAACCCTCTGGTGGGAGGTGATAGACACCCAGCTTCCTCCTGTCCCCGCCCTTCCTCCTACAGCAAGAGACAAGTGCTTCTCTCGGCACAGGAGCGGGGAGCCAGCGGTGCTCAGCCCACTTGCCGACCGCCTCCGAAAGGAAGACCAGGGATGCCAGGTTGAAGCAGTGGAGTCCAAGATGGTGGGAGAGCCATCATGAGTATTCCACAAGGGATCTGTGACAAAGGAGGTCTGTGAGGACCCAGAGGGATGGAGCCAGGGAGATCACTATCTCCCACGAGGGCTTCCCTGGTGGCTCAGAATTGGCAAAGAATTCGCTTGCCAATGCAGGAGACACAGGTTCGATCCCTGGTCCGGGAAGATCCCACATGCCGCAAAGCAGCTAAACCCGTGTATCACCACTACCAAGCCTGTGCTCCAGAGCCTAGGAGCCGCAACTAGTGAGCCCACGTGCTGCAACTACTGAAGCCGGAGCGCCCCAGAGCCCGTGCTCCTCAACAAGAGAAGCCGCCACAACCAGAGAGCAGCCCCCGCTCACCACAGCTAGAGATAAACCCATGCAGCTGCAGAGACTCAGCACAGCCAAAAATAAATAAATAAAATTATTTAAAAATATATATGTATATATATTATATATATATATCTCCCTTGAGGGGAAAAAAAAAAAAAAAACCCACAGCAGAGCCAGATTCTAAGTTGGTATTTAAGCCTGTTAGAGATTTATGCATTGGAGAAGGAAATGGCAACCCACTCCAGTGTTCTTGCCTGGAGAATCCCGGGGACAGGGGAGCCTGATGGGCTGCCTTCTATGGGGTCGCACAGAGTCGGACACGACTGAAGCGATGTAGCAGCAGCAGCAACAGAGAATCAAAGCCACACCAGACAACGATAACCCAGCTGGAGCCTGCACCAGAAAAAACATCCAGACCAGCCAGCATCTGAGGATCAGCAAGGACCCAGTAGACAGGGATCCAATAGCCCACTGCACAGCAAAGACCCTCCTCACTCAGCAGGAGCCCCTTGCCCATCACCAAGCTGAAGCCCAGCAGGAACCGTGAGCACAACAAAAGTCCGCTCTGCACCAGGAATTTCGTGCCCCACAGGCCTCTGCCCCGCAGACGTCATCTCTCATCCAAAGGGTGCCCTTCAGTAAACAGGAAGCTGCCTCCCAGCACAGACCTGAGCCAGGACAAGAATCTAGAACCCAACAGAACCCAGAACTGAGACAGGGATCCGGAGCCCAGCCAGAACCTGGTCCTATAGAACCTCTTGTAGCCTCACCTAGAAGAAGCCAGATCAACCACCTCTGGCCCAGTCTAGACCTCAACCCCAAAATGGACCACCAGCCCAGACTAAACCTATGTCCTGAGAAAGATGGCGAGAGTCGGACCCTGCAGGCTCAGCACACAGCTCCAGCCCGGGGAGCCAAAGGCCAGCCGGGGTCTTTATCGTGGAGATTTCTAGCAAAACCAAACCAGGGCTTCCCTGCTGGTCCAGTGGCTAAGAAGCCACCTGCCAACGCAGGAGACACGGGTTTGATCCCTTGTCTGGGAAGATCCCGTCTTCGAGGAGCAACTAAGTCTGTGCACCGCACTAACGAATCTGTGCTCTAGAGCCCAGAAGCCACAGCTACTGAAGTCCGTGCGCCCTGGGGCCCGAGCTCTGCAACAAGAGAAGCTGCTATGAGGACAAACCCTCACACTGCAACTCGAGAGTAACCACAGCTCGCTGCAACTAGGGTAAAGCCTACACAGCAATGAAGACCCAGCACAATAACACATAAATTAATTAATTTATACATATATAGACCAAACCCGCCACCAAGCAGAAACCCACTTCAGAGCAGAAGACATTCCTTGAATGGGTAATAGAGTCTGGTGCAGATTCGGATGTGGGGTTTACTTTAGAGACCAATTTGCCAGCCAAGAGGGGTGAACAGTGGCCCCCAGAATGAAGCTAGCCTTCAAGAGGGAACCTGGTTATGAAGTGATGCCAGGGTTCAGTGGGACACCAACAGTTCAGTTCAGTCGTTCAGTCGTGTCTGACTCTCTGCGACCCCATGGACTACAGCACACCAGGCTTGCCTGTCCATCACCAACTCCCAAAGCTTGCTCAAACTCATGGCCATCAAGTCAGTGATGCCATCCAACCATCTCATCCTCTGTCGTCCCCATCTCCTCCTGCCTTCAGTCTTTCCCAGGGCCTTTTCCAAAGAGTCAGTTCTTTGCATCAGGTGGCCAAAGTATTGGTGTTTCAGCTTCAGCATCAGTCCTTCCAATGAATATTCAGGATTGATTTCTTTAGGATGGACTGGTTGGATCTCCTTGCAGTCCAAGGGACTCTCAAGCGTCTTCTCTAACACCACAGTTCAAAAGCATCAATTCTTCAGCACTCAGCTTTCTTTAGAGTCCAACTCTCGCATCCATACATGACTACTGGGAAAACCACAGCTTTGACTAGATGGACCCTTATAAACAAAGTAATGCCTCTGTTTTTTAATATGCTATACCTTGGACTGCAAAGTGATCCAACCAGTCCATCCTAAAGGAAATCAGTTCTGAATATTCATTGGAAGGACTGATGCTGAAGCTGAAACTCCAATACTTTAGCCATCTGATTAGAAGAACTGACTCATTTGAAAAAACCCTGATGCTGGGAAAGATTGAGGGCAGGAAGAAAAGGGGACAACAGGATGAGATGGCTGGATGGCATCACCCACTCAATGGACTTGAGTCTGAGTAAACTCCAGGAGCTGGCGATGGACAGGGAGGCCTGGCATGCTGCAGTCCATGGGGTCACAAAGAATCAGACACAACTGAGCAACTGAACTGAACTGAACTGGGGTTGGTCATAGCTTTCCTTCCAAGGAGCAAGTGTCTGTTAATTTCATGGCTGCAGTCACCATCTGCAGTGATTTTGGAACCCCCCAAAAATAGTCTGTCACTGTTTCCCTTGTTTCCACATCTATTTGCCATGAAGTGATTGGACTGGATGCCATAATCTTAGTTTTCTGAATGTTGAGTTTTAAGCCAACTTTTTCACTCTCCTCTTTCACTTTCATCAAGAGGCTCTTTAGTACTTCTTCCCTTTCTGCCGTGAGGGTGGTGTCACACCAACACCCAGGAAGAAAACCAGCAGCCAGAATCGCAGACAATACCGATACACAGGTGAGTTGAGCTTGGAGGAAGGGAGAAGGGGAGGGGCTCCAGGGATGGCCACTCATTCAGTCAAGAACTGAGACCTGCCAGAATGTCAGGTGAGCTCAGGTCACCGTCCAGCAGTCCAGACACAGAGCCAGAGCCCCCTCTGATGGAGGAGGGAGCCGAGGCCTGGAAGAGAGGGAGACTGTAGGGACTGGGCAGTAGGGGCTGCCGGCGCGCCAGGATCCCCAGCCAGCCTCGGACTCCTTGCCCTGTTCCAGGCCACCTCTCCGCAGGGACACGGGGGAATCAAACAGAAACTAAGAAAGGCTGTGGGCGAGGGCGGGTGCTCATCCCCCGGGCCCAGAACTCTGAGCACCGCTGGGGACAGGCGCCTCGCTGACCGGGCGGGTTTCCACGCAGGCCAAGCCAGATGCCAGGCAGGGGCAGCCTTTCAGTTCTCCGGGGTGCCCAGTGGGCAGGAGGATACTCGTCCTGGGGAGTCCCAGTCCTTCCAGGCCCATGGCCACATGGGGTATGATCTCAGGAAGTAAGTTAGGGGAACGGAGCTGCCTTGGCCACTGGGGCCCCGGCCTGAGAAAGGGCCCAAGAGGGGTCCAAGAGCCATAGCCACCACCGTGGTGGCTAAAAGGCAAAGCCAGGGGTGAACGGGCGGGGTTGGGGAGTGGCCCTGATGGCACCTTAGACCACTACGAGTGCACTGACCCACCGCCACGAGAAGCGGGGAGCCCATGGACTGGCTCACGGGGTGGGTGCGGGCATAATCCATTGAGAGAAGGGGGTGACGTGCCAACAAAGTGTCACAGCCAGCATAGAGACTATTGGATCTTGGGAGGAGAGTCCAGAATGTGAGTGTCCCAAACCAGGGTTCCTGCTCCGGCTCCGGACTCGCTGCGTGACCATCAGCAACTCCTGCCCTCGGTGTTTCCAACATGGGAAACAGTTCAAGTGCGATTTTCCTATCTCTGACACTGGAGCCTGTCTCTGACACTTGAGATGGTAATGGGGGAGAAGTTTAGAAGCTCTGGCCCAAAGAGGAAGTTAAGCAGCAGTGAGTCAGGGAAAGGTAGGAGGAAGGGGCATGCCTGGAGGAGGGGTGAAATACAGCTTCAAACAGCCCTGTTCCAGCATTCTTCACTCAGTCCGCTCATCTATGCATGATCAGTCCACCAACCTGTTTCCTGACCCCTACTCTTAGGACAAGCGGCTGTGGGTCGACTTGGGACAGCCTGACCTTCACTTGGGCTTCCTTGGTGACCTAGATGGTAAAGAATCTGCCTGCAGTGTAGAAGACCCAAGTTCAATCCCTGAGTCGGGAAGATCCCCTGTAGAAGGGCATGGCAACCCACGCCAGTATTCTTGCCTGGAGAATCCCATGGACAGAGGAGCCTGGCGGGCCACAGTCCATGAGGTCAAAAAGAGTTGGATATGACTGAGAGATTAACACTTTCACTTTTAACCTTCACTTGGGAGAAAGGAGAGCTGCCACCTGGGTTCCCTAGGTTGTCACGTTATTTACAAGTCTCAGCAGGCTGGAGAAACTGACAGACAAGACATCCTGCCAGCCTCAGGCCCACATGAATCCTTGCTGGATTAGGAGTGTCGATCCAAGTGAAGACCTATGGGAATTTCCTCTGCAGGATAGAAGCTGACTTAGCCCTCGGGCCCAGAGACCCCAAACTCATCACCGTCCCTGCCACAGACATCATCAGTAGCCAAGGGGAGAAGTGCAGCTGGCCCCAGACGCACACGGGAAGGCTCAGGGCTCAGACAGGGGCCCGAGGGCATTCCTTGTCACACTGCGGGACACGGCTTCACAGACAGGACCAAGTGCCCAGAGGCAAGACAATGATCAGGAAATGGGCCTTGGAGCCCTGGTGCCTTAGGCTGTGAGGGGGTGGTACACTGGACAGAGGCTCCCTCCCTCCCTGCCTCAACTTTACAAGCTATAAAATGGGCATAATGACAGGAGTGCCTATCACTGGGCAATCGTGAGGTCTGGAGAGTGTAGGAGGATGTTTGGTGCTACAAGCCCTCAGGAGGGTGGAAGGGATCCTTACTGTCACCCCAGCTAGACTGTGAGCTCCCTGCGAGCTGGCTGTGCCCACTTTGTCTCCCCTACAATTGCAGGGTCTGGTGTGCCAGGCACACAGGCATTCAAACATTCATCTGCTTAATCAGGGAAGGCATGCACGAACTGTATCTGTGTCCACTATATCCAGGGAACTGGAAACTCCAGTACCCTGCACAGCCCCAGACAGACATCAGGATCAAAGCAAAGGATCGGAGTGACCCACGTGATGTCTCGGGGACAGTCTGAGTGACAGACTCGCTCAGAGTATGCTGTGAGGGCCGAGATGGAACAGTGGTGGACAGATGGTCTCAGAGGACTTGGTACTGCAGGGAGTGGGGAGGGGTGTCAAATGCAGGAATGGTGTCCTGAGAGACGGGGTGGCAGGACCTCCCCGTCCCAGCACCCTGGGTCCTGATCTGGGCTTGACGGTGAACCTGGGACCCCAGATGCCCCCTCAGGCCCCAGGAGAACCTGTGCCACAATGATGGACGCATCTTCCCTGACCCTTCCCAGCACAAGGCCTCCTGAAGTGCCCAGGAGGACTCGTCTCCTGCTGTGGAGGGTCAATTCTGGAAGGTTCCTCAGCAGCCCAGACAAGGGCACATGCACAGATCCTGAGGGGCAGGGCCGTAGGTTCACAGCCGTTTCCTCCAGTGCCCACGCTGGTGGCCTAGGTGTCTGGGCACCCGCATCCAACCCACACTGCCCACTGTGTCTGGAGCCGTCCCCCTCAGCAGTGACTTGGGTCCTGCAGTGGGTTCCAGGTCACCAGTCCATCCTGCCACCTGCTCCACGTGAGGTTCTTCCTGGAGGACCCTGATGTCTGTGCCAGGAGCTTCGCCCAGAGCAAATCTAGAGAGTGTCTGAGGGCTGGTGGTTGTGGCCATGAACACACAGGCATTTGTCTCCGGTGATGGAAAAAGAGGAGCGTGAGTGCCCTCTAGTGGGCTGATCGTGCTAGAAGAGGAGCAAAGAGGACCCTGGGGAGTTGAGATTGGGGCTGACCTTGGACAAAGGGCACATTCGGGTTCGGGAGGCATATTTAGGGGCGGTTATTCTGATGCTGGGAGGGATTGGGGGCAGGAGGAGAAGGGGACAACCAAGGATGAGATGGCTGGATGGCATCACTGACTCGATGGACGTGAGTCTGAGCGAACTCCAGGAGTTAGTGATGGACAGGGAAGCCTGGCGTGGTCACAAAGAGTCGGACACGACTGAGCGACTGAACTGAACTGAACTGAATGAAATATTAATAACCTCAGATATGCAGATGACATCACCCTTATGGCAGAAAGNAGTCTGAGCGAACTCCAGGAGTTAGTGATGGACAGGGAAGCCTGGCGTGGTCACAAAGAGTCGGACACGACTGAGCGACTGAACTGAACTGAACTGAATGAAATATTAATAACCTCAGATATGCAGATGACATCACCCTTATGGCAGAAAGGAAAGAGGAACCAAAAAGCCTCTTGATGAAAGTGAAAGAGGAGAGTGAAAAAGCTGGCTTAAAGCTCACCATTCAGAAAACNGCTGCCTGTGGCACTAGTGGTAAAGAACCTGTTTGCGAATGCAAGAGATGTAAGAGATGTGGGTTTGATCCCTGGGTCAGGAAGATCCCCTAGAGAAGGGAATGGCAACCCACTCCAGTATTCTTGCCTGGAGAAACCCATGGACAGAGGAGCCTGGCGGGCTACAGTCCATAGTGTCGCAAAGAGTCGGACATGATTGACAGTGATTGACTAACATTTTTACTTTTCACTTTCATTTCCATTTAAAACAAAATAAAAAACTGGATGTTGCTCCTGGGCCACTTCCCAGAGCCAACAGCCTGTGAACAGCAGCAGGATAAGCTGAGGCTCGGGCTCCCCTGGTCCTCGGGACAACAGAGAAGCCCCCCTGAGCTGGCTTTCAGCCACGAAGCCCCTGAATTCACTGGGAAGCTAATTAGGGGATGCAGGGCCCTGCAGTTGCCCAGTGGGTCTCTGGCTCTTTTACTTGCTCAGTCCAAAACATCACCAGAACCATAGGCTTCACCTCCAGCCCTGTCCAGGGACATTGGAAACTCCTGAAGCTTAATCCTACTGGAAGGCAGTAATTCTACCCTCAGGTCTCATGGGCACCCAAACACCTCAAGCACCTGATCTGCGCCCCCTGCCAAGATGCCACTGGGAGGAACCCGCCAGTTCCCTCAAGTGGTGGTTGTCAAGCCTTGGAGGCAAGTTCCTACAAATGGCCTGACGCCGTCACCTGGACCTTCTCCCCAGTACTAGAAGAATCAACTGAAGCTCTGGGTTGTGGTCAACTTGGCTTCAAGAGCACCCAGAACCCAGACTGTTGTGCCAGGGAGGCTGTGTGAGACCTCGGGCAACTCAGGGATGGGAGGCGAAGTTATAATGAGGACTCACTCTTCTTTGAGAGCCAACTGGGAGAGCAGGGGGCAGAGCCAGGGCAAGAGACTTCTACATTAAGCCCCTGACGACAAATGTGTTCATCGGGGCTTCCCTGGTGGCTCCGTAGCAAAGAACTCACCTGCCAGTGCAAGAGACACAGTCTTGATCCCTGGTCCGGGAAGACTGCACGTGCCTCGGAGCAACTAAGCTGCAACTACTGAGGCTCTGCTTTTTACAGGCCACGCTCTGCAACAAGAGAAGCCACCACAATGCGAAGCCCAAGCACCACACTAGAGAGAGCCTGCCCAGCACAGCCACAGCTAAATAAAGAAGATTACTTTTTAGAAATGCGTTTGTTTTCCTTCCCTGGTGGCTCAGATGGTAAAGAATCTGCCTGCAATGCAGGAAACTCAGTTTCAATCCCTGAATTGGGAAGATTCCCCTGGAGAAGAAAAGGACAACCCGCTCTAGTGTTCTTGGCTGGAGAATTCCATGGACAGAGGAGCCTGGTGGGCTGCAGTCAGTGGGGTTGCCAAGAGTCGGACACAATTGAGCAACTAACAGTTACTTATTTGAGACCACGGGGAGCTCTGAACAGAAGGCTCTGCTCTAGTAACGATGTCTGGAAGGATGAAACGGAAGCCAGACAAGATATTCCACGGTATGTGTGCACTCAGTAATAGATGATCAATAAACACTCATAAAATGGATGAAGGATGCCCCCCAATGGTCTACCCCTAGTGTGACACCTAGAGGTCAGAAAATATTTCCTGTGGACACAGGGGCCCTGGCATCAGCCTGGGAGGAGACCTGCAAGAGCCCACAGCTGCTCCAGGGCGGGACTTTATTCCTCCTGGAGTCAGGAGAGAGGACATGCTAAGCTTCAGTCGTGTCCAACTCTTTGTGACCCTATGGACTGGAGCCTGCCAGGGTCCTCTGTCCATGGGATTCTCCAGGCAAGAATATTGGTGTGGGTTGCCATTTCCTTTTCTGGGGGATCTTCCTGACCCAGGGAGATGACAGGGTCCGCTTAACTGTGAGGAGTCAGACTCCTGCTCATTCCCAGATAATCACACCCCTTTCCATCTCTACTGGGGAAGAATCTTGTAGTCTCCCTGGAGGGCCTGGGCCGGCAGCTTGAGACCTTCCCCTTCTCACGGAGACGTGACCTGGCTCAGACTCCCGATCTTCCATCCCATCGAGAGTCACCCTGGGGATGGGGGAGCCCCAGTGTGAACTCACGGGAATCTGGGTACAGCTTCTTATCCCAAGGCCCCTGAGCTGTGGCGACACTTGGGTCTGGTCCCTGGAGACATCTCAGCCTCCCCAGGCATCTGGGGGAAGTTGGGAATTTCCGGAGTAGGGTGGGAAAGGGAAGCCAAGCTTTTGCAGTTGCTCCATCTCAGAGGGGCTGGGGTCCCATGGGGGTCTCTCATCCCCTGACAAGGGAGACTGTGTGACGGAATCTCCAGGTGGAGCTGCCCCAGGTCCTGGCACTGTGGGGAGGCCAAGAACAGACCACTGATGGGGACACAGGGAACTAGTGTGCAGCCCCGGTGCTGTGAGAGGGGCAAGCACAGGGCCTTCTGGGGTCCAGCCCACAGGCTGCCACCCTCTCCCCAAAGCCCCAGAGACTCCTCTATAGCCCTTCCTTTGATGTCTCAGTGACTAAGAGCTCCTCCTGAGCACATGTCCATCTGGATGGACGGTTCTCCTAACATTGGGTAATGCCCATCCACTCCCTGGGCTCAACCTGCACTGGGATGGAGTCAGGAAGCCTGGGGACCCACAGTGACCAGGACACTGGCTGACCAGCCCCAGTCTGGGGGTCAGAGCCCACCTCTGCCCAGGGCTCAGGGCTGGCTCACACCCTTTGGAGCCTGGCCAGCACACCTGGCCAGCACACCTGTCGGTACATCCCGACACTGGCCTCAGGTCTGCTCAGGACCTCCAGTGGGCATCATTGGGTCATATGGAGAACATACAAGAAATTAACAGGTGAATTTCACTTTGGTTAAGGAGGTGGAGACATTACTTTGCCAACAAAGGTCCATCGAGGCTATGGTTTTTCCAGTAGTCTTGTATGGATGTGAGTTGGACTATAAAGCTGAGTGCCAAAGAATTGATGCTTTTGAACTGTGGTGTTGGAGAAGACTCTTGAGAGTCCCTTGGACTGCAAGGAGATCCAACCAGTCCATACTAAAGGAAATTAGTCCTGGGTGTTCATTGGAAGGACTGATGCTGAAGCTGAAACTTCAATACATTGGCCACCTGATGCGAAGAACTGACTCATTTGAAAAGACCCTGACGCTGAGGAAGATTGAAGGCAGGAGGAGAAGGGGACAACAGAGGATGAGATGGTTGGATGGCATCACTGACTCAATGGATGTGAGTTTGAGTAAACTCTGGGAGTTGGTGATGGACAGGGAGGCCTGGCGTGCTGCAGTCCATGAGGTCGCAAAGAGTCGGACATGACTGTGACTGAACTGAACTGAAGGAGGTGGAGAAGGAGCCTGAAACCCATCCTTCCCTCTAAACAGACCCTCGGGGCCCCTCCTATTGTGCCTGCTCTATGCCGCACACTCCTTCTAGGGGCCTAAGGACACCCTGCCATGCCAGCTCCCATCCCTCCTGTGACCCATGGGAAAGGTCACAGTGAGCACAGGACAATCAGCCAGCGTGACAGGGCTGCCTCCAGCGGCACGGAGGAACACGGGCAGTTTATGAGCCAAGACTCGGCCAACAGAACAAAGCTGGAGGGTCTCCCCCAAACACTTCCTCTGAGGACCAGGGAGCCCAGTCAGCCCATCCCCCAGGGCCAGGTTCCTCTCTTCCAGGACACACGGGAAACCTTTTCCTTCTCACCTGAGAACTGCAGCTCCTCCTGACAGACACCAGGCTGGTGACACTCGAAAGTGGAGCTCAGGTCCCCTCACCAATCATCACCCAGCTGACCCCTTTCTCTCCTCCAGAGTCATCTATGACCTTAACCTTCTCTGATATTTGAGAAAAATGGGAAGACCTGGGGCACCCATCTGGGTTTCTAGGTCACCACAGAAATTATCACCAATTTTGGAGACCCCAGGGTGTCTGTGTTGTGCTGACAGACCCCAGACCAGAACACGGCAGAGGCCAACACTGGGGGGCGGGGGGGCCTCTCAGCTGACTTGTCACCATCCGCCTTCCTGTTGAAAGTGTGCCCCACGGTCCAGGGTGGCCAGCACTACCTGAGAGCTTGTTAGATGCAGACTCTCAGGTCCACCCCACACCTGCTGAGTCAGGCTCTGCACTTTAATAGGATCTGCAGACCTTCCCTGTGCATAGAAGTTGGGGAGAGGCTGCCCCGCCCCATATTATGAAGTCTCAGCCAGGCTGGGGAAGCGTGTGACCTGAGCAGCTGCTAAAACATTTCAAAGGTGTCACCTGGGGGTTCGCAGTCTTCATGAGGCTCCACAGGTGATAGAAGTTCCTGATGCGCCTCCCCTGCCAGGCTCCTGCTCTGAAGGGAAAAGCCAGAAGGGGATGAGGGAGGGCTGTGGAGGAGGCTGAGTGCACCTGGTCCAGAGGAGTGGCGACCTCGGAACTGGACACCCCAGGTTTGTGCTTGTCCATACAACTGTGTGTGTAGGGGTGTGAGTGTAGGGGTGTGTATATTGGGTGTGTGTGCAGGGGTGTGTGTAGATGTGTGTTTGTAGGTGTGTGTGTATAGGTTTGTGGAGTATGTATGTAGGAGTGTGTGTAGGAATGTGTGTGTAGGTGTGTAGGGGTGTGTGTAGATGTGTGTGCGTGTGTGTAGATGGAGAATCACTGCTCTAGAAGGCAGAGGACTCAGCAGAGTTCTACTACTACTACTACAAGTCGCTTCAGTCGTGTCCGATTCCGTGCGACCCCAGAGACGGCAGCCCACCAGGCTCCCCCGTCCCTGGGATTCTCCAGGCAAGAACACTGGAGTGGGGTGCCATTGCCTTCTCCGCAGCAGAGTTCAGGGAATAGAAATACAGACAGAGGGGGAAGGGGGAGGGGGGCCACTAG
>SJYV01037216.1:103673-164240 GCA_006410875.1 Neotragus pygmaeus | reverse complement strand
CTAGGGAGGGAAGGAGGAGAGGGGAGGCAGGGGGCGGGGCCTGGGCAGAGACCCCGCCCCCGGGCCACGTGACCCAGCCAAGTGCTTCTGCCCCCAGAGGAAGCCCAGCACACAGGGGAAAGGACAGCAGAGCTCACGCAAGGACTGCAGGGCTTGTGAGCGTTTCTGGAGAGGAAGTTCTCCTCACAGAGAGAGGGACACAGCAGACAGCAGGCACCATGGAGCCCCCGTCAGGCCCTGCAAGCAGGCGGCATGTGCCCTGGAGCAGGCTCCTCCTGGCAGGTGAGAGGGGCCAGTTTTCAGGGAGGGGCAGAGACTGGAGAAGGAGAGACTGGAGAAGGAGAGACTGGCTGGTCCCTGGGGGAGACGGGGCTCTGAGAGGGGACAGGGGGCTTCTGTTCAGACCTGAGGGCAGAGGGCAGCAGACCAGGGAGGGAGGGGGCTCAGCCACAGGGGACTCTGCATGAGCTAGAGCTGGCGAGGGGTGGGAGGACTCAGCTGCTGTAGGTTTTATCAGTTATTCTTCACTGAGCAGTTTGTTGACAACTGATGACGATAATAACAATCTATGTCTGGGTGTTACTCCAGAAAGAATACACCAGGACACTAAACAACACCCTTCCCTACAACTCTTAAAAGTTGACAAACACCAGGCTGTAGAGGTTCCTTCACCAGGAATTTGGGTACAAGAAAATCGGACAAGCCCCTCCCCTCATGGAGCTTACACTCTGTGGGGAGGAAGACAGACAAGCAGAGAGATGGAGAGTGTGCTGGCAGGTGCTACAGGCGTCAGGCAGGAACCGGAGCGGGGAAGGGTCAGCAGTGAGCACGGAGGGTCTTTACAGCAGCTGGTTGGGGTGAAGGGCATCTCCCAAGAGGCCCTGAATGTGAGCCGGCATGTGAGGGCAGCGAGGAGGTGAGCCAGGGGACAGCTGGGGAAGCAGAGGAAAAAACGAGCCCAGAGGGGCTGAAGTGACGGGGGTCATGCTGCTGACCTTGAACCAACAGGACATATACACACACGCACGCACACGCACGCACACACAGTATAAAAACACACACCAAGCCTGGAGGGATGAAGAGACCTGCTCAGAACCCAGCGCACCATTTTCCCATCCCCCACACAGGTCAGAATATTAACTGATTTCTCTCTCTTCCCTCCTAGTCTCACTCTTATCCTTCTGGACCCTTCCCACCACTGCCCGCCTCACTGTTGACACGGTGCCCCCACTTGTTGCAGAAGGGTCGGTCGCTGTTTTTAACGTCCTTGAAAAGGAAGGGCTTATCATCGGCTATGGCTGGTTCAGAGGGAACAAGATAGATCAGAAAGCTGCGATCGAAGCCTACCAAGTAATAGAGAATAAACACACACGTGGGCCTTCAAACACCGGTCGAGAGACAATCCAACCCAATGGCTCCCTGATAATCCAGTCTGTCAGGAAGCAGGACTCAGGAATCTACACCGTGGTCACTGTAAAGGCTGATTTAAGTAATGTTTCGGCTTCTGGACAGCTCCAAGTGTACAGTGAGTGCTTCCTCTCTGACCTCAGGATGCTGGAAGGGGCGGTTGAATTCTGCTTTGACAGACCCAGATGGTGCCTCCATCTCTCACTACGTTATGTCCCGTGTTGGGGTTTGAACACTCAGTGCAGGGCACACACACACTGTGGAAACAAACTCCAAAGGGTGCGATTTCCACTCAGGGGATCTGGACCCTGCAGACACTGCAGAAAGGAGGACGGTCTGACGGGAGGGGCTCAGCAGAGGGAGAGCGCTCTGTCCAGCCCCCTGGCTCCCTCCCTGCGACCATGACCCTGAGGAAGACCCTGCAGGACCAGCAGGGCCCTGGCCTGAGGGATCCTGACAGAGAAGCTCAGGCCCGCGGGGAAGCCCCTCCCAGACCCCGTCCCAGTCTCCCGGCTCCAGCGACCGCGGGGTGTTGGCCTCCCAGGCGGGGCTGACTGGGGCGGATGATTCCCCAGATCCCTGAGGCCAAGGTTTCTCATCAGGTCACCGGCCAGGGCTCAGCCCCAAGAGCCACGTCTGAGCAGGGGTGGAGTCCAGTCCTTCCCCTGAGACTCAGCACGGAGAGCAGGCTAGGCTGGGTCCCCAAGCCATTAGCCGACCCCCTGGGGGTCAGAGGAGACTCCAGAGGAAGGTCAGCGTCCCCAAGAAGGAGCAGAGGAGAGAAGATGCTCCGGCAGCTCCTCATCCCACAGCGGGCAGCCCAGGGAGCCCTCTCCTGTGGACGCAAATAATAGTAAACAGTTTATTTGGCGACTCTTCTATGTTCAGCTTTAGATAATTAATTATAAATGATTTGGGCTTCCCAGGTGGCGCTAGTGGTAAAGAAACCAGCTGCAATGTAGGAGACGCAGGTCTAATCCCTGGGTCGGGAAGATCCCCTGGAGAAGGAAATGGCAACTCACTGCAGTATTCTTGCCTGGAGAGCCCCATGGACAGAGGAGCCTGGTGGGCTACAGTCCATGGGGTCACACAGAGTCAGGCAGGATTGAAACGACTTAGCACAGCACAGTAGTACAGGACTATGTGCAGCTTTAGGTCATTGATTATGAACGATTCAAGGTCATTACAGTACACCGACAGTCCAGAGATAATTTACCATTTATCCTATTTTATGGAAAAGAAAGTGAGGTATAGGAGGATACAATCAGTGAATCAGAGCTCTTCACACAGAACATAACTGGCCAATCAGGGTCAGGCCAGCAGCACAGCTCCACCTCTCCTCCATCCCGGGGGCCTTCCTATAATATCCAGGAATGCAGAAGCCAGCTGTTGGTTCGGATCCTTTATTTTGTGGCATCCCCAACTCAGAGGGAGAGAGTGTGACCTGAGAAGTAAAAGGATACAGAGAAATAATTCTGAATAAACAGAATATTATTTCTCTGTATTCTAGAACTAAATTACCTGCATCAACCATCAAGTCAGTGACAGGGATGTCCAGGCCTCCCCTCCTTAGGTAGCTGATGGACAAGCTCCTTGCACTGAGTGAACCAGAGATCATTTACTTGCTGGTTACTGGAGGTGCTGGGTGNATCAGAAATAGGGCTGAACAGAGCATGCTGCAAGAGGGGTTTCTGTTTATTTAAGGATAGTCTGTATTCTTCTACCCACCTAAGTAGCCTCATTATCTGAAAGGTGACATCTCTGTGATACTCCATTTCTACTTCCTTAAAAGTGCTTTTAGTTTCACTGAGTTTCAATACAGTCTTGGGTACTCAGAAATTGTTATTGTCTCTGGTTAGCCAAACATCACAGAAGAAGAATTTGGGGAAGGTAAAGTGAAAGAGGAAGATAAATTTAATAGTTGGTTCATTTTCATATGGTTGGGCTGTGATGACCTACAGTTGATCTGTATAACATTTTGAGACGGTTTCTAATCCAGCTCAGTCAATATAAAAACTTTGTCAGATGGACTTCATTTGCTGTCTGAGCAGGATGACTTAACAGACCATGGTTTACATCTCTCTGGTGACTTCTTTCAGAATTAGGTGGTTTTTGTGCTGCTGCTGCTGCTAAGTCACTTCAGTCGTGTCCNCTGGAATCTGGATGCAGAGTCCTAGGAGGCTCTGGCCACGCCTGCCTCCTGTCTCTCCAGGGAGGGGAGCTGTGTTTTATACCCTGACCACCTGCCCCTAAAGTACACTGGGAGCCAAGTCTCCTGGTGACTGTGGGGCTGCTTCACCATGGGAGGGTTTCCAGGAGTGGGGGGCAGGGGTCCTGCTTCTGGGCAGTGGTGGGGCTCTTGCACCTCTGGATGTTCGAAGTCACTTGAAACCCCCACTTTGAAGTTGCTTGTAAATGGACATTTCTCACTCTCACTGCCCCTTCCATGTCGCTCACCTTCTTTCTCCTTCATTCCGTCAAGGACTGGCCCTGGTCTGCACAGGTTCCTTGCCCTTAGACGCAAACATGTGTGCTCAGTCACATCTAACCGTTCGCAACCCCATGGACTATAGCCCGCCAGGCTCTTCTGTCCATGGGGTTCTCTAGGCAAAAATACTGGAGCAGGTTAACATTTCCTTCTCCAGGGAATCTTCCCAACCCAGGAATCGAACTCACATCTCTTGTCTCCTGAATTGGCAGGCAGGTTCTTTACCAGCTGAGCCTTTGGGGAAGCCCCCACCCCCTGCCCTTAAGCCGTACACAGATATTTCCCTAATTGACTGACTGCCCTGTTCCCATCCCGGCTTGTGGCCAGGCACACCCTCCCAGGTGATAGTAAAGGACTCAGAAATCTGGGAGCGGCAGCCTCTGTGGGGCTCCAACACGAGCCGCTTTTCCCAGGTCACCAGGAGAATGAGCTTCAGCTGTCGTCATCTTAGGATGGGAGTAACGCGTTAATGTCTCAGATGCAGAGTGATGGATGTGAGTAACGCATTAATGTCTCAGATGCAGAGTGATGGAAAACCAGGGGCGGTTATGGTTGGAAATCTTTCCAACAAGATTGTACCAAGCTCAGAGGGTCACTGTCACTATATACATCTAGACCAGGAGACTGGACACGGTCATCCTCATTCCCTAATAAATTATTTTGTTGTTGTTGCTTAGTTGCTCAATCAGGTCTGACTCTTTGTGACTCCATTGACCATAACCTGCCAGGCTCCTCTGTCCATGGGGTTTCCCAGGCAGGAACACTGGAGTGGGTTCCATGCCCTTCTCCAGGGGATCTTCTCCACCCAGGGATCCTGCATTGGCAGGCGGATCTTTTACCTCTGAGCCTCCAGGAAAGCCCATAATAAATTTTTTAAAGAGAAGTAATTGCCTTTCCTGCTTTGTGTAAAGATCCCTCGGCCCCACAGATACACAGGGGTGGCAAAACTGTCTTCCGTAACATACATAGAAGGGTATATAACAAATGAGACCTGAAACTTTCTAGAACCAAAGGAAGTTCTAGGAAAGTGTCCATCAAAGTTCACAGGAAAAGTTTCACTTCAGGCTGAGGATGCTGTACACATGGATTGAGACGGTACTACAGAGATGTCTAATGGAAATGTCAGGGTCATCCGGGTATTATTGGGGTGAGGGAGGAAAGGGAGCCTTCTCCTCACACATCCCCTCTTGAAGAGAGACCCACAGCCTTGTTCACAGGCTCAGGGTCCTCCTCGGGGTCACCTTTACAGAGGTCACTGGGCCCCGGCAGTGGGTAAGACACCTGAGGAAGGAGCTTGGCCCCAGGCCGCTGACCTAACCTCCTCCATTCTCTCTGCAGGCCTGCTGCACCAGCCCTCCATCCAAGTAAACGGCCCCATGGTAAGAGAAAAAAGGAACAGGGTGGTCATGACCTGTATCACAAATGAAACAGGCATCAGCATCAAGTGGATCTTCAATAAGCAGCAACTAAAATCTGCAAAGAACATCTTCCTGTCCAAGAACAGCAAGAACCTCACCATAGACCCCGTCAAGAAGGAAAATGCCGGGGATTATCAGTGTGAGATCTTCAACATAGGTACTTCCAACAGAAGTGAGACCTTTGAGCTGAAGGTGAAAGGTAAGTAACCGCTTGTCCCATGCTCCATCTTCCCAAGAGGATGGGTGCACCTACAGGGTGCACAATGGATTGAGGTCACAGCAGACAGAATATCAGTGAGGAGACTATTACAATAAAAAGATGGCAAAATCTTAATAGCTCCATCTCTGAAAAAAAAAAGGTGGGGGCTTCCCTGGTAGCTCAGAGGATGAAGAATCTGCCTGCAATGTAGGAGATCGGAGTTTGATCCCTAAGTTGGGAAGATTCCCCTGGAGAAGGGAATGACTACCCACTCCAATATTCTTGCCTAGAGAATTCCATGGATAGAGGAGCCTGGCGGGCTACAGTCCATGGGGTCACAAAGAGTTGGACACTGGGTAACTAACACACACACACACACGCACACACGCACGCACGCACATGCACACGCACACACACACACACACAAATACAGTAAGTTTCTAATCCTGGGGCTAGCATTTACTCTGTGACCTTGCACAAGATTTTTTTTTTCTGGTACACTATATGGTTTAAAAAAAAAAAAGTAAGATTTATCATGTAAATAATTTTGGAGTTTATAGCTCAGTGGTAGTCAGTCAGTCCATTCATATTGTTTTGCAATTGTTACCCACATATATCCAGTATACCTTGGTAAGTCTTGTCATCTAAGCAACATTGAGTCTTCTAGTCCATGAACACTTTTCATTTATTCATGTCTTCTTTAATTTCTTATTCTATGTTTTTCCTTTGAAAAAAAATTTTAGTTTCTCTTGTACAAGTCTGTCAGCTCCAAAATTCCTAAATTTTATTCTTATTGATGCTGTTATAAGTGGAATTTNTGAACACTTTTCATTTATTCATGTCTTCTTTAATTTCTTATTCTATGTTTTTCCTTTGAAAAAAAATTTTAGTTTCTCTTGTACAAGTCTGTCAGCTCCAAAATTCCTAAATTTTATTCTTATTGATGCTGTTATAAGTGGAATTTATTTCTATAAAAATGATGGTTAGATACTGTGATTCAGGTAGCAATTCCTTAACTGTATGCATATTGTCAGGTCAAAGGGCCTCTGCTATTTTTGTCAAGGGAAGTGTTAGCCTCTTCTCCTTCATACCACATATAAAGGGAAGTTTTTAATTTTCCTTTTCATGTTGTTCACTGTTCATATATAGAAATAGAACTGCATTTATGTGTTGGTTTCACATCCTGTAGCTCTTATCAAATTTGTTTATTAGACCTAACAGTTTTTTGTGAAATTTTTAGGGTTTTCTGTTACTATATAAGGCCACATCCTCTGCAAACAGTTAATTTTGCTTCTTAATTTACAATTTCAGTATCTTTTCTGTTTTCTTTGTTTGGCACTGAATTGGTCCATTAATTTTTAAAAAGTTATTTTTTGTAATTCACAAAGTTTTATTAGAATTAAATGAGATACCTGATATAGGTTCTTAATGCAATGGGCACTTTTTTATTAATTAATTTTTAAAATAATTTTTTTAACTTATTTTTGGCCAGGCTGGGTCTTTGTAGCTGTGTGGGCTTTTTCACACAGGCTTAATTACTCCATTGCGTACGGGATCTTCTCAGACTGGGGTGGAACCCGTGTCTCCTGCATTGGCAGATGGACTCTTTACAACAGAGCCACCAGGGAAGCCCTGTCTATTACTTTTAATATTGTTTTGAATAGAAGTGGCAAAAGCAGGCATCCTTATCTTGTTCTCGATCTCAGAGGGAAAACTTTCAGTCTTTCACACTTAGAATGGTGTTAGGTGCGGATTTTAATATATGGCCTCTATAACACTGGAGCTTCCCAGGTAGTGCTAGTAGTAAAGAACCTGTCTGCCAAGACAGGAAATGTAAGAGACACAGGTTCAATCCCTGGGTCAGGGAGATTCTCCTGGAGAAGGGCATGGCAATCCACTCTAGTATTCTTTCCTGGAGAAGTCCATGGACAGAGGAGCCTGGCAGGCTACAGTCCATGGGGTCACAATCTTTGTGATTCCACTTTGGTAGCATCTGTGTTTCTAGGAATTTGTCCATTTTACTGAAGTTATGCAATTTGTTGGCATACAGTTATTCATAATACTCCTATAACTCATTACTTCTTGAGAATTAGTAGCAATGTCCTCACTTTCCTTGCTGATTTTAGTAATCTGAATCTTCCCTGTTTTTCTTCATCAGTCTCGTTAACGTTTTGTCAAAATTGTTCATCTTTTCCCCCCAGTTATTTATTTACTGTGCTGTGTTGGGTTTTCATTGCTGTGCTGGCTTTTCTCTAGCTGTGGGGAGTGGGGTTTACTCTCTAGCTGCAGTGCGCGGGAGTCTCATTGCGGTGTCTTCTCTTGTTCTGGAGAATGGGCTCTAGGGCCTGCGGACTTCTGTAGTTGGAGCCCGTGGGCTCAGTAATTGCAACTCCCTGGCTCTCGAGCACAGGCTCAGCTGCTCTGCGGTGTGTGGGATCTTCCCAGATCAAGGGTCAAACCTCTCCTGAATTGGCAGACAAATTCTTTACCACTGAGCCACCAGGGGGAAGCCTTTCATATTCTTTTTTGAAGAACCAATTTCTCGTTTTATTGTTTTTTCTCCATGACTTTTCCATCCTCTATTTTATTTGTCTCCACTCCAACTGTTGTTATGTCTTTCCTTCTGCTAGCTTAGGGTATTGTTTGTTCTTCTTTTGCTAGTTCCTTCAGCTGTAACGTTTGGTTGTTAATTTGAGATCTTTCTTCTTTTTTAAGGTAACCATTTACAATTATAAATTCTTGCATGAGATTCTTAACTTCACTGAGCCTCAGAGTCCTCAACTGAAATCATACTAAGGTCTCTGCTTCATGTCATTGTTTCAAAGATTTAACGTACTATTCAATTAAATCCTTAGTAAAATGCCACACGCTGAGGAAATGTTCGATAACTATTAGATGCTATACTATTGCTACCATAGGGCTCTATAAAATCAGGTATTCCTACAGTCAAGGACTACACTAGATCCACCTCTTATTAGTTATATGACTTTGGGTACCTTCTTTTTTTTATCATCACTGGAAGTCTCGGATTTTTCATCTGTTAAGTGGAAATAATGTTGACCTGCACTCAATATGCCAGCAAACCNATCTTCCCAGATCAAGGGTCAAACCTCTCCTGAATTGGCAGACAAATTCTTTACCACTGAGCCACCAGGGGGAAGCCTTTCATATTCTTTTTTGAAGAACCAATTTCTCGTTTTATTGTTTTTTCTCCATGACTTTTCCATCCTCTATTTTATTTGTCTCCACTCCAACTGTTGTTATGTCTTTCCTTCTGCTAGCTTAGGGTATTGTTTGTTCTTCTTTTGCTAGTTCCTTCAGCTGTAACGTTTGGTTGTTAATTTGAGATCTTTCTTCTTTTTTAAGGTAACCATTTACAATTATAAATTCTTGCATGAGATTCTTAACTTCACTGAGCCTCAGAGTCCTCAACTGAAATCATACTAAGGTCTCTGCTTCATGTCATTGTTTCAAAGATTTAACGTACTATTCAATTAAATCCTTAGTAAAATGCCACACGCTGAGGAAATGTTCGATAACTATTAGATGCTATACTATTGCTACCATAGGGCTCTATAAAATCAGGTATTCCTACAGTCAAGGACTACACTAGATCCACCTCTTATTAGTTATATGACTTTGGGTACCTTCTTTTTTTTATCATCACTGGAAGTCTCGGATTTTTCATCTGTTAAGTGGAAATAATGTTGACCTGCACTCAATATGCCAGCAAACCGGGAAAACTCAGCAGTGGCCACAGGACTGGAAAAGGTCAGTTTTCATTCCAATCCCAAAGAAAGGCAATGCCAAAGAATGTTCACACTACCATACAATTGCATTCATCTCACACACTAGCAAAGTAATGCTCAAAATTCTCCAAGCCAGGCTTCAACAGTATGTGAGCTGTGAAATTCTAGATGTTCAAGCAGGATTTAGAAAAGACAGAGGAACCAGAGATCAAATTGCCAAAATCCACTGAATCATAGAAAAAGCAAAAGAATTCCAGAGAAACATCTACTTCTGCTTTATTGATTACACCAAAGCCTTTGACTGTGTGGATCACAACAAACTGTGGAAAATTCTTAAGAGGTGGGACTACCACACCACCTTACCTATCTCCTGAGAAATCTGTATGCAAGTCAAGAAGCAACAGAACCGGACATGGAACAACAGACTGGTTCCAAGTTGGGAAAGGAGTATGTCAAGGCTGTACACTCTCGCCTGTTTATTTAACTTATATACAGAGTACATCATGTGAAATGCCGGGCTGGATGAAGCATAAGCTGGTATCAAGATTGCCAGGAGAAATATCAATAACCTCAGATATGCAGATGATACCACCCTTATGGNCATCACCAACTCAATGGACATGAGTTTGAGCAAGCTCTGGGAGTTGGTGATGGACAGGAAAGCCTGGTGTGCTGCAGACCATGGGGTCGCAAAGAGTCAGACACGACTGAGTGACTGAACTGAACTGAATGCTGACCTGGCAGGGTTATTATATGAATCAAATGTGGTATGTGTAAAGTATATAGCAGAGAGTCTGTCATATAAGAAGTACCTCATAACAATAGCTAACATCAGCATTCATCTTCAGATTTGACTAGTGAGGAAAACAGAAATAAAAAACAAAGTGGTGCAAAAAATATTGCATATTGGAAGGGAGGGAAAGAATAAAACAAAAGACTCGTAGGAACATGTTACTGACTAAATGTGGGAGAGGGAAAAAAAAAAGGATTTGACTGCAAGGTTTCTTGTCTGGTATACTTTTCATCCTTGAGATACAGCCAAGATGGCACTAGACATGCAAGACATTTCCTGGGAGAAAGCCTGTTTAGGAAAGTGGGGCAGGCGTGGGAGGAGCCTGGGAAGGTCCTCAGACCACAAGGCAGATCTGCCCCAAGTGAAAAAGAAAGAGAAGGAAGGAAGTTTTAGGCTGCAGTGCAGTTTTAGAGAGTGTCTGCAAAGCTGATGGGGAGTCCTTGAGCTAAAGTCACCCATGGAGGAAGATCATTTCTCATCAGTGCAATTCAGTCGTTGGAACTGGAATCAAGTCACCTCTGCTAGCTTTGCTTGTAGTCATGCTTCCTAAAGCCCACTTGACTTTGCATTCCAGGATGTCTGGCTCTAGTTGAGTGCTCACACCATCGTGGTTATCTGGGTCATGAAGATCTTTTTTGTATGGTTCTGTGTATTCTTGCCACCTCTTCTTAGTTGCTTCTGTTAGGTTCATACCATTTCTGTCCTTTATTGTGCCAATCTGTGCATGAAATGTTCCCTTGGTATCTCTAACTTTCTTGAAGAGATGTCTAGTCTTTCCCATTTTATTGTTTTCCTCTATTTCTTTGCAATGATCACTGAGGAAGGCTTTCTTTTCTCTCCTTGTTATTCTTTGGAACTCTGCATTCAGATGGGTATATCTTTCCTTTTCTCCTTTGCCTTTGGCTTCTCTACTTTTCTCAGCTATTTGTAAGGGCTCCTCAGCAACCATTTTTCCCTTTCACATTTCTTTTTCTTGAGGATGGTCTTGATCACTGCCTCCTGTACAATGTCGCGAACCTCCATCCACAGTTCTTCAGGTACTCTATCTATCAGATCTAATCCCTTGAATCTGTTTGTCACTTCCACTGTATAATTGTAGGGGCTTTGATTTAGGTCATATCTGAATGACCTAGTGGTTTTCCCTACTTTCTTCAATTTAAGTCTGAGTTTTGCAATAAGGAGTCCATGGTTTGAGCCACAGTCAGCTCCTGGTCTTGTTTTTGCTGACTGTATAGAGCTTCTCCAGGCCAGAATAATGAAGTGGGTAACCTATCCCTTCTCCCACAGGTCTTCCCAATCCAGGATTCAAAGCAGGATCTCCTGCATTGGAGGGAGATGAGCTACCGGGGAAGGCCCTATCATTTCTCATAGGATTATTGAATTCACATCCTTACTGGGAGCCAGTGTGAAGGGTGTTCTCTGTGCGAAGGGGCAGTGAATTCCGAGGGCTTTCCATCAATAAATGCCCACCACGAGACACCTGAGAGGCACATATTCATAGCTGTCACAGTTGGTACCCAGAGAAAGATGCAGTCATGAAAAGGTGGAAAGTGATGTGTGGGCTGTAAGGTATAGTTCGGGCAGNCCAGTGTGAAGGGTGTTCTCTGTGCGAAGGGGCAGTGAATTCCGAGGGCTTTCCATCAATAAATGCCCACCACGAGACACCTGAGAGGCACATATTCATAGCTGTCACAGTTGGTACCCAGAGAAAGATGCAGTCATGAAAAGGTGGAAAGTGATGTGTGGGCTGTAAGGTATAGTTCGGGCAGAGGCAGAAAAAGGAAAGACGACCTCAACAGAAGTAGGTTACCTTTATTCAGGCAAGGAGGGGCGACAGTCAGCCTAACGACCAGGCTGAGCGCGGAGAGGGATCAGGGAGGCTCCATATTTATAGGGAGGTTTGTGGAAGCGATAAGGGAAATGTTAATCAGGTGGGATGTTTTGGGTATTCTTTAGTTGAGGTGGCATTTGTAGTTGGGCAGGGGGTGATAAGTCTTCTGAGCAGGTGTAGGAGGTGGAAGGTTTCTGGACACGGGGTGATAAGTCCCAGATAGATGCAACTGGCCTGGAGCATCAGGGTGGGACTTAAAGTTCAGTTTTGTTTTCTCCGAAGTTAGACGATTCAGCAAGGGCCTTTGAAACTGTTGTTTTCTTTTCTGGGCCCAAAAGACTCCTTCATGGACTAGTCACTCAGTCATGTCTGACTCTTTGTGATCCCATGGACTCTAGCCCCCTAGGCTCCCTCTGTCCATAGAATTCTCCAGGCAAAAATACTAGAGTGGGTTGCCATTTCCTCCTCCAGGGGATCTTCCTGAGCCAGGGATCAAACCCACATCTCCTACATTGCAGGCAGATTCTTTACCATCTGAGCCACCGGGGAAGCCCCAGGAAAAGGTGGGAAGTTATACAAAACCATGAAAAGGTGGGAAATAGTAACATACAAAAGTAGCCATCAGTCCTTCTTACATTTCCAAAGCCTTCGGAAATATATGTGCAGAAAAGGCCAGATTGGAACTGAGGCAACTCTGGTCACCAACCTAGAAACATATGGAGAGAGAAAGAAAATCACAAGGATCTAGTCACCTAATCACCACACAACAGCTCTCCCACAGAAAATCGATTTTGAAGGCACAAGTAGAGACTACTTAATGTTGACAGCTCTTTCATAGAGCACCTCCCACTGTAAAATAATGTCACTTTCATTCATTGTATTCTTTTCTTTTCTTTCCATGACAGACTCTTGGTTTGACCTCACAACTGGTACCATTGTCGGCATCATGATTGGAATCTTGGTTGGTCTGGCTGTGATAGCAGCCCTGATGTATTTTCTTTTTTTCAAATAAACTGTAGGGTATGCCGCCTTTCCTCTTGTTCTGCTTTCTCCAAGGTTGACTGCCCTGCTTGGGAGAGGGAGGGAGACTTCATCTCCATCTCTGGCCTGGATCTGCTCCTCAGTCTTCCTAAAGCCCTGCTTCTCAGCACTGATTTTTATGGGTCTCCTCTTCCCTGTTCTTCATGCTTCCTGTACCCCCCTCTCTTTTGGACATGGCTATTCCCACCCCCATCTGATTTAGAGGAGTGTCAACTAAAAAAGGTGAACAACCTGAGAGCTGCGAGTTAGGTTTCACTGGGGGCAAAATGAGGACTGCAACCCAGGAGGCAGCACCTCAGATAGCTCTGATAGCCTGCTCCGAAGAGGCAGTTGGGGAAGGTCAATATATAAGATTTCGTTGAAGGAGGCTGCTGCTGCTGCTGCTGCTAAGTCGCTTCAGTCGTGTCCAACTCTGCACGACCCCATAGACGGCAGCCCACCAGGCTCCCCCGTCCCTGGGATTCTCCAGGCAAGAACGCTGGAGTGGGTTGCCATTTCCTTCTCCAATGCATGAAAGCGAAAGTGAAAGTGAAGTTGCTCAGTCGTGTCCAACTAGTAGCGACCCCATGGACTGCAGCCTACCAGGCTCCTCTGTCCATGGGATTTTCCAGGCAAGAGTACTGGAGTGGGGTGCCATTGCCTTCTCCGCGTTGAAGGGGGAGTTCAAGGCAATTAAGTGCTCACGTTATAAGAGGTTTGCTGCTAGACACGAGGAGGTGATATCATCATGATAGGACTTAGTGCTTTTCTAGAGATGAGATGCAAGGATGGGAATCATGAAATCAGTTTCTGAAAATATCCAGCTACCCCACCTGCCTCATGCCTCATGCCCCCCTGAATTCCCTCAGCGGGTGTTGAAGGTCAACAGCTGCAGGAACACAGGGTTCAGTCTCCACAGAAAGTGAGAGTGTTAGTCGTTCAGTCGTGTCCAACTCTTTGTGACCAAACAGACTATAGCCTGCCAGGCTACTCTGTCTATGGGATTCTCCAGGCAAGACAACAAAGGAAGCCACAATGAGAAGCCCGCACACTGCAATGAAAAGGATCCCCGGCTACCCACAACTACAGAAAGACTGTTTGCAGCAACAAAGATCTAGCGCGGCCAAAAACAAAATTTAAAAAACCCATTTCTAAAAAAATCTATGAACTTTCAGAAGTTGAACAATCCATGTTAGCAACACCCAAATCAATCAATCAATATATCATTCCTATCCTAAAGAAGACTTCCAGTTACTTCCCTTCAAAGAGTAACCAGCATCCTCACTTCCTATGCATGAAATAGGTCTGCCTGTTCATGCTCTTCCACATAGGAAAAACACAGTATGTCCTTACATGTGTCTGGTTCTTTCATTCAAAATTATGAGAGTCATCCATCTCATTGTGTACTGTTGTGCTTATTTTATTCTCATTGCTGTATCATTGTATCGGTTGTAACCACGCGTTCAGGGAAACAAACTCACTTAGAAGGACAATGCAGATAGTGGGGTGCAGTTTATTACATCAGCGGGCCCAAGGCAGAGTCTCTTCTTAGCCAAGGACCTCGACCAGTTTTTGTATATACCCTAAGCATACGTGCCCAAACCCACCTCCCCAAAATTCCCTGAAACTAGTCTGAACAATGGAAAAAGAAAGATACAATCAAGTTAATCCATGATTCATATGCCTTATCAATAGGCTTGTGGTCATACCCCAATAAGCATAATAGAATGCATGATTCTATTCAGTTACACGGATAATTAGGGGGTTTTTTAGGCGATGGAGAGCCCAAGGGCTCTTCTTTCTGGGGGCTTGGTTTTCCAGTTGGTATGTCGTTTCCATCGATACTAGGCATATAGCTCAGAGTCCACAGTCCAGCCCAAGATGGAGTCCTGCTTTCAAGATAGAGCCTGTTCTGTTTCCTCCTTCATATCCATTGTAGGATTTCATAATCTCTCTCTTCTAATGATCACCCGACAGAACGTTAGCAAGCAGAAAAAAATGGGTAATAAAAGCCTTTCTCTGAAGCTAAAAGTTTCAAAGGGATGAAAGCCTGGCATGCCGAGTCACCTCGGACATGGTGAGGGCCTGGCCCATGACACTGACTTAAACAGCCACTGCTGATGCCTTTAAGACTGACAAAGTTGCACAGTCTTCTCTGAACTTTGATGCCCAGAAGTCAAAGAAAGCAACTTCAGGTCTCCCATCTCCAACAGCCACAGAAACAGTTTATGGAGAAGTGAAGAAGAAGAGGGAGGAGGAGGAGAGAAGAAGAGAAACAAAAAGGAGAAGCAATGCAAAAAAGAAGAGAAAGCGCTCGTGACACTGCTGCTGTCTCAAGGTTCTCATTCCATCATCAGGAGTTCTTTCACCATTAGGGAAAATGGAAGACAGTCTTTCCCCAGCTCTCCTGTAATCCTCTAACAAGGCTCCTCCAGGCTGCCAGGCCACAGCCCTTTCCTTCGGTGTGAATAGATGAAAAGGCATATCCACAAGGAGGTCTGTGGGAAACCCTACCTTCCCGGTCATTGAACTTTGGCAAAGAGGACCTTGGGAGACAGTTGTCAGAATCTCTGCCCCTCCCCATTTGCTGACCTAGACCTCCCCATTTGCTTATTCAGAGCACACTGGCTGACTAGTATTCCATTGTATGTATGACCCACAGTTTCTTTATCCATTCATCTTATGATGGACACCTAGGTTGCTTCCATGTCTCAGCTATTGTAAACAGTGCTTCCCACCCTAGTCCTGGCCTGTTGGAGTCTAACTTGAATTTGCCACACATTTGCAAGTTATATCCTTCTCACTGAAATGCATGTGTCAGAAAAGAAGAGAGAAGAAAAGGAAAAACTTTTCCTAGCTCTTGAAAGTCCAGTAGGAACTCAACATCCACAGGAAATACATATATAATCGAGTTAGGACTGCAAATTCGACAGCTTTGTCCCCTATCAAAGTTGTCTACCTACAGGACCAGGGCTTAAACATCTCGATGCTTACCTAGAAGACCACCTGAAAGAAAGTTACAGGGCTCAAAATAGCCTGGAGTTAAAACTCCCCTCCCGGTCCTCCCCACCATTCTATGCAAAACAAAGAACTCTCTCACCGAAGGAAAAAGAAAATGGACATTAAGGTTGATTACCCCCAGCTTCCAGCAGGTCCAGCCTCTGGCCAATCTCCAGAATTCCTTGCCCCAGCCATTTAACAGATAACTACTCTGAACAACCTTGGAGGACAGGCCCCCTTAAGACAGTAGATTTCCACATATATGCCTATATATACTTACTCTTTTTTTCTTCTTTCTTTTTTATTTATTTTACTTTACTGTATTGGTTTTGCCATACATCAACATGAATCCGCTACGGGTGTACGCATGATCCCAATCCTGAACCCCCCTCCCACCTCCCTCCCCATACCATCTCTCTGGGTCATCCCAGTGCACCAGCCCCAAGCATCCTGTATTCTGGGTTAGTGCAGCAGCTCNCCATACATCAACATGAATCCGCTACGGGTGTACGCATGATCCCAATCCTGAACCCCCCTCCCACCTCCCTCCCCATACCATCTCTCTGGGTCATCCCAGTGCACCAGCCCCAAGCATCCTGTATTCTGGGTTAGTGCAGCAGCTCACTAATCTGACTACTGCCCCTTCTCGCCTCATTAAAAGTGATCTGTTCCTGTAAAGTGCCGGTCTCGTTCTTTTTCCGAACCTTGCCTTCTCTTAACTCCCTTACCCTACACCACCCGTTCCTTTGGAAAGCTCGTCTTCAGAGATCCTACTGCGTGAATGTATGCATGCTCAGTTGTGTCCCATTCTTTTGGACTCCATGGACTATAGCAGGCCAAACTCCTCTGTCCATGGGATTTCCCCCAGGCGAGAACACTGGAGTGGGTTGCCATTTCCTCCTCCAGGGAATTTTCCCGACCCAGGGATTGAACCCGTGTCTCCTTATTGGCAGGAGGATTCTTTACCACTGAGCTACCAGAGAACCTACTGCTGCTGCCAAGTTGCTTCAGTCGTGTCCGACTCTGTGTGACCCCATAGACAGCAGCCCACCAGGCTCCCCNCTATCATTTTGCCCTATTGTCCTCTCAAGATACTTATTGAACCCCTGCTCTAAAACAACATGTGATTCCGTAAGCACAAACATTGCCTGACTTGCTTCAAAGTCAGTCACAATTCTTGCTAGACAACTTAGCACCATTGTAGTTTTTATCTTTACAAGCCCCTGACTCTTTCTCTTCCCTGGAACACTCCTTAGGTTCTACCAAAATCTCTATCTCCAGAATCACGATTCTTAACCTCAAATAAAGCTCTTTTCCTGTGTAAACTTAATATTAATTATTGCTTGGCAACCACATTTTCCATGCACCCCAACTATCAATAATAGAAAATAAATGCAGATCAGTGATGCTAAAGAATGAATTATATTTCTAGTTTATCTTGTAGAGAAGCAAAAATTGCTATCCCCAAATATGTCTCTTTGGCAGATTATTTTAAGTTGGCTATTTTCTAATAGAAAACAGGGGGAAAAATCTGAAAACCAAGTAGAAGTTAATCTTTTGTCGGAAACATTTATAAGGGAAATCNGTAGAGAAGCAAAAATTGCTATCCCCAAATATGTCTCTTTGGCAGATTATTTTAAGTTGGCTATTTTCTAATAGAAAACAGGGGGAAAAATCTGAAAACCAAGTAGAAGTTAATCTTTTGTCGGAAACATTTATAAGGGAAATCTCCATCTGTAAGTCTGTCTCCCTCTCTGAAACAGGAAGAAGAGGATGACAAAATCTCTAGAGATTCTTAAGGGAGAAAGCACAGACTTAAATCTGCGTAACAATCTTACCCTTTTTTACTGTGCTTTTCCAGATGACCTTCCACAATTGACTCCCTCCATCCTCCACAACCTTTTTTGTCTTTAGCTGAGGGTGGTATTTTAGGTGAGGGCTTTTGCCCTTTTCATGAGTTACTCAGTTCTCCTGGGTTCCTCCCATGTCTATACAACATTAAACTTTTGTTTGATTTTCTCCTATTAATCTCTCTCATGTCAATTTATTTCTTAGCCCAGCCTGAAGAACCAAGAAAGGTAGAGGAAAATTTCTTCCTTCCCAACATTCTGTAAAATGTGATATTGTGAAGAGGAGACCAGAGTATGTTGTAAAGATATGTAGGAAAAGTATTTCTGGATTTTATAATATTGATGTCCTTTTTCAGCTTTTATACTTTGCAATTTGTTGAGTTTGTTTTCTTGTTTTAGATAAACAGTCATTCTAATACCTAAGACTGTATTCATAATTTTCTAATCACGTTTTTAAGGAAGATGCTCCAAATTGTGGAAGTTTCAGGTACTTGAAACTGGATCCATCACTTCTACCTATGCACACACATNAGTTTGTTTTCTTGTTTTAGATAAACAGTCATTCTAATACCTAAGACTGTATTCATAATTTTCTAATCACGTTTTTAAGGAAGATGCTCCAAATTGTGGAAGTTTCAGGTACTTGAAACTGGATCCATCACTTCTACTTATGCACACACACATATTTTAAAATCAATATAATTTCCAGTCAATATAAAAAAGAAATAAAATGAAATAACTTACAGTAAGAAAGTATATCCATGATAAATATGACATCTATAGTAGCCTTATACAGCAGTGAGGCATTGATGATACAGTTACCAAAGCTGTTGCCCAAGAGTCATACCTCTGCCCTTCTTATCTAAGATTCAGAAGGAAGCTGCAAAGAGAAAAGCAAGAACTGATTAGAACCAACTAGACCCAAGACAGCAGATTTGACCTCTAGTAGTCCATAGAAGTGGTCCTAGAGTCTCATTATCTGCTCATTGTAATATATTAGCATATGCTAAGTGACACACCTATAGGAGCCAGGGCAGTTAACAATCGCCATGACAACAACTGGAAAAGCCCATGCAAGGACTGAACAGGAGTGCTGCATCAGTCCCAGGCCCAAACCACACCCCTGTGCTTGGATCACTTATGAGTATTCCTCCCACACTTTCCAATTCCTTCCCTTTCACCTCGACCTTCTTACATACATGGTTTCTCTGTCTAAATTAGGTTGAGAGGTTGATTTGTGAGCCAAGTTCCTGCTTCTTCATTCTTTGACCATTGAATAAAACTGATGCTCTTCTAATCTCAACATCAGTTTCCTTATTGGCAGCACAGATCCAGGAAAAAAAAAAAAAAGAACCTCCCTGGCTAAGACAAGGGATGGCTAGGATCCTGGTGGGGTCTTGTTGACTAATCTGGTAACAATACAATGATCAGGAACAGTGTGGCTGTTGGTGATCTGATTTGGGGAAACAGTGAATGATCCAAGGATGCTCTTTTAGGAAAACCAAATGTAAGCAGATAATGTAGGAGATCCCTGGAGAAAGAGAACCAGGCTTGACTTTCCTAACGTGAGAAGCCATTGTGTGATCTAAGCCTGGTCACAATGTTTACCCTTCAACAGGTCTCACTAATCAATGATCTTAAGTAAGGGAATCTAAGAACAAAGTTAAAGCAGTCAAGAAACAAGAGTTCAGCTATAAGACAGGGTTCTAGTTCCTCCTTAAGAGACAAACACAACAATCTGATATGGTCTTTGAGTTCTGCAGTAACCAAGGTGGAGGACAGAACGATGATGCTGACCCTCTTGGCTTCAATCAGCTAAAGCTTGTACTCAACCTTGGCTGCAATTGTATGCTGATTCTCTTCTGCCCAAGCCCCTTCATGAATATGTCTGTTCCCTTAGCTTAAAATTTCCCCGGTTTTGCTCTTCAGGGAGATACTGTTTTGGGAAAGATCTCCCTATTTACTGCTAGCAATAATAAATCGTCCCTCCTCCCAAATTTGACTTGGTTATTATATCCACCAAGAGGCAAAGCCAGTTTACAAGTGACACAAGAATAATCTTCCATCAGAGGACACAATAGTTTCTTTCCTATAGAATCCAGTATATATGAAAAAATGTAAAAATGCTTTGTATTATTTGTCAGATAGATTCAGGGCTTGAATAATTATAAAATACCTGGATGGACATTTGAAAAGAGTGTAAAGGCAGAACAATTCTTTATATTATGCAAGGCTGCCCTGGGTATTACAGGACATTGGGTTGCCTACTAAATGCTAAAAATGTATCCTGCACACTCATCACTGAGACAAGCAACAAGCTACTCCTCCCAGCTTCCAAAAGTTACTTATTAAAATGCAAATATCCTTGGCTGGACTAAAACCTCTTGTCCTTATCTGCTAACAGCCTAAAAGGGATTCCTTTAAAAAAAGAGTTGTTACCATTTTAAACTGTGTAATTCTGTAAGGAAGGGTAAAATAAACCTAGCCTACACTACATGTGGCTTGAGGGCTGACTCTGCAAAACTGGACTTTGTCTAGAACCACACCTGGTAATGCTCTCAGGACTCCCACAGAGCAACCTCTCTCCTCTACCCCCTAACCTGTGAGTGGAGGAAGGGTCTCCTTGAGGCACAATCACTCCTATGTGATCTGGGCTGCACTGCCTTCCGGACCAGTAGCCTTTCCTGCTCATTTTCCTGTGGACAGAAAGAGTTTCTCTCTGCTGCTCCAAAGTCCAAAGGATCCTAACAAAATGATTGTAATAGCAGTAATAAAATCATACACAGCATTTACTATCTACCAGCCTCTCTTATAAAGCTTTTACTATATTAGCTCATTTAATACCCTCAACAAGTGCTGCCACTATCCCCATTTAACCAGAGAAGATGCTGAGTCACAGAGAGATTTAGTAACTTGTGGAGAGCCAGGTAACCAATATTTGATCTAAGCTGAGGATCAAACTCCAGGGCCTGCTCAGAGCCTGAATATCTAATCAGTCTTACACTTAATCTCTTTAAAATATTCCTGGANGGACAGGGAGGCCTGGCGTGCTGTGATTCATGGGGTTGCAAAGAGTTGGACACGACTGAGTGACTGAACTTAAACTGAACCTGTAGTAATCTCAGATTGTTTACTAGTCATGTGTGTGCCTCCTGTTCTAAATAGAAATGTAGCATTTTGTGATTGATTACCTAGTTCTCTGAAGTGACTTGTCATCTGTAAAACTAATTGAATGAAAGTTTACATAGTTTGGATTCAGCATTAGGCACTAAAGACAATTATTCTTAGGCTTACTTTCATGAAGGGTTGCTTGGTTATGGTATTAAGGAGTGGTTTGTGGAGAACTACTTTATAAACATTTTTGTGAGCAACACTGCCTCTGCCTGTGTTAAATTCAGAACCAGATGTTGAGTGTCTTGGGAAGTTTTCTGTAAAAGGCAAAGAAAGTAGGGTTTTGCCCCTCAGTCATCTACTGGATCTCTTGAGTACAGAAAACAAAACCAGATGAATGAAAACATTCCACGTAGCAAGAGAATGGGATCCTAGATGGCTGGAATACTAGAAAACCCTTTGGATAAAGTAACTGAAGCACTTCTTAATTTAGCATGGTACTTTTAATCTGTATGTGTGTATTTTTAAAGTTAGTTTCTTGTAGACAGCATATGTTGAATTACATTTTTTGACCCACTCTGACAGTCTTTTTAATTGGTACATTTAGACCATTGACAAAGTGATTATTGATATAGTTGGATTAATGTTTACCATATTTGTTGTTTTCTATTTTTTTTTTCTATGTTTGTCTTTCATTCTTTTTCTGCCATTTGTGGGTTTAAAAAAAAATTATTTATTTGGCTGCATGGAATCTTTAGTTGTGGCATGTGGGATCTAGTTCCCTGACTAGGGGTTGAGCCCAAGCACCCTGCATTGGGAGTGTGGAATCTTTGCCACTGGACCACCAGCAAGTCCCTGCCTCTTGTGGTTTTAATTGAGCATTTTTTATGATTCCATTTTATTTCCTATCTTAGCCTATCAGTTAGACTACTTCCTTTTTTTTCCCCCCCAACTTTTTCAGTGGTTTGACTAGGGCATCATTATACATTTACAGTTAACTAAGGTCCACTTTCAAATAAGGCCATGAAAGGACTTTATAATCACAGAATAATCTTAACCTTTATCTGCTATCCTTGTGTAATTACTGCCATTCATTTCAGCTGTATAAATAGCATGTGTGTGTATATGTATGTATATGATGTAGACATAAGCATGAGTAACTGAATACATTGTTGCTGTATTGGAGCAAACTATTGTCTGTCAGATCAGTTAAGAATAAGAGAGAATTTTCTCTTCTACTTATTCCTTTTTCGAGGTTCTTCCTTTCGTTCTATGGATCAGTTTGTGGCCTGTGTTATTTATACTTCTTTCTGAAGAATGCTTTTGACATTTTTTGCAAGGCACATCTGTTGGCAACAAATTCATCAATTTTTGTTTACTGAGAAAGTCTTTATTTCTCCTTCACTTGTGAAGGATAATTTTGCAGGATGCGAAATTATAGGTTGATGGGTTTCTTTCCTTCAAAACTTATACTTTTCTCTCTTCTTGCTTGCATGCTTTTTGAGAAGTCAGATGTAATTCTTTCTTTTGCTCCTCTGTAAGTGAGACTTTTTTCCTCTTGTGACTTATTTCAGTATTTTTTCTTTATCTTTGATTTTATGTAATTTGAAAATGATAGTTAGGAGGTATAATTTTTTGCTTTCTTTTCCTGCTTGGTGTTCCCTGTGCTTCCTGGATCTGCAGTTTGGTGTCTGACATTGATTTAGATAATCCTTAGTCATTATTGATTCAGATATTCCCTCTGTTCCTTTCTCTCTTTCTTCTCCTTCTGATATCCTCACTGTGTGTATGTTCCAGATTTTGTAGTTGCCCCACAATCCTTGGATATTCTGTTCTGTTTGAGTCTTTGTTTTCTTTCATTTTGATTTTTGAGGATTCTATTGATAGATCCTCTAGCTTAGAGATTCTTTCTTCATCTGTAGTCAGTTTGCTAATAAACTCATCAAAGATGTTCTTCATTTCGGTTACAATACTTTTTATCTCTAGCATTTCTTTTTGGTTCTTTCTCAGGATTTCCATCTCTCTGCTTACATTACCCATCTCTTCCTGCATGCTGTATATTTTAGGGCCCTTAGAATATTAATCGGAGAAGGCAATGGCAACCCACTCCGGTACTCTTGCCTGGAAAACCCCATGGGCAGAGGAGCCTGGTAGGCTGCAGTCCATGGGGTCACNATCCAGGGGATTTTCCCAACCCAGGGGTTGAACCTGGGTCTCCCACATTGCAGGCAGACGCTTTAACCTCTGAGCTTTAGGACAAAAATCTATGGCTCCCAGTGAGCACGTGTTTCTGACATCTACAGGCAGAATGCAAGAAATCAATAGCACACTCCACCCAGGTAGTGGACAATAAAATTTGGAGAATTTTTAATTTATAAGATAAAGGATGTGTGGGACTTGACTGGTGAATCAACCAGTTATGTTAGGGTAGAGCAGAACTATGATGTAATCTTGTGTTTATTTGTCCCTTCTGAATTCTCATTTTGTTCCTTTGGGTACCTGTGGTTTTATAGTATGGGAATTAGGATATGGTTTATTCTTCCCGATGCTGATATTTTTGGTTTTGCTGTTGTGTGAGTTGAGGATGAGTAGCTTGGTTTGTTTTTAAGCTTTAATGAACTGCTTTAGTTGAATTGATTAAATCATTGCTATTACTGCTACCAAAACACTACCTTCATTTCACTGCTGGACACTGAAGCTTTGCTTTAGGATGGTAGAGGAAATGAAAATAGTGTGTCAACGACAAACCTTTTTCTCTCCATATTAAGAACTAGTACATCTTGAATTCCAGTCCACCTCCCATTCAAGCAGGGAATAACTGAAGACTTGGGGGGAGGCTTTAAAATAGAATTTTCAAGTCACAGTAAAGTGATTGTCTCTGAAGGATAATTTTATCATAGAATCACTGCCCTAGGGTAAAAGAATATCCGGTAACTCTCCTGGACAAACTCTCAACAAAGTGGTGAAACAGATTCCATCTTTGTCTCTTTTAGGATCTTGGTATGTTCATATATGTGCTGTCTTCTGATAATGCCTCAAAAATTGTAGCTTCCCCATTTCTTTCTCCTCCTCTTCCCCAAATAATTTTTTTCCATTCTATTCTTTCCTATAATACTCTCTTCTTCATCACCGTGGGGAGGAGTGAGATTACTTACATAAATTATATCAGCATAACATACTGGTTATCAAGTAAAACATCCTATGTATTTGCTGATTGCCTTGAGTTGAGTTCAGTTCAGTTGCTCAGTCGTGTCTGACTCTTTGCAACCCCATGGACTGCAGCATGTCAGGCCTCCCTGTCCATCAGCAATTCCCGGAGTTCATTCAAACTCATGTCCATCAAGTTGGTGATGCCATCCAGCCATCTCATCCTCTGTAGTCCCCTTCTCCTCCTGCCCCCAATCCCTTCCAGCATCAAAGTCTTTTCCAATGAGTCAACGCTTCACATGAGGTGGCCAAAGTATTGGAGTTTCAGCTTTAGCATCAGTCCTTCTAACGAAAACCTTGGACTGATCTCCTTTAGGATGGACTTGTTGGATCTCCTTGCAGTCCAAGGGACTCTCAAGAGTCTTCTCCAACACCACAGTTCATAAGCATCAATTCTTTGGTGCTCAGCTTTCTTCACAGTCCAACTCTCACATCCATACATGACCACTGGAAAAACCATAGCCTTAGTCCTGTTGAAATGCATGTTTCTCCTGAGTCTTTATTGAATAATGGTAATAAATGGGATCCAGTCCCATCACTTCCTGGCAAATAGATGGGGAAATAATGGAAACAGTGACAGATGTTATTTTCTTGGTCTCCAAAATCACCATGGATGGTGACTATAGCTATGAAATTAAAAGACTCTTGCTCTTTGGAAGGAAATCTATGGCAAACCTAAACCATGTATTAAAAAGCAGAGATATCACTTTGCTGATAAAGGTCTGTATAGTCAAAGCTATGATTTTTCCAGTAGCCATGTACAGATGTGAGAGTTGGACCATAAAGAAGGTTAAGGACTGATGAAATGATGATTTCGAATTGTGCTGGAGAAGACACTTGAGAGTCCCTTGGACTGCAAATAAGATCAAACCAATCAATCTGAAAGGAAATCAACCCTGAATATTCATTGGAAGGACTGATATTGAAGCTGAAGCTCCAGTAGTTGGCCAACTAGTGGGAAGAGCCGACTGATTGGAAAAGACTCTGATGGTGGGCAAAATTGGGAGCAGGAGGAGAAGCAGGCAATGGAGGATGAGATGGTTGGATGACCTCACCGACTCAGCGGACATGAGTTAGAGTGAACTCCTGGAGATAGTGAAGCCTGGAGCACTGCAGTCCATGATGTCACAAAGAATCAGACCTGACTTAGCGACTGAACAACAACAACAGCAATAAAGGAGGGGAAAGATAGATTTATGGAGCATCTTTTACTTATCAGATAATGATCAGTGCATTTTACACATTTATTACTTTCTTAAACCACATAATAAAGACATGATCTGGATATCACAATTGTCTCTATTTTATAGGTAAACCCTAACCACATAAATACTTAGGAGGATTTGAATTCAGATCTTTAAATACTTATGCTTTCCAAANTACTTATCAGATAATGATCAGTGCATTTTACACATTTATTACTTTCTTAAACCACATAATAAAGACATGATCTGGATATCACAATTGTCTCTATTTTATAGGTAAACCCTAACCACATAAATACTTAGGAGGATTTGAATTCAGATCTTTAAATACTTATGCTTTCCAAAATACCTCTCTGCTTTCTTTAAAGATCTGTCACTAAGATATTGCACAAGCTGGGGCTGGTCACAATCTTTCTTATCTGAAACTTTCTGTTTAGGAATCTGTAGACTCATATTCTCTAATTTCAGAGAAGCTGAAAGCTTTGGTTAGATCTTTACGTGCAGTGACTTTATGTTTAATTCATTAGTCTTAATTCAACAATTGGTGGGGTTTCCCTGGTGGTTCAGTGGTAAAGAGTACTCCTGCCAATGCAGGAGATACAGGCTTGATATGTGGTCCAGGAGGACCCCACGTGTTGAGGAGCAACTAAGCCCGTGGGCCACAACTGTTGAGCTTGTGCTCTAGAGCCCAGGAACTGCAACTACTGAAGCCTTCAGGCCCTGTAGGCCAGGCTTCACCACGAGAGCAGCTACCGCAATGAGAAGCCCACGCACTGCAACTACAGAGTAGCCCCCGCTTGCCACAACTCGAGAAAACACAGGCAGCAAAGAAAACCCAGCACAGCATATACATACATAAATACATATAATTATATATATTAAAAAAATAAAACAGCCAGCATGCAAAAGCTGGCATGATAGAATGGGGCCTTGCTGACTTCATATTGCCTCTGCTATTTCAGAGCTTTGGCAAGGGCTGAATAATAATGCCACACATGAAAAAACTTTGTGGAGGGCAAGCCAGTGTAGATATTTATTGAGGTATTATCTCCAGTATCATTATCAATATCAAATCCTGGAAGAAGGTGACTAGTTCTGACCTAGAATTAAAAATTAGTCATTGAGGTCCTAGAGGGAGGAAAACAGATGTGGATTTAAAGGAGAAAGGGTGATCAGGCTAGAGGATTAGAAACATAAAAATGGACAAAAGCTGGAGCAATAAAATAAAATAAATTATATTATTGAGATCTCTGTAAGTTATGGTTTAACATCTGCCTTCCTGTATTGTAGACCTCATCAGGACCCATAGAGAGAAGGAGTTTCCAAAAATATCTCCGATTTGGCTGGTCGGACAGTGGGTCATCAGGGAAGCAGATGAAAATTTGTGGATTTGTGCACTAATGGATCAGCAGGAAATTAGGTAACAAGAGGGCTGGTAACTCTGGAGAACCACAACGAATTTCCACTAGAATTCTGGCCATACTTGTAGACATGCATAAACAGGAGATCATCATGATTGTGAGTCTTACTCCAGGATTCGATTTTTCAAATGTTTGAGTCCCAAATTAGCCATTTACTAGGGAGTACTCTAACATAAATGACTTGACCTCTCTCAGCACCAATTTTCCTTTCTATAAAATGTAGAATACTATGGTACCTTCTCATAGAATTGTTTTGAGAAATGAATGAAATATAACATGTATTTAGCATAGTGCTTGACCTATATTAGGTGAATAATTAATGGTTATTTTTATTCTTCTCTCCTCTGCACCCCACTTTTCTAAGTTGCAAACAAAATAACTATATGTTGATAGTTTAAGAAAGTTTTGTTCCTGCGTGCCCCCTCTGCCTCTCTCCCACTAGATTCCAGATGTGTGCACGGAGGTGGAATGGAGAGTATGGGGGTAAATATAAAGTTGCCCTGGAGCCCTCCCTGGTGGTCCAGTGGTTAAGACTGTGCATCCACTTCTATTGCAAGGGGCATGGCTTCATTCCCTGATTGGGGAACTAAGATCCTGAATGCTGTGCAGTGCAATCAAAAAAAGGAAAAAAAATCAATAAATGATTTTAAAACTATATATATATATAATTGCCCTTTTAAGCACCACTCGGAATGTTATCTCCAGAGAAGGAAGCAAACCTAGGTGCAGCTGATGCGTTAACCAGATATGACACAGAGAACGTTTCCTTCTCCTTTTTGCTTTCAAGTTTATTCTAAGGCCCTGGATCTCTGCAGCTCAGTTGGAGGCCACAGAGAAGATGCCTACTATTCCCATGGGAGCCCCTGCCCTGCTGTGGCTAGCTCTGCTGCTTTTCTGTAAGTAGAGTTAGCAGCCCCCCGAGGGGGCCAGAACAGATTGGGGGAGCAGCTGACAAGGGAAAGTTGACAATTTTATTGCTGACTTTTTCTAGGTTATGAGCAAACTGTGGGTCATTTCCCAGGGTTTCTGTAGGGAGGACGAGCTGGATAGCAGAAGAGGGGGGTTGGGCATCATCTAAGGAGGAAGCCGGACTGATAGTCTGGTCCCTGCTATCAAGCTGGCTTTACCTAGAGGGTAAAGGAGGGACAGCGGAGGAAGGAGAGAAGCTCCTTCTCTCCCTTGAAAAGAGTCCTGAAAAGATGGCCCTTAAAACTCTATGGATGTAAACCTCAGCATCATAACCAGATCCCAGTCTTCAGGTATCCAGAAGGCTGGGGTCAGATACTAACTTATCATCTCTGGATTTTGCAGCTCCAGATGGCATGTCAGCAGGTGAGTCCTCTGTCCTTGTTCTCTCAGTATTTCAATGTGTCTGGAAATTGCCTGCCCTTCATCCTTTCCCTTCATCCCATCATCTATTTTTTAATGATTACTAATCTGCTCTTCCCTGTCTATCACACTTCCACCTGCCTCGTTTTCCTTCTTTCCCCCATTCAAAAGCTTCCCACACAGCATTTCATTCTCTCAAATCACTCTTTCCTCTTTTATGCAAACAATCATGTCTGCTGAGGATCTGTCTCAGCCTCTGCTCCAGATACTATGATATAAACTCATTTAATTCTTACATCATCATCCCTGTTATTATTATTGCCATTTTATAATTGAAGATACTGAAACTCAGATTAAATAATTTGTTGGAGGTTACATGGCCAACAAGGCACTGGATTCTAACGTAAGTCCCTTAAATCCAAATCTAGTTCTTTTTTGAACATATAACCTCTTCCTCACCTGGCCACTTCCGAAGTCTTTGTTCAAATTTGTACCACATCTCTTTGTTCTTGAAAGCCTTTTAAGACTGATCCTCTTGGTGATTCTCAGTATCTTCTAGAATTGACATATAATTTCCATTCCTTATTCACTCACAATTAAATAGTCATAAAAATTTAGAGCTGGGAGAGGCCATGTATTTCATTTAGTTCACTACCTTAATTCCTCCATTATTCACTCATTCATCAACTCAATAAATATTTAATGAATACTCACTATGAAGTAGTCATTGTGCTGACCTATGTATGAACATCTCAGACATGATCTCTACTTGAAAAGAGAATTCAATCCTCATTTACAGATACTGAAATTGGAAACAAGAAGATTAGAGGGGTTATCCTCTTTCGTTTTTTAATATCTTACATTCATGTCCTATTTTTTCCTAGGTGGGACCACAAGATTCTTTCTTCCTTCCTTTAATCCTAGGACTCAGGATAGATTCTTATCACCAACAGTTTAAGGGTAGATTGACCATTGATTGACTATTATTATGTCTGTACTCTGGAAGCTGAACAGATTTCAATGATATTTTCCTTCTTTCCATATCTCTTTCCACAATCTGTTCTTCTCAAAGCCATCTGGAAATCTAAGGTGTCCTTGAATCCACCATGGAGAAAAATATTTAGAGGAGAAAATGTGACTCTTACATGTGGTACGAACAGTTCCTCTGAAGATGAGTCCTCTCTGTGGATCCACAATGGAACCACTTTGAAAGTGACAAATTCAAGGTGGGACATTGTGAAAGCAGGCATGCAGAACAGTGGGGAATACCAATGCCGAATCAAAGGATTTGCCATTAGTGAACCTGTGTACCTAAACGTCATCAGTGGTAAGTTCCATGGTTACAAAAATATCAATTCTCTCATGTGCGGAATGGCCCATCTGAAAATGGGGAGAAAGCAAGTTATTCCAAGACTTAGAGAAGCAAGGTTGAACTCAGGGTCTCTCTCCACATACAGGTCTATCTCTCTTCTTCGGCCTCTACTCCATCTGCCCTTCTGCCTTCTTTCAATATTCTAGCAATCTCCCAATGTTACTCCACTAAGCTGTTTCATTTCTATCTTCTCTACCTGGGTACAGATGCATATTACATGGTCAAATGGCGTATTGGATATATGAACATTACAAAGAGCTCTTTGATTTAGAGTTACTTTGCCATTTCCATGTGTCATGATCTGAATATTAAGTTGTACTCTTTTGTTTAATTTATTTATTAACTGAAGGATAATTGCTTTACAGAATTCTGTTGTTTTCTGTCAAACCTCAACATGAATCAGCCTTAGGTATATATATATCTCCCTTCCCTTTTGAACCTCCCTCCCATCTCCCTCCGCACGCCACCCCTCTAGGTTGATACAGAGCCCCTGTTTGAGCTTCCTGAAACATAGAGCAAAATTCCCCTTGACTATCTCTTTTACATATGGTAAAGAGTAAGTTGTACTCTTGATTTTGAAAGCTATCTCTTTACATTCCTCACGTACTCTACTTTTACTTAAGAACAAATCTTGTTTGCTTCATCACTCTCCTACTGTCAACAATTAGTACAGTGTGCTCAGGCATATGTGGGTTACTTTGTAAGTGTTCAGCAAACAAAGTAAGGATTTCATTTGAAGAGCTAGGTCATTTATATTTTGTTTTATATTTTTAAATATAAATATTTTTAAAGTATAAGCATATTTTGTATTTTTTCTCTTGAGTGAAAAGAGATGTTTCAACATATGAGTACAAATTCTAAGTAGAAACTAAAGCAGTGTAAAATAGCTTCTTTATTTTTTTGGAGTAGATTCTAGAAAAGTCCTCAAGGATTGCTCCTAAATAAAATATGCTTATGCAACTTAGACATGTTTCTATTCTAAATTTTGAGTTCTTAAAATGACATTAGCCATACAACCTGACTCTTGTATTTTACTGACTCGTTATTGACAAACATTCTTTGAGAATCTACTGATTCCTAGGTATTATTAGGCACTGGCGATATGATGAAAGGAATAGACATGCTCCTGACCTCTGAAGTAGAGAGCCCAATGAGGAAATGGACATCCCATCAATAGTTACACAAATAATTAATTCAAATTGTGATGCATGTTCTGAGGAAGCTGGAGGCTTACTGTGATGAATAGAACAGGAAAGTACCTATAAGTTTAGAGAGGACAACTCTACTAGGCTAGGACTCTCCAGGCAGAGTAGGTTTATTTCCCCTTTAGTGACAAATGCAACAATAGAGCTGAAAGGGATAATGGGTTTCAGACCTTCTATAGGTGGGCTTATCAGAAGTGTCAGCGATGTTGTGGCCCCAGAATTACCTTTCAGGAGGAGAGAGTATTTATCAACAGAGGAGGCAGGCTGTAAGCATTATTTTGTGTTTCCTTTTTATTGACCTTATGAGCCAAGAAGTGGGTTAATGATAAAGGTTTCTGATACGCACTCTTTGCATGATCTTTTTTATTTATCTTATTTTTATTTTATCTGTCATTGTCAAATAAATATCTTAATGAATATTCTTCAGACTGGTTGATCCTTCAGGCCTCTGCTGAGGTGATGATGGAGGGTGAGTCCCTCTTCCTCAGGTGCCACAGTTGGAAGAATCTGAATGCCTTCAAGGTGATCTACTACAAGGATAACAGAGCTCTCAAATACTGGTATGAGAACCACAACATCTCCATCACCAATGTCACAGAAGGGGACAGTGGCATCTATTACTGCGTGGGCAGAATTCAGAGGCTCAACTACACCTCTAATAAACTCAGGATTATAGTAAAAAAACGTAAGTTGGTGAAGGAAAGGGAACGAGTCCATAGCAGCGGAAAGGAGAAAGAACATTTGAGCTTAATGCAATTGAAGCTATAGAATGCAGGCAACTGTGATTCCCTGAAAAGTCTATTAGATTTGCAATGAGGGGACCAGGAGTAGAGCATATCCCTTAGTCTCTGTCTCAGATTCCTTACTTGTTCAATGGCAACAGTAATACCTTCTCACATTATGTAATGTTTACAGATGTTAAATGCAGTAGTTGTGAAATGGATTTTTAAACTGTTGAATACTAGTCAAGCAAAGTCATCTACTGCTTCTGGGGAGAAACTTACATTTATCAAATAGAAAAAGAGTTTCAAAGTTGAAGGAACAAACTCTTTATAGTTTGAAGAGTCTATTCTAGCCTATGAGGGATGGGAAAGGAAACCAAGTCAACAGGCTGTGTGCCTGTGAATTAGGAGACGAGAAAGAGGGCTTGATATGGAAAGAGTAGTCAGGCAGGCTGCCTCTGTAGTCAATGAAAGGCTGCCACTTCCAAATTTCATACAAAAGAAGGAGCCTTTAAAATATTTGCTTTGCAATGAGGAAATAAGACATTTGCTTGGTACACTTTGCTCATGCCAAAATCTTAAAAAACATGAGACCAGAAGCCACAATTAATTTCTAATGGTAGTTTTCTGTTAATTAATTTGAAACCTGTTGTTTGATTTTCACTGTGCTTCCGGTATCCTTATCTGTAAAATAAAGGGTTTGGACTAAACATTACAATTGCTTGGAGAATTAAAAAAAAAAAATACTGATGTCTGTATATCATCCCTTGAGCTTCTAACTTAATTAGCTTGGAATGAGGCCTGGACATCAATATTTAAAAGCTCCTCCAGGTAATGGTAATAGGCAGCAAGTGTTGAGAGTCATCAGTCTAGGTGACCTGTGAGTCATTTCTGGATATAATGTTGTAGGCTTCTAAAATCCTAGAAAAATCACTACTTTGTAAATAGAATAGCAGAATCACAAAACAGTGGAATTGAAATGCAATTTACTTATTGCTTTGCTTGCCTTGCTCAGTCACTCCATTGTGTCTGACTCTTAGCAACCCCATGAACTTAGCCTCTCAGGCTCCTCTGTCCATGGGATTTTCCAGGCAAGAAAATTGGAGTGGGTTGCCATTTCCTCCTCCAGGGTATTGTCCCAACCCAGGGATCAAACCTGTGTCTCCTCCATCTCCTGCATTGGCAAGTGGGTTCTCTACCACTAAGCCACCTGGGAAGCCAACTTATTAATATTTATGATCTAGCCCAATATCTTAATTTCACCCAAAAGACATGCAATGAATGATGACTGTTTGAGAAAAAAGGCACTGGTGACTCCCTGCCCTTACTCTATCTGCTTCCCACCTCCATGTCCTATGTGGACACTGGTCTCATGAGGCTACAAGGAAGGGATCATCTTTCCTATGACCTTTCCCGTTAGGCATATTGGCCAGACAAGCCATTAGGAAGGGACTGTGGGGAAATACTTAGGGCTCCCTAGGGCTTCAGGGGGCACAGACTGAGGGGCCCAAACCTGTGAGTGTTTTGTCTCTGCTCCTGGATGTCATTTCATGCTAGACGGTGAAGGACCATGTTGGATCCTTCTTTAGGGAAGATGAAGACTTTAACCTCACTTTTCAATTCCTAATTTGAATTATGTTTCTTATTGCATCTAGAGTACACTCAAAGCAACTATTTCTGGCTACAATTTCTTATCCCATTGTTGGTGGTGATTCTGTTTGCTGTGGACACAGGGTTGCTTATCTCGACCCAGAAGCAGTTCACGTTACTCTTGAAGATGAAGAGAATCAGAAAACGCAACAGATTTACGGACCCACAGCCTAAACCAGATCCCCCAGGGAACTGATGTCATTCCTCAAGAAACCTCTGCAATAGTAATTTTTTTTTTTTTTTTGCTTTAGTAAACACTTCTCAGTTGTCAAAGACAACTCACAAGGTACATAGAAAAAGCTCACAGCTTTATAGAACTGCTTCATTAAACTGATCAAGTGGCATGTTAGTGCTCAATAAGCATCATTTATATAAGTAAAGAAATGAATGGATTCATTTATTAGCATCTGTAAAAGAGATATACAACTTGAATAAAAGTATGAAACCATGTAATGTGACACTTTTAAATATTCAAGGCTTGCTAGTTTTGAGACATAACCATGAAGTCCTAGATTAGAAATGTTCTCTTTTGTAATGTTCTCTCCATTTTAAGTCTGACCTACGAATGAGAAGACGAGGAAGGATGTGCTGATAAAGCTGATCATTTTTATGCTCTCTCTTCACTTACTATCACATGAACTTCTAGCTCTTGGCAGAATCTGGGGCAGACTTGAGCCCCTGAATTCTGGGGGTGAGGCTCCATCTAAGAGTTCTCTGTAATTGTTTCACTCCTCTCTTATCTCCCCAAATTAAATCTTGTTTATCCTCTTACAGTACCTGTACTAAGCATCTTCGAGAGACTCACACATAATAATGACTCTCACAATGAAAAAGTGCAAGACTGAATAAGATCTCAAACAAAGTCCCAGTCTTTTCTTTCTCACCCCTGCCCCACCTCTTCTTATGGAGAAAGTTATATGGGGCCTTGGGGAAAGCATTAGAAAAGAGAGCAAGGTACTGTTGGTGCTGACCAGGAGTTCACAACAGGAAATGGGAGATCAGAGCACCNAAAGTCCCAGTCTTTTCTTTCTCACCCCTGCCCCACCTCTTCTTATGGAGAAAGTTATATGGGGCCTTGGGGAAAGCATTAGAAAAGAGAGCAAGGTACTGTTGGTGCTGACCAGGAGTTCACAACAGGAAATGGGAGATCAGAGCACCTTTAGTTTATCTGTTCTTTTGAACAATTAAAAACATAAGGATGTGAACTAGGGGGAACGTTTGTAAATATTCCTAAGACTGACAAGTCCCATTTTCTCCAAAGGGGTCATAAAGAATAGAGAAATTATTAAAGCTTTTTTTTTTTTTTTTAATATAGGTATCTGCTGTTGGCATGAGGGAAATCCTTTCATCCCCTTGAGTTCTTGTGGCTGAACTAATAATAAAGTTGACACGAGACAAATTAACAGGAGAAAAAGAAAGAAATTTTAATTCATGTGCTCAGAGGTCTCATAGAAATGGGACCTAATAAGTGGCCAAAGCAGGCAACCTTTATACTTTTTAGACAAAGAAATGATACACTTGAAAGGAATTGACAGGACAGAGAAGCTTAGGTTTGGAGTGCTCAGTTCATGAAGAATCTAAACAGAGATTGGGCTTGAGGTATTAAATAAAAGAAGAAACAAGGTTTTCTTCTTATTATTGTTTTTAATTGGAGGATAGTTGTATATATCCCTTCACTCCATCCCACCTGTCTAGGGCCTCACAGAGCACTGGGCTGAGCTCCTCATGTTATATATATACACATTCATTTTCATTTCTTTTCCATTATGGTTTATTAAAGAATATTGAATATAGTTCCCTCTATCATATAGTAGGACCCTGTTGTTTATCCATCCTATATATAATGGTTTGAATCTGCTAATCCCAAACTCCTAAATCCATCCACCCTGCTTAAGTAACTTTAAATTCAAAATATTCAATATGTCATCGTGGCATATTTAGAGACAGCCCACATTGAGCCCTAACACTGGTATGAACCTCCATAACNGCAGCAGCAGCAGCAGCAGCAGCAGAAGGTGTGAATTACATCGTCCTCCCTTTTTTCCTTACCTGACACCCATAACTTTAATTTGCATCTTTATAATGAGAGTTGGACTATGAAGAAAGCGGGGAGCCAAAGAATTGATGCTTTTGAACTGTGGTGTTGGAGAAGACTCTTGAGAGTCCCTTGAATTGCAAGGAGAGCCAACCAGTCAATCCTAAAGATCAGTCCTGAATATTCATTGGAAGGACTGATGCTGATGCTGAAACTCCAATACCTTGGCCACTTGATGTGAAGAACTAATTCATTGGAAAAGATCTTGATGTTGGGAAAGACTGAAGGCAGGAGGATAATGGGATGACAGAGGATGAGATGGTTGGATGGCATCACCAACTCAAGGGACATGAGTTTGAGCAAGCTCCAGGAGTTGGTGATGGACTAGGGAAGCCTGGCATGCTGCAGTCTATGGGTCAAAAAGAGTCTGACATGACTGAGGACTGAATTGAACTGAATGAGTTCAGTACAATCAATGAGCGCATTAGCAAATTTAGTCATAGAAGATATTGATAGTATGACTAAAATCCATTCAATATCCTCAGTACATGAGTGGACTTCAGTTACTTAACCTTTTTTTTTCTCCCAATTATCCAAATTCCCAGTTGATGTGAAGATAATTCACATCAAGATGCGTGTTCAATATGCTCATTTTCATAGTAGTTTTCCTTCAAAATCCACTGGATTGCTTTATCACCACCAGATATTGAATTATATTAAAGAACATATGAGGAAACATGACATAGTAAATATAGGATTATAGAAGCTTCCTTCCCTAAACATAAAGTATTAATGAAAATAAGAAGTAAAATGAATGAAGAAAATAGAAATACTACTTTTACAAGGGCCATATAATCATGAATCCTAAAATTTTTAAGGCATCTCTATATGATGAAGATTCTTAGGATAATCCAAGTTTCTCTACCTATCATCTCTTTCTTCCAAAGACAGTATCACACACACATACACAAAGAGAACAAACAGAAGCTGTGCCATGGGGATAAAAGTGAGCGGACAAAACCCTGAAAAGTCTCTTGATGGCACAAGGAAGAGGACTGAGGGTGGGTGAATGAGAAGCTGAAAGAACTAAAAAGAGTCATGAATTTGCTTTTTCTGGCCCAGAGGAACATGAGCGAAATACCTCAGGAAGAATTATCCAGAACTAATTGTCTATCATAAATAAAAGTTTGGCAAAATAAAAGATGAGAATAAAAGGAAAATACCATTCCTCAAACCACTGAATACTTTTCCATAATAGCTAAAAAGCATCATGTTGATTGTTGGAACAACCTCTACATTTTGAGTATTTCTCCAACATGACCACAGCTGGGAGTGAAGCAGAAGAAATTCTGGGGGAGTGGTGAGTTAAATAGTGGTTGTTTTAATATAGCCAAAGATTTAGTGAGCCTGAACTGGCAGATTCACTGTGAAATAAGAAAACAATCCAATTCCCTCATGTATCTGGGAATGTCCCCTAGACGGAGTAAAAATCTGATACAAGATGTTTAACAAACTTCCAGAGAGATTAAAGACAAAACCTGTGAATGGAAAAAGTACACACCTCCAGCTCTTTTCTCTCACCTTCATCCCACCACTGCCCTCCCCTAGGTAACTATTATGAAAAGTTAAATACAGAACTCAGTCATGGGTTCAGAGATACTTACAAGAATGATCAGATAAAGCAGAAAGTTGGCAAGGAGAAACTACCCACATATTTGGGAAAAGATATGGAGAAGTGGAAAAGATAAAACAACTACACTAAACAATACAGAAAAACAAAACATTTCAAAAAATTTATATAAGTGTATATTTTGCAATCCATAAAAATAATCCATTCTGGGTGAAAATAAGTTCAGTTCAATTCAGCTGCTCAGTCATGTCTAACTCGGCAACCCCATGGACTGCATCATGCCAGGCCTCCCTGTCCATCAACAACTCCCGGAGTTTACTAAAATTCATGTCCATCGAGTCAGTGATGCCATCCAACCATCTCATCCTCTGTCGTCCCATTATCCTCCTGCCCTCAATCTTTCCCAGCATCAGGGTCTTTTCAAATGAGTCATTTCTTTTTATTTATTTATTTAATTTTTACTCTATTCTACTTTACAATACTGTATTGGTTTTGCCATACATAGACATGAATCCACCACAGGTGTATACGAGCTCCCAATCTTGAATCCCCCTCCCACCTCCCAATGAGTCATTTCTTTGCATCAGGTGGCCAAGGTATTGGAGTTTCAACTTNTATTCTACTTTACAATACTGTATTGGTTTTGCCATACATAGACATGAATCCACCACAGGTGTATACGAGCTCCCAATCTTGAATCCCCCTCCCACCTCCCAATGAGTCATTTCTTTGCATCAGGTGGCCAAGGTATTGGAGTTTCAACTTCAGCATCAGTCCTTCCAATGAATATTCAGGATTCATTTCCTTTAGGATTTACAGGTTGGATCTCCTTGATGTCCAAAGGACTCTTAAGAGTCTTCTCCAACACCACATTTCAAAACCATCAGTTCTTCAGTGTTCAGCTTTCTTTACAGTCCAACTCTCACATCCATACATGATTATTGGAAAATCCATAGCTTTGACTAGACAGATTTTGTTGGCAAAATAATGTCTCTGCTTTTTAATATGCTGTCTAGGTTGGTCATAACTTTTCTTCCTAGAGCAAGTGTCCTTTAATTTCATGGCTGCGGTCACTCTCTGCAGTGACTTTGGAGCCCCCCAAAATAAAGTCTGTCACTGTTTACCCATCGATTTGCCATGAAGTGATGGGACCAGATGTTATGANTGCTACAGGCATCACGCAGGAACCGGAGCGGGGAAGGGTCAGCAGCGAGCACGGAGGGTCTTTACAGCAGCTGGTCAGGGGGAGGGGCATCTCCCGAGAGGCCCTGAGTGTGAGCAGGCGTGTGAGGGCAGCGAGGAGGTGAGCCAGGGACAGCTGGGGAAGCAGAGGAAAAAACGAGCCCAGAGGGGCTGAAGTGACGGGGGTCATGCTGCTGATGTTGAAACAGTAGGACACACACACACACACACCCCAAGGTGGAGGGACCCAGGGCACCATTTTTCCATCCCCACACACAAGTCAGAATATTAACTGGTTTCTCTCTCTTCCCTCCTAGTCTCACTCTTAAACTTCTGGCCCCCACCCACCACTGGACAACTCCCTGTTAAATTGTTGCCCCACCTTGCCACAGAGGGACGGATGTTCTCCTACTTGCCCACAGTCTGCCCGAGAAGCCTGTAGGCTATGCCTGCCTGGCACAGAGGAGAAAGGGTAGACAGCACCCAGCTAATTGCATCATACAGAGTAGACACTAATGCAACTACCAAAGGCTCTGCCCACAGTGGTCAGGAGACACTGTACCCCAACGGAACCCTGCTGATCCAGACCTCATCCAGAAAGACACAGGATCCTATACCCTGCTTGTTGGAAAGAATGATTTACAGACAGAAAGACAAATCGGACATTTCTGTGTATACTGTGAGTGCTTCCTCTCTGACCTCGGAGTGTTGGTGGCAGGGGTGAGTTCTGTTCACACACTGTGGCATTAAAATGTGGAGCTGAGACTCAGAACACCTTCTACATGTGGTGAATCAACAGTCAGAGCCTCCCCAGCAGCACCAGGCTGGAACTGTCTGAGGACCGCAGGATTCTCACTGTGCACACTGTGACAAGGAATGACAGAGGACCCTATGTGTGCAAAGTCAGGAGCCCAGTGAGTGTCAGCCACAGTGACCCATTCACCCTGGATGTCCTCTGTGAGTAACCTCTGTTCCTATGTGGTCCAGGCTGCCTACACAAATCCACGCTGCCAGAGGCCAGGCCATACCCATCCCTGTCAGGCCTAGGCACATGGACTCCCACCCCTGGACACCGAGACTGGCTGTGACTTCCTGTTTTGGGCAAGTTCAGGCAGGCCCACCTTAAGTCAAGATGGAGAGGGAAGGGACTTCTCTGTCTTGAGGGGCTGAGGATCACCAGAATATGATGGGAGAAACAGATCAATGTATCAGACTCACAATGAGTGAGCATGAAGGGGAATGATGAGAAATTTTTCAGACACAGGTGTGAACAGCTCCGAAGAACCTTTGGGCCCTAATACAAACCAAGAATTTCCTTCCCTCTAACTGCACCACGTGTGGCTTTATGCTCTTGGCTTCAGATGCCCCGGCTGCCCCCACCACTTCCTCCTCAGACTCCTGTTACCATCCAGAGGAAAACCTCACCTCTCCTGCCACACAGGATTCCTGGCTTGTCAATGTGAAGCCCCAGAAATACGCCCAGGTTCTCTTTATCCCCAACCATACCGTGTACTCTCAGACCCAACATTACCTGACAGGCCTGGATAGCACCACAGTCAGAAAATCAGGGTCTCTAATAAGTGGTCCCTGGAGGATTCTGACTGAGCCTCAGGTGGAGATCTCTCTGGTTTTCTTTCTTTCCTATCTTCTTTCTCTCTTTCAAGAGAAGGTTGGAGGGGTGGGAGGGAGAAAGAAAGAGGCAGAGAGAAGTGAAGTGAAAGTCACTCAGTTGTGTTCGACTCTTTGTGACCCCATGGACTATACAGTCCATGGAATTCTCCAGGCCAGGACACTGGAGTGGGTAGCCTTTCCTTTCTCCAGGGGATCTTCCCAACCCAGGGATCGAACCCAGGTCTCCNCCCCATGGACTATACAGTCCATGGAATTCTCCAGGCCAGGACACTGGAGTGGGTAGCCTTTCCTTTCTCCAGGGGATCTTCCCAACCCAGGGATCGAACCCAGGTCTCCTGCATTGCAGGTGGATTCTTTACCAACTGAGATATGAGGGAGGCCCACAGAGAGAGAAGGGACCAAGAAATAGAGATGGGGGAGAGAGAAAGAAGGAGAGAGACCCAGAGCGAGACTTCTCTGGTCTTCTAAAACATCCAGGAAGTAATTATTAACCAAGCTATGTCCCATAGACAGTTCCCCTAGTTTATAGAAGGACTAGTTTTTACAGCCTTTTGTTAAAACCATAACCACTTCTCTCTAGAGATTTCCTTCACCATGATATTCACTCCACAGGCCAGGATTAAAAGACTTCTTCAGATTAAGAAATCATTCAACTATAATCTCCCGTGGTCCTAAGATCATGAAAACTAACCTGATCATCTTCATTCCCAACTAAATTATTTCACAAATGGGAACACGTTCCTTAAAAATATAAAGCTGTTCTGGTTCCTTAATAATATAAAGTTATTCTGCCCAAAACATGGAGAGGGCTGGCAAGCCTGCCTCCCCAAAATAAACAGATGTGTGAAGGTCCATATAGTCAAAGTTATGGTTTATCCAGTAGTCAGGTAAGGATGTGAGAACTGACCATAAAGAAAGCTGAATGCCAAAGAATTGATGCTTTCGAACTGTGGTGCTGGAGAAGACTTTTGAGAGTCCCTTGGGAGTAGGTGATGGACAGGGAGGCCTGGCGTGCTGCAATTCATGGGGTCACAAAGAGTCGGACACGACTGAGCGACTGAACTGAACTGAACTGGACAGCCAAGAGATCAAACGAATCAATCCTAAAGGAAATCAACCCTGAATATTCACTGGAAGGACTGATGCTGAAGCTGAAGCTCCAGTGCTTTGGCCACCTGATGCAAAGAGCCGACTCATGGAAAAGACCCTGATGCTGGAAAAAACTGACAGCAGGAGGAGAAGAGGGCAACAGAGGATGAGATAGTTGGATGGCATCACCGACTCAATGGACAAGAGTTTGAGCAAACTCTGGGAGATAGTGAAGGACAGGGAAGCCTGGTGTGCCACAGCCTGTGGGTCACAAACAGTCAGACATAACTGAGCAACTGAACCACAATGTACTGAATGAGAGGGGCTAACATTTATTCTGTCACAGATCTTTGGATAGGGTCACGTGGAAGCATCACAGAAGACTTCCACCTGATGATAGGTTGCTGGATACATGGGCTGAGAAGAGGTTCCCAGGGCTGATACCACAAGCTGTCCAATACTACAATGTTGTCCCGGCAACCAGGCAAGGGGCCCCCTGGTGTGATCTGGGGGTCAGAGGAGATGTGAAGTCGTCTCTTTCCCACTGTCACCTGAACAAAGACCCAGGGCCTTCCTTAGAGTCGCCTTGACAGACGTCACTGGCCCTCGAGACTGCGGAGGGAGCAAGGCCCAGGCCCTGACCCACTCTCAGTCATTTATCTCCTCTGTCTCTCCACAGCCCCAGTGGCACGGCCCTCCCTCCAAGCCAGCAACATCACAATCACAGAACATGACGGTCCCGTGGTCCTGACCTGCCTCACAGATGAGACTGGGATCTCCATACGCTGGTTCTTCAAAGGCCAGAGAAGATGACAGAGGGGATGACCCTCACACCCGACAACAGCTCCCTCACCCTAGACTGGGTCAGCAGAGGGGACCCCTGGAATTATCAGTGTGAGGTCTCCAGCGGGGGCAACTCCAGAATAAGTGACCCCTGTAGGCTGAGTGAGTAACCATCATTACCTCCTGTGTTAGTTGCTTAGTCCTGTCTGACTCTTTTGCAACACCACCACAGACTGTAGCCCGCTAGGCTCCTCCGTCCATTGGATTTCCCAGGCAAGAATCCTGGAGTGGGTTGCCATTCCCGTCTCTAGGGGATCTTTCCAGCTCAGGGACTGAACCCATGTCTCCTGCATTATCATCTAATCCTCCAGTGAAGCCCATTTTAATCTGGATAACCTTCTTTTATTAATTCCACCAACAACTAGCCCATCATCTCATTTCCTTCACTTCAAGCAGTTGGAACGTGTGCTGTCTCTCTCCTCCTCATCCCCTGATTTCTCCTGGCCCTCTGCTGTGAAGCCTCATTGCCAAGANAATCTGGATAACCTTCTTTTATTAATTCCACCAACAACTAGCCCATCATCTCATTTCCTTCACTTCAAGCAGTTGGAACGTGTGCTGTCTCTCTCCTCCTCATCCCCTGATTTCTCCTGGCCCTCTGCTGTGAAGCCTCATTGCCAAGACCGCTGGAAGCAGCACTAAAATCAGTACCTGGGACTTCCTGGGCAGTCCAGTGGTTAAGACTCCACCTTTTTCTGCAGGGATTGCTGTGTCCTCCTCCAGGGGATCTTCCCCACCCAGGGGTTGGATCTGTATCTCTTACGTCTCCTGCAGTGGCAGGCAAGTTCTTTACTACTAGTTCCACCTGGGAAGCCCCAGTGAGATATTAAAGTCTAAATCTCCCTTTTCTTATGTGTACAGTGGTGTTTATATGCACTTTGATAAAGTTTTGTGATAGGCTTTCCAGTGAAGGTGGAAATCCCACAGCAGATGTGTATTCAGGAGGTAGGCTTCCCTGGTGGCTCAGCTGATAAGGAATTCACCAGCAGGTGGGAGACCTGGGTTCAGTCCCTCAGTTGGGAAGATGCCCTGGAGAAGGGAAAGGCTACCCACTCCAGCATTCAGGCCTGGAGAATTCCATGGGCTGTATAGTCCATGTGGTCTCAAAGAGTCCAACAGGACTGAGCGACTTTCACTTTTTCACTTTCAAGTGTTCAGTATGTTAGCTGGCACTGTTGTGATTGCAGGCTTGCTGACACACTCAACTCCAGGTCCCTCCACCTGTCTTTCTTAGTTGCACCATCGTCTCTACAGTGGAAGCGACACCATTTCTTCCTAGGATGGGCGGTGGTCAGGTGTGGTGAGAGATGGGGGCCTTGAGGACTGTAATTTGCACAATGTAAACTCCTGCGATTGTGTGTGGTCTATTGGTCGGTTAGGTCTCTGGCTTACAGTGCTCTCACGGTCTCTAGTTTCTCACTGAAATGCCCTCTGACTGCTGCATCCATTATTGAAACTGGGGTGTTGTCGTGTCACTGTTGTGACCGAGCTATTTCTCCCCTCGATGCTGTACATTTTGATTCACAAATCTGCTCGTGTTAGGTGCATAATAATTGTTCTATTGTTGTTCTATTTCCTTGGTGAATGGAAACTTTTCTTGATATGTAAGGTCTTACTTTGTCTCTTGTAGGCTTTTTAGATTTAGAGATTATTATATCAGACATCCATACAGCCACCACAATTCTCTTTTTATTACTATTTGTGTAGAATATCTTTTTCCAACCTTACTTCAACCTTCTATGTCTTTGTATCTAATGTGAGTCCCTTGAAGAGACTATAGAGATGGGTCATNCATCCATACAGCCACCACAATTCTCTTTTTATTACTATTTGTGTAGAATATCTTTTTCCAACCTTACTTCAACCTTCTATGTCTTTGTATCTAATGTGAGTCCCTTGAAGAGACTATAGAGATGGGTCATAATCCATTCTGTGATTCTCTGCCTTTAATTTGAAGGTTGAGGCTAGCTATGAGTCAAATACTTGCTGATATGAAAGAGCTTCTGCTATCTCGCTACTTGGTATTTGTCCTATTAATTCCTCTGTTTCTTCCTCTTTGGTAGTTAAGTGATATCCTTTCTTAGGTGTCATTTTTTTTTCTTAGGTGTCATTTTGAGTCTATCTTTCCCTTTCCACATATATTTCAGTTCTTTTCTTAGGGGCTAACTTGAAGATGACAATTAATATATTATGCATGTATCTATTGAGTTGAAATACCAATTATATTCTATAATGTGTAACACAATGTATAGTATACATCTCCATTCCCCCCATTCTATACACTTATTGTCATAGATTTCAGCCGTCATTATACAATGTATGTCCATTATATAGATTTATAAATATTGTTTCATGAAATACCTTTGAAATGAAAAACAAGTGATTACAAAAAAAACAATAATATTGGCTTAAATAAGATATTGTGTCCCTTTGACCACTGTCCTTTATATATTCCAATGACTTTGAGTTACTGTCCAATGTTTGTTCAGTCATCTGAAAGGATTCCTTTTACATTTCTTATGTGTCTTGTGTCCAAGGAATTAACTCCCTTGTCTATAGTTTATCTGGGAAAGTCCTAATTTGAGCTTCAGTGAAGGAGACTTTTTCTGTACATTACTTTCCTGGTTGACAATCTTCCTTTTAGGACTTAAATCAGTGGTCCCAGTACCTTCTGGCCCCTTTTCTCTGATGTGAAATTTGATTTTCACCTTATTGAAGATCCACTGTACATGATAAGTCACTTCTCTCTTGCTGCTTTAATCATCCCTCTTTCCCTCGGTCTTTCAGTGATTTGACTATATTGTGTCAGAACACCTGTATCTTGAAAGATCCTTTTTTGGAGTTCCTTAACCACACTTGGACTGAGAAGAAATCTGAGCACCAAAGAATTGATGCTTTTGAACTGTGGTGTTGGAGAAGACTCTTGAGAGCCCCTTGGACTGCAAGGAGATCCAACCAGTCCATCCTAAAGGAGACCAGTCCTGGGTGCTCATTGAAAGGACTGAAGCTAAGGCTGAAACTCCAGTACTTTGGCCACCTCATGCAAAGAGTTGACTCACTGGAAAAGACCCTGATGCTGGGAGGGATTAGGGGCAGGAGGAGAAGGGGATGACAGAGGATGAGATGGCTGGATGGCATCACCAACTCTATGCACATGAGTTTGAGTGAACTCCAGGAGTTGGTGATGGACAGGGAGGCCTGGCGTGCTGCGATTCATGGGGTCGCAAAGAGTTGAACACGACTGAGTGAATGAACTGAACTGAACTGAACCACCCTTGATATGTAATCTCTCATCTAGTTCAGGAAGTTTTAAGCCATTAATTATATTTTTTTTTCATTGCTTTTTTCTCTATTCTCCTTCAGGAACTGCCATACTGCATATGTTTGTCCACTTGATGGAGTTCTGCATAATACTTTGCCTGGTTTCACTATTCTTCATTTGTTTCCTTTCTACTCCCCAGTCTAAATATTTTTTTTTTCTATCTTCATGTTCACTGATTCTTTCTTCTACCTGCTCAAATGTGCGGATGAATCACTCTTGTAAGTTATGGCTTTCAGTTCTTATACTTCAGCTCCAGATTCTCTTCAACCATGGATGAATAATTTAACAGTAAGAAATAACGTGTTCTTCTTGAGGAGCAGGTTCTTCTCTGACCTCTCCAGTATGGATACAGCCATCCTCCCACACTAAAGACTCCAGTGTTTTAGACATTAACACTGATTATAAAGCTACCTGGGTCAATCTCAGACAAGCACATTAGGAGTAGAAAAATACAAGAGAGAGAGAAGGCTAGTTTTGGACCCTGAGAAGGAAGGCTCATCCCAAGGAGCACTCAGATGGCATCAGTCAAGGAGCTGAACTTGTCCTGAAGTTTGATGTACACTCTTACCTCTCTAAATGATCAGGAACCACAGACAAAGTCATGTTCTTCAGTAGTGAATTCCTCCCTCCTAGAATCCCCGTGCACATTCCAAGCTGGGTGCAAATAGGCCAAGTGATATGGGGACAAGCATCTAATGGTCCGTGAATCAATGAGCAGAGTTTACGGCTCACTGAGAAGGTGATGCTGGTCCGAGATAAGCAACAGTGTCAAGACGGAGGATGCAGGGTCCTATCAGTGTGAGGTGTCCCCCCAGTCAGAATCTGCAGTTGTGACCCCAGCTCCCTAGCTAAGCCCTGGAAGTCGGTGTGTAATGAATGCAAATAATGAGGGTGTGGGTAGTCTCCTTTCAGAGCCTGTAGAAGAATGTGTCCAATTAACTATGCAAGACTCAGCTATTCTTGTCATAGTTTGGTTATTATTTGTGTGAGTTGTTAGACAGTGAGCAACACACTGGATCTTGTGCTTCAGTTTCCTGTAAAACTGGAGACCAGCTGAATCTTAGGGACGGTGTGAGGATGTTCACGAGGAAGATGATGAGATTAAAATCCTTCCCCGGGTACCTACACAGAGTCAGCATGCAAGAAATGTTTTAACAGGTGATATTTTGTTTTTCAACATTGTTGCTTTTGGCTGTAAAGTCAGACAACTTGATTTCATTTTGTTTCATCCAGCCCCAGTTCTATGACTTCCGTTGAGTTATTGAACTGCTCTGTGTCTCAGATTTATGTATGTACAGTGGAGCTCACAACCCTTCCCTCACGGAGGGGAAAAGATCCAAACTGATGGGGGTAGAGGGTTTCCCACTGTGCCAGTCACACGGGAGGACCTAGAAACAGCTGGCTAATATGATTACTACTAATCAGTGTTGAGTGGACTGGAGAGGACCTGCCCTCTAAGATCGACAATAGTGATGGAAAGAAAAAATCACAGGGCGGGGGCATAATGTGAGATGAAAAGAGTCTTTCAAAGGAAAATGAACAGGACATGGAACTGGCTACAGTGAGAGCATGGAGAGTTAGAGCAAGTCCAAGGTTTCAAATCTGATAAAAAGTAAAATGATACAACCATGTGCGGGGGGAGAGTCCGGAAGACACTGTGCTGACAACACAGACAGCCACACGGGGCTCAGAGCATCTCCTTCCTCCTAGCCAGGCCCTCTCCCGTGAGACTCTCTGGATACTCCNTCAAATCTGATAAAAAGTAAAATGATACAACCATGTGCGGGGGGAGAGTCCGGAAGACACTGTGCTGACAACACAGACAGCCACACGGGGCTCAGAGCATCTCCTTCCTCCTAGCCAGGCCCTCTCCCGTGAGACTCTCTGGATACTCCCTCCAGTGAACTCGGACCCCATTTCCCCTCTCTCTTTCTCTTCTGCTTTCAGGGCAAGAAAACACCCGAGCCCTCGGTGTGGGGGCCATTACTGGCATCGTGATTGGGGTCCTGCTTGTGCTGACGCCACTGGCTGTCCTGGGGCATTTCATTTTCCTTCACAGGTACAGTGGCATTCCCAGATGCTGCTCCTGCCCCAGGATGACCCTGCTGCTGCTGCTGCTAAGTCGCGTCAGTCGTGTCTGACTCTGTGCAAGCCCATAGACGGCGGCCCACCAGGCTCCCCCGTCCCTGGGATTCTCCAGGCAAGAACACTGGAGTGGGTTGCCATTTCCTTCTCCAGTGCACAAAAGTGAAAAGTGAAAGTGAAGTCACTCAGTCGTGTCCGACTAGTAGCGACCCCATGGACTGCAGCCTACCAGGCTCCTCTGTCCATGGGATTTTCCAGGCAAGAGTACTGGAGTGGGGTGCCATTGCCCTAGTCCTGGAGAAAGGACATCCCATCCTCCAATTTCTGGCCTGAATCTCCAGGACTTCCCCACTTCCCCACGGATATTCTCTCTCGTCCTTCAGTTCCTGCCTCACCCGGTATTGACCTGTGGCGGCTTCCTTAACACCGTCCTCATTTATTTTGTTATTTAGTCACGAAGTTGTGTCCGTCTCTTTTGCCACTCCATGGACTCCTCTGTCCATGGAATTTCCAGGCAGGAATACTAGAGTGGGTTGCCATTTCCTTCCCCAGGGAATCTTCCTGACCCAGGGATCGAACCCGCATCTTCTGCATTGGCAAGCGGATTCTTTACCTCTGAGCCACCAGGGAAGCCTCATCTATCAGTTAACACAATTAAGACCCCTCCATGTCCAGTTCCCTATATGTAGGCTGGCAGGTAGTAAGTACTCAGAAAAAGGGATCTCTTCCTGTATATTTAAATCCAGCTACTCTATGAGGGGCAGTCACAGGGCCGGGATCTGAGGGGCATCCTGAACAAGGTCACGCTTGGCCAGAGAGTGGAAGTCTGGACAGGCCAGGTGGGGTCAAATGCCCCCACGAGGCAGATGCGTTAACAACACCCCTGATGCATGAGACAGAACATCGTGCCAGGTCAGCAGGTGGTGGGATGTCTTTACGCTTCAGGTCCAGGTAGATGGAGACAGAGGACAAGGCCACTGTCACAGTTCAGCAGCTCCTGGGTGAGCGCAGGGGGCCACAGCAGCGACACTGCCCTCAGTGAGACCCCAGAGTCGCTGGCTTCCCTTTCCTCCCCACGCACTGGCCCTGCTCTCCCCATAAGTGTGATGCGTCCATTCAGACAAAGCTTTGGGTGGATGGATGCCTTTCCCAGAGCCCTGGTCCCTTCAGTGGCCATTTTCTTCTGAACCCTGTTAGCCTATGGTCCTGCCCATCTGGACTCAGGGCAGATTCGGCTTCTTAAGGACTTTCCTCAGCTTCCTTGCTGGGCCCTCCCCTCTAAGCAGCCTTGGTGGAGAAAGGAGGTGTCCAGCCCCTGCTTGGACGTGGCGATCCTCCTGTCCCGTGTTCTGACCCCAAAGCCTTGACCTCCCTCTACACTCCTCACAAATATGCCTGTTTTTCTTCCCTAACCCCGGCTGCCTGCACAACAGAGGGAACTGGCCCCCAGCGTCCACCTCAGGTGAGTGTCTGTTCCGCCCAGGACAGCAGGCGCCCGGGCAGGCCCTGCCCTGTCTGTTCCTGCCTGCCTCCCCCAGGGTCTCTGGCCCTTCCTCTGTGGCTTCAGCACAGGGGACCCCGACTGGCTAGTCCTCTTGCCCTGTGGCTTATAATCCTGGGAGGCTCCCTCACCCTCACTCGGGCCTGAAATTGCCAGTGTCTCTCCCTTGGTGGGGATCTTTCTCCATGGTTCTCCGGAAGGTGGACTCTCAGCCTCTCCTAGGAGAATGGGCTAAGCTTCCTGACACGCTCGGTGCTAACTCCTGTCTCCTCCCAGGACGTGGTCCCTCTGGCAGCTCTGTCTCCCCGGTGAGTACATCCCTTCCTTGTCTCTTCTCCCCAGCATCCCCACTTCACAGGCTCAGGGCAGGGGGACTGTCCAACCCTGACGCACTGTGCAGACACCTTTCACTCGAGGGTAGTTGAAAGTCGCTCAGTCGTGTCCGACTCATGTGACCCCAGGCACTGTAGCCTGACAGGCTCTTCTGTCTATGGAATTTTCCAGGCAAGAATACTGGAGTGGGTTGTCATTGCCTTCTCCAGGGGATCTTCCTGACCCAGGAAATGAACCTGGTTCTCTCACCACGGCAGGCAGATTCTTTACCTCTGAGCCAACAGGGAAGCTCAATAAGAGTTGTTAAGACATGGCAATTCTCACCATGCCAGGACCTGGATGCGTTTCAGAGACGTGACCACCCACCACCTTATCCTAAGGCTGCCCTGGTCCCCTCACTTGGCCTCAAGAGAACCTTGGAGTCCAGAAGGAACCAGATGGGCCCTGGATTATCAGTTAGGGGAGCCAGGCTAACAAGGGNATGATGAATGGGATTGATTCCTTAATTTCTCTTTCTGATTTTTCAATGTTAGTTTATAGAAAGGCAAGTGGTTTCTGTGTATTGATTTTTTATTTGCAGCTTTGCTAAATTCACTGATTAACTCTAATAATTTTCTAATAGTGTCTTTAGGGTTTCCTATGTACATTATCCTGTCATCTGCAAACAGTGAGAGCTTTACTTCTTCTTTTCCCATCTGTAATGTCTGTTTTAACCTCTCCATTTTCATTTCTAATTTGTTGATTTGATTCTTCTCTCTTTTTTTCTTGATGAGTCTGGCTAAAGGTTTGTCAATTTTGTTTATTTTCTCAAAGAACGACCTTTTAGTTTTGTTACTCTTTACCATTGTTTCTTCCATTTCTTTTTCATTTATTTCTGCTCGGATCTTGATGATTTATTTTCTTCTACTAATTTTGGGAGTTTTTTATTCTTCTTTTTCCAGTTGTTTTAGGTGTAAAGTTAGGTAGTCTATTCAATGTTTTTCTTGTTTCTTGAGGTAGGATTGTATTGCTATGAACTTCCCTCTGAGAACTGCTTTAGGATTATAAGAGACCATTATGAAAACTATATGGCAATAAAATGGATAACCTGGAAGAAATGGACAGATTCTTAGGAAAGTTCAGTCTTGGACTGAACCAGGAAGACTGGTTTAGTCTTCCTGACTCAACCAGGAAGAAATAGAAATCACAACCCCATTACAAGCACTGAAATTGAAGCTGTGATCAAAAATCTCCCAAAAAAGAAAAGTCCAGGACCAAATGGCTTCACAGGAGAATTCTATCAAACATTTAGAGAAGAGCTAATGCCTATCCTTCTAAAACTCTTTCAAAAAATTGCAGAAGAAGGAACACTTCCAAACTCATTCTATGAGGCTACCATTACTCCGATACCAAAACCAGACAAAGACAACACTAGAAAAAAACACTATGGGCCAATATCACTGATGGACAGAGACGCAGAAATTCTCAACAAAATTTTAGCAAACAGAATTCAGCAACACATCAAGAAGTTCATAAGCCATGATCAGGTTGGGTTTATTCCAGTGATGCAAGGATTCTTCAATATATGCAAATCAATCAATGTAATATATCATATTAACAAATTGAAAGATAAAAACCATATGATCATCTCAATAGATGCAGAAAAAGCCTTTGACGAAATTCAGCACCCATTTATGATGACAGCTCTTCAGAAAATGGGCATACAAGGAACCTGCCTCAACATAGTAAAGGCCATATATGAGAAGCCTACAGCAAACATTATTCTCAATGGTGAAAAACTGAAAGCATTCCACTTTCACCACTATTATTCAACATCGTTCTGGAAGTCCTAGCTACAGCAATCAGAGAAGAGAAAGAAAGAAAAGGAATCCAGATGGGAAAAGAAGAAGTAAAGCTCTCACTGGAATATATTTTTCCATCCTCTCACTTTCAGTCTACCTGTGTCTTTAGGTCTGAAGTGGGTTTCTGGTGGACAGCGTATTTATGTGTCTTGTTTTTATATCCATTTAGCCAGTGTGTCTTTTGGTTGGAGCTGCCACTGATCAGCTGTTTCCCTGTCTGCCTTCCGTGTTTTGTGTGGTTCTGTATATTATTTTCTGCTGGTCAGGTACTCCTCTCCACTCTCAGCTGGTGTTCTGCGTGCACTTCTGTCTCTGAAGGTGTGTTCCTGATGCATCTGTGGAGAGAGATGTACTCCACATCCACCACCTTGTTCTTCTCCTGACCAGTGTGTTTAAATAGTCATCTTAGAGGATTCCCTTTACGTTTCATATGAGGCACATCTCCAAGGAATAAACTCCCTTGACTGTTGTTTATCTAGGAAGGTCCTAATTTGAGTTTCATTGAAGAAGACTGTTTCTGTACATTGCTTTCCTGGTTGAAATCTTCCATTTAGGACTTAATTCAGTCATCCCAATATCTTCTGGCCCCCTGGTCTCTGATGTGAAATTTGCTTTTCATCTTGTTGAAGATCCATTGTACGTGATAAGCCACTTTTCTCTTGCAGCTTTAATCTTTTCTTTTTCCCTCAGTATTTCAGCAATTTGACTAAATTGTGTCACAACATCTGTATCCTGAAAGATCCTTTTGTGGAGTTCCTAAACCACCCTTGATATGTAATCTCTCGTCTAGCTTGGAAAGTTTTAAGCCATTAATTTTAAACATTCTTTTCACTGCTTTCATCTCTCTCTTCTACTTCAAAAACTGCCATTCTGCATATGTTTGTCCACTTAATGGAGTTCTGCATAATACTTTGCCCGGAGTCACTAGTCCTCTCTCTCTTTTTTTTTTTTTTTCCTTTCTAATCCCCAGTCTGAATAATTTCTTTTTTTTTTTTTTTCCTATCTTCATGTTCACTGATTCTTTCTTCTACCTGCTCAAATGTGCTGAGAAATCACCCTTCCAAATTATTGTTTTCACTTCTTATACTTCAGCTCCAAATTTTCTTCAACCCTGTTTAAATAATTTAACAATGAGGAAGAAAACATCTTTCTTGAGAAGCAGGTTCTCCTTAGATCTGCCTAATATGGAGACAGCCATCCCCTCACACTGAGGACTCCAGTGCTTTAGACATGGACCTTGATTATACAGCTACCTGATGAATCTCAGACAAGCACATTAGGAATAGAAAACGAAAACAGAGGGGAGGCTAGTTTTGGACCCTGAGAAGGAAGGCTTATCCCACGGAGCTCTCAGATGGGATCAGCCAAGGAACTGGACTTGTCCTCAAGTTTGATGTACCCTCTTCCCTCTCTAGGGGCTTCACAGGTGGGGCTAGTGGTAAAGAAACAAAGAACCTGCCTGCCAATGCTAATCCCAGAGACTAAGAGATGCAGGTTCGATCCCTGGGTCGGGAAGATCCCCTGGAGGAGGAAATGGCAACTCACTCCAGTATTCTTACCTGGAGAATTCCATGGACATAGGCATCAGTCCAAGAGATCTGGAACCACAGGCAAAGGTCATGCTCTTTGGTATTCAGTCCCCACCTCTTAGAAAGCCCATGAGCGTTCCAGTCCAGGGGCAAACAGATCAAGTGACATGGGGACATGCATCCAATGGTCAGTGAATTGATGAGCAGAGTTTATGGCTCACTGAGAAGATGATGCTGCCCCACACAATCAACAGTGTCAGGACAGAGGATGCAGGATCCCATCAGTGTAGAGTCTCCCCACCGTCAGAGTCTGCAGATGAGACCCCAACTCCCCAGCTGAGCACTCTAAGTGATCCTCAACACCTCTACACCTTCCCTTGTGATTTCACAGGTAGTGGGTGTGTAATGAATGCAAATAATGAGGATGTGGTCTCCTTTCAGAGCCTGTAGAACAACATGTCTAATTAATTTTGCAAAACTGAGCTCATCTTGTCATAGTTTGGTTATTATTTGTGAGAGTTGTTTGACTGTGGGCAACACACTGGATCTTGTGCCTCAGTTTCCTCATCTGTAAACCTGGAGAAGAACAGCTGGATTTTAGGGCTGTTCGGAGGCTGTTCACCACGAATTTGATGAAATTAAAATCCTTCCCTGGGTCCCTCCACAGAGTCAGCATGCAAGAAACATTTTCACTGGTGATATTTTGGTTTTCAACATGGTGGTTTTTGACTGTAAAGCCAAACAACTTGATTGCATTTTGTTTCACCCGCTACTAGTTCTGTGCTTCCGGTGATTTACTGAACTACTGTGTGTCTCAGATCTTTGTGTGTACAGTGGGGATGACAGCCCCTCCCTCATGCGGATGGAAAGAGCTGGGTGTGAAAGATTTCAGCCTGTGCCAGTCGCACAGGAGGACCTGGAAACATTGGCTAATATGATCAACCAATCAGTGTTAGTGGACTGGAGAGGACCTGCCCTCCACCACCCACAATAGTGATGGAAAGAAAAAATCAAGGGCGGGGGCGTAAAGTGAGAAGAAAAGAGTCTTTCAAAGGAAAATGAACAGGACGTGAAAATGACTACAATGAGAGCATGGAGAGTTAGAGCAAGTCTAAGGTTTTGCATCTGATAAAGAGTAAAATGATGCAACCACGTGCGGGGGGGGGAGTCCGGAGGACACTATGCTGACAACACAGACAACCACACGGGGCTCAGAGCATCTCCTTCCTCCTAGCCAGGCCCTCTCCCGTGAGACTCTCTGGATACTCCCTCCAGTGAACTCAGACCCTATTTCCCCTCTCTTTCTCTTCTGCTTTCAGGGCAAGAAAACACCCGAGCCCTCGGTGTGGGGGCCATTACAGGCATCGTGATTGGGGTCCTGCTTGTGCTGACGCCACTGGCTGTCCTGGGGCATTTCATTTTCCTTCACAGGTACAGTGGCATTCCCAGATGCTGCTCCTGCCCCAGGATGACCCGAGTCCTAGAGAAAGGACACCCCATCCTCCAATTTCCAGCCTGGATCTCCAGGACCTCCCCACTTCCCCGCGGATATTCTCTCTCGTCCTTCAGTTCCTACCTCACCCGGTATTGACCTGTGGCGGCTTCCTTAACACCGTCCTCATTTATTTTGTTATTTAGTCACGAAGTCGTGTCTGTCTCTTTTGCCACTCCATGGACTCCTCTGTCCATGGAATTTCCAGGCAGGAATACTAGAGTGGGTTGCCATTTCCTTCCCCAGGGAATCTTCCTGACCCAGGGATCGAACCCGCATCTTCTGCATTGGCAAGCGGATTCTTTACCTCTGAGCCACCAGGGAAGCCTCATCTATCAGTTAACACAATTAAGACCCCTCCATGTCCAGTTCCCTATATGTAGGCTGGCAGGTAGTAAGTACTCAGAAAAAGGGATCTCTTCCTGTATATTTAAATNCTGAGCCACCAGGGAAGCCTCATCTATCAGTTAACACAATTAAGACCCCTCCATGTCCAGTTCCCTATATGTAGGCTGGCAGGTAGTAAGTACTCAGAAAAAGGGATCTCTTCCTGTATATTTAAATCCAGCTACTCTATGAGGGGCAGTCACAGGGCCGGGATCTGAGGGGCATCCTGAACAAGGTCACGCTTGGCCAGAGAGTGGAAGTCTGGACAGGCCAGGTGGGGTCAAATGCCCCCACGAGGCAGATGCGTTAACAACACCCCTGATGCATGAGACAGAACATCGTGCCAGGTCAGCAGGTGGTGGGATGTCTTTACGCTTCAGGTCCAGGTAGATGGAGACAGAGGACAAGGCCACTGTCACAGTTCAGCAGCTCCTGGGTGAGCGCAGGGGGCCACAGCAGCGACACTGCCCTCAGTGAGACCCCAGAGTCGCTGGCTTCCCTTTCCTCCCCACGCACTGGCCCTGCTCTCCCCATAAGTGTGATGCGTCCACTCAGACAAAGCTTTGGGTGGATGGATGCCTTTCCCAGAGCCCTGGTCCCTTCAGTGGCCATTTTCTTCTGAACCCTGTTAGCCTATGGTCCTGCCCATCTGGACTCAGGGCAGATTCGGCTTCTTAAGGACTTTCCTCAGCTTCCTTGCTGGGCCCTCCCCTCTAAGCAGCCTTGGTGGAGAAAGGAGGTGTCCAGCCCCTGCTTGGACGTGGCGATCCTCCTGTCCCGTGTTCTGACCCCAAAGCCTTGACCTCCCTCTACACTCCTCACAAATATGCCTGTTTTTCTTCCCTAACCCCGGCTGCCTGCACAACAGAGGGAACTGGCCCCCAGCGTCCACCTCAGGTGAGTGTCTCTTCCGCCCAGGACAGCAGGCGCCCGGGCAGGCCCTGCCCTGTCTGTTCCTGCCTGCCTCCCCCAGGGTCTCTGGCCCTTCCTCTGTGGCTTCAGCACAGGGGACCCCGACTGGCTAGTCCTCTTGCCCTGTGGCTTATAATCCTGGGAGGCTCCCTCGCCCTCACTCGGGCCTGAAATTGCCAGTGTCTCTCCCTTGGTAGGGATCTTTCTCCCATGGTTCTCCGGAAGGTGGACTCTCAGCCTCTCCTGAGAGAATGGGCTAAGCTTCCTGACACGCTCGGTGCTAACTCCTGTCTCCTCCCAGGACGTGGTCCCTCTGGCAGCTCTGTCTCCCCGGTGAGTACATCCCTTCCTTGTCTCTTCTCCCCAGCGTCCCCNAGCCTCTCCTGAGAGAATGGGCTAAGCTTCCTGACACGCTCGGTGCTAACTCCTGTCTCCTCCCAGGACGTGGTCCCTCTGGCAGCTCTGTCTCCCCGGTGAGTACATCCCTTCCTTGTCTCTTCTCCCCAGCGTCCCCGCTTCACAGGCTCAGGGCGGGGGACTGTCCAACCCTGACGCACTGTGCAGACCCCTTTCACTCAAGGGTAGTTGAAGGTCTCTCAGTCGTGTCCAGCCTTTGTGACCCCATGGACTGTAGACCACCAGGCTCCTCTGTCCATGGATTTCTCCAGGCAAGAATACTGCAATGGGTTACCATTGCCTTTTCCAGGGGATCTCCCTGACCCAGGGATCGAGCCTGGGTCTCCTGCATTGCGGGCAGATTCTTTGCCTTCTGAGCCACCAGGGAAGCTCGTAAGAGTAGTTAGAACATTGAAAGTCCAACCAAGCTGGAGCTGGATGCTCTTCAGGGACGTGAGCATCCACCACCTTATCCAGAAGCTGCCCTGGTCCACTGACTTGACCTCAGGAGAACCTTGGAGTCGAGCCAGGAAGAGAGTGGGCACTGGATCATCAGTCGGGGGAGCCAGGCTAATAAGGGTGGGAAACAGAGCCCAGACAGGATTTGGGGTGGGGGCTGCAGGCTTGGAGATGGCTGCTCAGGAGAAATGACTCTCCTTCCCTCTCCACTGATGCCTCCCTCCATGCCCAGGCCTCCCTACCTGATGCCAGGCCACCTGCTCCCATCTACCAGGTGAGTGTGAGGATCCAAGTTCTGGTCCCATAAGCCCAAAGGGCAGAGGAAATGCCCCCTGCACACCTGGCTGTGTTTGAAGGTCCAAGAAATAGCAGGAAAGATGGCAAGGGGACGAAGGGGAGGTGGGTCTGGACCAAAAACCTCTGACACAAACAGACCCAGGGCGACCCGGGGCTGGGAAGTCCCAGGGACGTCATCTGAGAAGGTTACCTGAGCTTGGAGGCATCGGTTTTCTTTCACAGGAATTACTACGCCCTGACACAGACGTTTACTGTCATATCAGCCACAAAGCAGATGTGGGTCCTTAACAGACTGTGGGGAAAGAGCTTACTTGAGACCCAAGACCCGAGTGAGGTCAAGAGGAGGAGCCTGAGGCAGAGAACCAGCTCTGGGCCCTGCGGCTATTCGGGAACCTGGGCCCAGGCTCAGGGTGGATTCCTGGAGACCCTGACAGGCTGCCCTGAACCCTGATGGACCAGAATGCAGGCTGCGATTCCCACAGGGCAAGTGACTGGGCCCGCGACCCACTGCGGACCCCCAACCCACTGCGGACCCCCAGAGAGAGCTGAATAAAGAGCACTTTCCTTCTGGCTGCAGAATATACTGCCCTTGGGTCCTGTCCATCAAGAAATTCAGCTGAATCTCTGCTCCGGTCTCCATGGTTCCTCCTAGCACTGGTTACCCGACCTCTGCATCTATTCCCTGGGGGAAAGGAAGGGGAAGATTGTGAGAATGGAGGGAGGGGGCATGCTAACAGGAAAGGAGGGTCACCAAGCCCTTCGCAGCCACGTGGGCACTCGGTAGTCCTCACGCTGCCCTGGGGTCCCAGGCACCTCCCAGTGCTTGCTCACCTGGCAGGGAGACTCTGGAGCACAGAACATGGGACCATCTGAGACCCACCAGAACACGAGTCGGGAAGGACGAGTCGTGGGTGAGACAGCTATACGGCTGAGGCCCTTTGCAGCCTCGTGGTGTCCTGAGCCCTCTGGCCCTCCTCTCCAGGCCCTGCTGGCCCCAACTTGTGCTGCCTCAAGTGGATTTCTGTTGTTTAGTTGCTAAGTTGTGTCTGAGTCTTCGGGACCCCATGGACTGCAGCACGCCAGGCTTTCCTGTCCTTCACTATCCCCCGGAGTGCGCTTCAACTAATGTCCACTGAGTCAGCGATGGCACAGGAACTTTTGTCTGTCCCCAGGTCTAGGATCCAGAATGGCTTCTCTCTCCATGGGTTTCTGTTGTTTCCCTAAGGGCCTGAGCCCTGAGGACACCGTTCCCTCTGGAGGGACAGAGGAGCAAGCAGAGGCACCACAGTAAAAGGGACTCAGAAGCCATGCTCTGAGCAAGGTCCTCCCAGGAACTTCCCAAGACGTCTGTCCACTTCCTGCTGGTTCCCACTTTGTTTTTTGATGTGGACTGTGAGCCTGTTCCCAACACACACACACACACACGTGAGCCTCAGGGCGGAGTTGCAGGCTCTACCTAAAACTCAACCTGGCCACTACCGCAGAGGGCTCACCTGTCCCCTCCTCAAAGTGTCCCGAGGGTCTCCCCACCCGGATCTCACCTGCAGCCCCCACCACACACCTCGGTAGCAGCTCTCAGTCTCTCCCTGAGGTCCCTGCGGTAGGTGCTGTTCTTATATAGGTCCGCTGGGATAGGTGCCACACTCACACACATATAGCAGGTGTGTGCACAGGGCACAGAGCCCACAGGAGACAGGCATGCTCTGCCAGTGGCCAGTGTCATTGGTGCTGAGATGAGATGAGAGGTAGGAGAAACTACCTGCAAAGCTTCCGATCATGATTTAGGTCGAAATTACTCCTTATCCCCGAGGCACACAGACTTGGATGAGACAAGGTGACACTTCTTGGTGTTCCTTATTGTTCTGTAGCAAATGACCACAAATTTAGTGGCACAAATCAAGGTGTCCATATGACCCCGTTCTTTCTGGATTCTACAGACAGTTCATTTCTTTGCCTTTCCAAGCTGGGAGAGATTGCCTGCTTTCCTGGGTTCATGGCCCCTTCCTCCATCTTCAAAGCCAGCAGTGGAACATCTTAAAGCTCCCCAAGCTCTCCTTCCATCACCCCATCTCCTCTGGCTCTGCCTCTCCTGCCTTGGAACATTATGAATGTATTGGACTCAGCCCAATACCTTCCCCAGCATAATCTCCAAGTCACCCCACCGTATCTCCCATAAACCCCTCCATAATCTCCCAGTCACGTGATCTGGATTTCATCTGTAGGTTTCCTTCATCATGGGGCACATTTCTCAGATTGTGGGCTTGAGGTTGTGGACATCTCTCAGAGTTCTTTGCCCTGCCTACCACTCCTCTCAAGGCAGGTTTCATCATCTTCCCACACTGCAATCTGCTCTGGGCAGCTTGGACTTTGTCGTGTTGATGTGGGGTCAATTCCTGCCATGATGTCCACAGCAATCTCACTGGCCCTGAGCCCTGGAGATTGAGGCCAGTCCACACTCCCTGCAGGTCTCCCCACCTCTTCTTTCCTGTGAAGTGAAAGTTGCTCAGTCTGTCCAACTCTTTGCAACCCCATGGACTGTAACCCTCCAGGCACATCTACCATGGGATTCTCCAGGCAAGATTACTGGAGTGGATAGCCATTGCCATCTCTGTAGGCTCATTAAACCCAGGTCTCCTGGGTTACAGGAAGATTCTTTACTGTCTGAGCCACCACGGAAGCCTCTTCTTTTCTAGCAATACCCAATTTTTCAGAATGAAAAGAAAGCACATATGACTCAAAGACCACAACTCCCAAGTCTCCAGGTGACTGGAATGCATAGCTGTTGCCATCTCTGTAGTCTCATCAAACCCAGATCTCCCGCATTGTAGGAAGATTCTTTACTGTCTGAGCCACACATGGAAGCCTCTTCTTTTCTAGCAGTGCCCAATTTTTCAGAATGAAAAGAAAGCAGATGTGACTCAAAGATCACAACTCCCAAGTATCCAGGTGGCCTGTGTTCATCAGCACCATGGACAGTATCTCTGCTGTTCAGAATCACTGCACCACCCCTGGTCTTCAGATTCCACCTGGCCCTGCCCCATGCGGAAGACACTAAGGGGGCATGGGAGGAAAGGAAATGTGGCCTTTTCATGTCCACATGGACCCTCCAGCACAGGCAGGACACACGGACATTCCTCACCCTCCTCCTACTTACAGATGCTCCAGTCTTGCCCAAGGACTGAGAATGTTGCGTCTGGAACTTCTTCTACAGAGAGAAATTGGCCTGGCATCAACACAAATCTCAACTGGATAAAATTTTGGAGTGGGGTATATAAGAGAAGATCTTGAATGAGAGATGTTGGAAATTCAGAGTGGGACATGATTCAGCATAAATGATATGCAGTGTTGAAAGGGTTAGTCGCTAGGTCGTATACAATCCTTCACGGCCTCATGTCTGTAGCCTGCCAGCATCCTCTGTCCCTGGGATTCCTAAAATGATATGTAAACTCTTGACATGCTTGAGTTGTCAGGAGAAAACCTCCTGGAGTACTTTCCCTTCGTCACTCCCCTCTATGGCCGCCAGAGGGCGGCAGAGCTCCTCCACAGTCTGGAGCCTCCACAGCGCTGCCCACCTCCTTCCCACTTAGCAGCTCCCACCGCCCAGCAGCCTCTGACCCTCACCAACCCACTCCGCCCACAGTCCTCCCCCCTCTCCCAGATCCCCACACCAGACTCTGTCAGCCGCTCCTTTCAGCCAGGCCCACCTGAAGGCCAGACTCCCCTCAGGTAGCTCTGCCCTCTGAGCCCCCGTCCCTCTCTGCTGAGGGTCTGCTCACCGTCGCGTCTCAGTCAAAAGATCACTTTCTCAGGGGTGCCTTCCATGATACCCAGTCCAGCTGAGATTCCATGACAGACTCCGGATGCACCAGACCCTTCCCTTTCAGTCCCTCCCTCCATCATAATTAGCTCCCTATTTCCAGGATTTTCTCTGACTGTCTTTCTCCCCGTTACAAGGTCAGGTGTGTGAGCCCGGAGTCCTATTCTCTGGAGTCTATCTTATTCTCTGGAGATCAGGACACAACCCAGGGCTGACAGGTCACCATGCTCAATAAATACCCTTTATTTTGGGGGGCTCCAAAATCACCGCAGATGGTGACTGCAGCCATGAAATTAAAAGACACTTACTCCTTGGAAGGAAAGTTATGACCAACCGAGACAGCATGTTAAAAAGCAGAGACATTACCTTGTCAACAAGGGTCCGCCTAGTCAAGGCTATGGTTTTTCCAGTAGTCATGTATGGATGTGAGAGCTGGAATGTGAACAAAGCTGAGCACAGAAGAATTGATGCTTTTGAACTGTGGTGTTGGAGAAGACTCTTGAGAGTCCCTTGGACTGCAAGGAGATCCAACCAATCCATCCTGAAGGAGATCAGCCCTGGGTGTTCATTGGAAGGACTGATGTTGAAGCTGAAACTCCAGTACTTTGGCCACCTGATGCGAAGAACTGACTCATTTGAAAAGACCCTAATGCTGGGAAAGATTGAGGGCAGGAGGAGAAGAGGACAACAGAGGATGAAATGATTGGAGAGCATCACCAACTCAATGGACGTTTGGGTAAACTCAGGGAGTTGGGGATGGACAGGGAGACCTGGTGTGCTGTGGTTCATGGGGTTGCAAAGACTCAGA
>SJYV01037216.1:69299-102507 GCA_006410875.1 Neotragus pygmaeus | reverse complement strand
GGATTTTCTCTGACTGTCTTTCTCCCCGTTACAAGGTCAGGTGTGTGAGCCCGGAGTCCTATTCTCTGGAGTCTATCTTATTCTCTGGAGATCAGGACACAACCCAGGGCTGACAGGTCACCATGCTCAATAAATACCCTTTATTTTGGGGGGCTCCAAAATCACCGCAGATGGTGACTGCAGCCATGAAATTAAAAGACACTTACTCCTTGGAAGGAAAGTTATGACCAACCGAGACAGCATGTTAAAAAGCAGAGACATTACCTTGTCAACAAGGGTCCGCCTAGTCAAGGCTATGGTTTTTCCAGTAGTCATGTATGGATGTGAGAGCTGGAATGTGAACAAAGCTGAGCACAGAAGAATTGATGCTTTTGAACTGTGGTGTTGGAGAAGACTCTTGAGAGTCCCTTGGACTGCAAGGAGATCCAACCAATCCATCCTGAAGGAGATCAGCCCTGGGTGTTCATTGGAAGGACTGATGTTGAAGCTGAAACTCCAGTACTTTGGCCACCTGATGCGAAGAACTGACTCATTTGAAAAGACCCTAATGCTGGGAAAGATTGAGGGCAGGAGGAGAAGAGGACAACAGAGGATGAAATGATTGGAGAGCATCACCAACTCAATGGACGTTTGGGTAAACTCAGGGAGTTGGGGATGGACAGGGAGACCTGGTGTGCTGTGGTTCATGGGGTTGCAAAGACTCAGATACGACTGAGCAACTGAACTGAACTGAACTGAAATAAATAAGGGAATCTACATAACAGAAGCCACCCCCAACCCCACACAGTGTGACACCGAGGGGCTAACCCTTGTGGACACAGCTGCCCCAGGGCGGGACTTTATTCCTCCTGGAGTCAGGAGTGAGGACAGGGGCCTCTTAACTGTGACGAGTCAGACCTCTGCTCATTCCTGGATAGTCACACTCCCTCCCTTCCCCACTCAGGAGAATCTTCTAGTCTCCCTGGAGGGCCTGGGCTGGCAGCTCGAGTCCTTCCCCTTCTCTCAGAGAGCTGAGCTGGCTCAGACTCCCGATCCTCCATCCCAAGGGAGTCACCACAGGGGAGGGGGAGCCCCAGATGAACTCACAGGAATTGGGGAGCAGCTCCTCATCACAAGGTCCCTGATCTGCGGGGACACCTGGGTCTGGTCCCTGGAGACATCTCAGCCCCTCCTGCTAAGGCGTCCTGGGAAACGAGGGGAACTTCCAGAACAGAGGAACCAGCTTCTTCAGTTGCTCCATCTCAGGGGGACTGGGGTCCCATGGGGGTCTCCCCTCCCCTGACAGAGTCTCCAGGTGGAGCTGCCCCAGGTCCTGGCACTGTGGGGAGGCTGAGAGCAGACCACTGATAGCGACACAGAGAACTAGGGTGCAGGCCCAGTGCCGTGAGGTGGAGAAGGACAGGGTCTTCTGGGGTCCAGCCCACAGGCCGCCAGCCTCTCTCCAAAGCCCCAGAGACCCCCTCGCCGGCCCTTCCTTTGGAGCCTCAGGGACTGAGAGCTCCTCCTGAGCTCACGTCCACCTGGATGGATGGTTCTCCTGCCACTGAACAATGCACATCATCTCCCTGGGCTCACCCTGCACTGGGATGAGGTCAGGAAGCCTGGGGACCCACAGTGACCTGAACTGCGGCTGATAGACTCTAGTCTGGAGGTCAGCGCCCACCTCTGCCCAGGGCACAGAGCCAGCTCACACCCTTTGGCTTTGGCACCCCTGTGCAGCCCGTTACATTGTCCCCAGATCTGCTCATGACCTCCAGGGGGCAACATTGGGCCAAACAGAAAAGTAACAGGAAAGTANGCCCAGGGCACAGAGCCAGCTCACACCCTTTGGCTTTGGCACCCCTGTGCAGCCCGTTACATTGTCCCCAGATCTGCTCATGACCTCCAGGGGGCAACATTGGGCCAAACAGAAAAGTAACAGGAAAGTAACAGGTGAACTTTGTTTTGCCTAAGAAGTGGAGAAGGAGCCTGATTTCCATCCCTCCTTCTAAACAGCGGTCTCCAACCTTAAGGGCACCAGGGACTGGTTTCATGGAAGACGATTGCAGAGTGGTGGAGATGATTTTGGGATAATTCAAATGCGTTACAATTACTGTGCACTTATACCTATTATTATTACATCAGCTTCACCTCAGGTCATTAGGCGTTAAACCCCAGGGAACCCCTCCTCTAACAGACCCTCAGAGACCCTCATATGTGCCCACACTACCCTGCCCAACCTTCTAGGGGCCGATGGGCACCCATGCCAGCTCCCATCCCTGCCTGCAACCACCCATGGGAAAGATCACAGCAACCACAGGAAGATCAGCCAGGCCGACAGAGGAGGCCCTGTAATGGCAAGGAGGACCAGCACAGTTTCTGAACCAAGGCTCAGGCAACAGACACACAGAGCGAGAGTCTCCCGGAACTTGACCCGAGGACCAGGGAGCCCAGAGGCAGCCCACTCCTCAGCACCAGGTTCCTCTCTTCCCAGGACACACAGGAAACCTTTCCCTTCTCACCTGCCAACTGCAGCTCCTCCTGACACCCAGTTCTGGGTCTCTGTTCCTGGAGAAGGCAATGGCAACCCACTCCAGTATTCTTGCCTGGAGAGTCCCAGGGAGGGAGGATCCTGGTGGGCTGCTGTCTATGGGGTCACACAGAGTCAGACTCAACTGAAGTCTCTTAGCAGCAGCAACAGCAGCAGTCCCTGAAAACAGAGGCCAGGCTGGTGACAAGCTAAGGTAGAGATAAGGTCCCCTCTCCAGTCATCACTCCTGTGACCCCTTTCTCTCCTCCAGAGTCAGTGTGACCTTCAGGNGGTCTTTACAGCAGCTGGTCAAGGGGAGGGGCATCTCCCGAGAGGCCCTGAGTGTGAGCAGGCGTGTGAGGGCAGCGAGGGGGTGAGCCAGGGACAGCTGGGGAAGCAGAGGAAAAAACGAGCCCAGAGGGGCTGAAGTGACGGGGGTCATGCTGCTGACCTTGAACCAGTAGGACACACACACGTACATATACCCAGATACCGTACACACACACACACACACACCAAGGCTGAGGGATGAAGAGATCTGCTCAGGACCCAGGGCACCATTTCCCATCCCCCACACACAGGTCAGAAATTAACTGGTTTCTCTCTCTTCCCTCTTAGTCTCACTCTCAACTTTCTGGACCCCGCTCACCACTGCCCAGCTCGTTGTTGAAATGGTGCCCTGCCTTGCTGTAGAAGGGTCGGATGTTCTACTTGCCCACAACATGTCAGAGAAGCCTCTAGGCTATGCCTGGTACGGAGGAGAAAGCGTAGACAACACTCAGCTAATTGCATCATATAGGGCAGACACTAATGTAACGACCAATGGGCCTGCACACAGCGGACGGGAGATACTTTACCCCAACGGAACCCTGCTGATCCAGAACGTCACCCAGAGAGACACAGGATCCTACACCCTCATCATTACAAGAAAGAATGGTTTACAGACAGAAAGACAAACTGGACATCTCTGCATATACAGTGAGTGCTTCCTCTCTGACCTCGGCTTATCGGGTGTGAAAGTGAAAGTGAAAGTTGCTCAGCTGTGTCCGACTCTTTGTGACCCCATGGACTACACAGTCCATGGAATCCTCCAGGCCAGAATACTGGAGTGGGTAGCCTTTCACTTCTCCAGCAGATCTTCCCAACCCAGGAATCAAACCCAGGTCTCCCACACTGTAGGCAGATTCTTTACCAGCTGAGCCACCAGGGAATCCCAAGAATACTGGAGAGGCTAGCCTGTCCCTTCTCCAGCAGATCTTTCTGATCCAGGAATTGAACCAGGGTCTCCTGCATTGCAGGCGGACTGTTCACCAACTGAGCTATGGGTCGGGGTGAATTCTGTTCACACTCGCAGGACTGACAACCCCGGAAGTTGCCTCCATCCCCCTCTGCATTGTGTCCCGTGTCGGGGTTTGAACATCCAGTGCAGGACACACACTGTGGAGACAAACTCCAAAGGGTCAGAAATGCTTCCAGGAAGCCAGGCCCTGCAGACACTGTGTAGAGAAGGACAGTCTGATGGAGGGACTCAGCAGAGGGAGAGCACTCTCAGGCCAGCCCCTGGACCCCTCCCAGTGACCATGACCCTAAGGAAGACCCTGCAGGACTCAGGGAAGACCCTGGCCTGAGGGCCCCAGGGATCCTCACAGAGAAGCTCAGCCCCAGGAAGCCCCTCCCAGACCCCATCCCAGGGCTCCTGCCTCCAGTGACACTGGGAAGCCTGTGCCAAATCCCGAGGCTCCAAGCTGGTCACCAGCCAGAGTCAGCCCCGAGAGCCCCAACCAGGCAAGGGGACAGCCTGGTCCTGCTCCTGAGACTTGGCATGGATGGCACACAGGTACAAGGTCCCCAGGCAGTCAGTCAACTGACCTGGGAGACCTGGAGACTCCAGAGGAATCTCAGCATCCCCAGAGAGGAACAGAGGAAGGAAGACACTCCTAGAAGTTTCTCATTCCCCAGGATGCCGCCCAGGGAGCTCTCTCCCGAGGCTGGTTGATAAAAACCAGGACAGACGCCAGGTGGTCTCTGAATCCCACCCAGGTTTGTCCACCACTAAACGCTGCTGCACCACTGACCCCCGAGGAAGCCTGTGCTTCTCCCAGACGTAGAGCAGGTGGCCTCCCACTCTTTGAGCTCAGGTCCCCATGCATTCGTCTTCGATGCACAGAGCTGCCTTATTGAAAGGCTCAGTCTGGCTGAGAGGTGAGAGAACGCCAATTCTGATTGAAGATGCTTGTAGAGAAGCCAAAGGTAGAAAAGGGGCAATGTTCTCTCTGTTATCTGCACAGCGCTGTTACCTACACCCGTCATCACCAGCAACAACTCCACCCCCAGGCAGCACGAGGACTCTGTAGTGTTAATGTGTAGATCTGAGACTCGGGACATCTACATGTGTTCAATCAACAATCAGAGCCTCCACAATAGCACGGAGCTGGAACTATGCAAGGGAAACAGGACTCTCACTGTGTTCAATGTGACAAGGAATGACACAGGACCCTATGTGCATGAAGCCGAGAATCCAGAGAATGTCATCCATGGTGACCCATTCACCCTGAATGGCCTCTGTGAGTAATCTCTGTTCCTACATGGTCCAGGCCTCCTGGCTGAATCTACAGTGCCAGAGGCCAGGCCGTACCTATCCCTCTCAGGTCCAAGTACATGGACCCTCACCTTTGGACACCCAGGCTGGCCATGACTTCCTATCCCAGGCAAGCCAAGGCAGGCCCACCTTGAATCAAGACTAGGAGGGGATGGGCTGCTGTGTCTTGAGAGGCTCAGGGTCACCAGCCTCTGATGGAAGAAACAGGTTAATATCTCAGACTCAGGATGAGTGAACATGAGAGGTAATGGTTGAGACTTTCTACAACAAGGCTGTGATCCAGACAGAAGGATGCTGGGGCCCTAATACAGACCAGGAATTTCCCTTCCCTCTGATTGCATCACGTGTGGCTTTATGCTCTTTGCTTCACATGGCCCGGCCACCCCCACCACTTCCCATCGGGCTCCTGTTACTATCCAGAGGTAAACCTCAGCCTCTCCCACCACACAGCCTCTAACCCCAGCCACACCGTGTCCCTGGCTTATCACCGGGAGGTCCCCACAATCCATACAGGAGCTCTTTATCCCCGACATCACTGCAGGTAAGAGTAGATCCTGTAACTGCCTTGTCCCTAACTTCATCACTGGTCCCAGTAAAACCACAGTCAAGGCTATGACAGTCTCTGGTAAGTGGCCCCTGGCCCATCAGCACCAAGCTTGTAGTAGAGCCTGTAGGTTTTCAGAAAAAAATCTGAAAGAAGTTACCTCCCAACTTCCCAGAAGTTACAAGCAAATTCCAAATCAGCCCCTGAACCCTCCCACTACATCTCAGCAGACCCTTCTTCCTCCTTCCTCCTGATTTCTCCTGGCAGACCTTGGGTCCAGCCTGGAATGCAGGGAGGGGATTCTCTGAGCTCCTGACAGCCTCATGTTGGGGGAGATAGGAAACAAAGAAGGGTCCCCAGGGCCAAGTGCCTTTTGTTGTTGTTGAACTGAAGAAATGGGTATTAATCTCTTACCAGATGAGATATGCTACGTACTTGGTCGCTCAGTTGTGTCCGACTCTTTGCAACCCCATGGACTGTAGCCCACCAGCCTCCTCTGTCCATGGAATTTTCCAGGCAAGAATACTGAAATGAATTGCCATTCCCTTCTCCAGGGGATCTTTCCCAACCCAGGGATCAAACCCAAGTCTCCTGAATTGCAGGCAGATTCTTTACTGTCTAAGCCAGCAGGGAAGTTCTATGAACTCCACTGATTTATTTAAGCACCACGGGTCTCAGATGTATGTACACACAGCAAGGATGACACCCCCTCCGTCATGGGGAGGGAAGGATCAGAAGAGACGGATGTAAAGGATTTTCCCACAGTGCTGGCCACATAGAATGAACCAGAAACAGTCAGCTAACATTATTACCGAGCAGGAGTTGAACAGACCTTCCCTCTAAGACTGACAGTAGGGATGGGAAGGGAAAACAAGGGCGGGCTGGGGGGAGGCATAATGTAAGAGGAAAGAGTCCTTAACAGGAACATGAATGGGACACGGAGCTGGCCACAGTGAGAGGATGTCAAGTTAGAGAAAGTCTGAGGTTTCAAATGTGATTAAAATAGAGAGAGATGCAACCACCTGCAGCAGGAGGGTTGGGAAGATACTGTGATGGCCAAAGACACAGCCACACACAGACCTCAGAGCGTCCCCGTCCTCCCTAAGCAGGCCCTCTCCCCTGTAAGACCTCTCGTGGTTGTCCTGGTCAGGTGGACTCAGGCCTTCATCTCCCCCTTTATCTTCTCCTTTCAGGCCAAGAAAACAGCCCAGCCCTCAATAGGGAGATCGTTATCGTCATCATGATTGGGATCCTGGTTAGGTTGGCACTGGTGACCATTCTGGGGTGCTTTGTTTTCCTCAAGATGACTAGAAGGTACAAATGGCAATGCCCGATGCTAATCCTGTCCCCCAGGCTGATCCCAAGCCAGGAAGAAAGACACCCTACCCTTGGATTCTGGGCCTGGCTCTCCAAGCCTCCCCACTTCCCCCAAGGACATTCCCTCTCATCCATCGGCCGCTCCTTCACCAGATGCTGACCTGGGGTGGCTTCCCAACACCTTCTGCGTCAGTAAATTAGACACTCCCCACTGCTGTTGTCCAGGGTTTCCCCAGTGGCTCAGGGATAAAGAATCTGCCTGCAGTACAGAAGATGTGGATTTAATCCCTGGGTCGGAGAGATCCCCTGAAGAAGGAAACGGCCACCCACTCCAGGATTCTTGCCTGGGAAATCCCATGGGCAGAGGATCCTGGCGGGCTACAGCCCATGGGGTCACAAAGCGTCGGACACGACTGAGCGACTGAACGACAAGAACAGCCCACTGCCGCCCTAGTTCCCGGAGCAGACCCGCAGCCGTGCTGGCAGGGGTAAATGCTCAGTAAGCAGTACATCCTGCAGTTTATTTGAATCCAGTCACCCTGAAAGGAGAGGTTGACAGCCTCAGAACCTGAGGGTCATCGTGGCCAAAGAGACTGAAGCCACCTGGACAGGCCAGGTCGGGTCAGAGTCTCCCATGAGGCAGATGCGTTAACCACAGCCCGTGATGTGTGAGATGGGAGAACGTGGACCCGGCCAGGACAGCAGGTCGGGAGATGAGCTTTACGTCTTCCCAGGCAGGTGAAGGTAGAGAAAGAGGCCATTGTCTGATTTCAGCATCTCAGCCTGAGGGGCTGGTCTGGCTACCGCAGAGCCACCACAGTCACGGGACCCAAGATGCACCGGCTCTGCAAGCATCCTCCGTGTGCTCTGGCCTTGCTTTCCTCTGAGGACCTAACCCTTCTGCTCAAAGCCTTTGGGCTGATTCCTTTACTGGGTCCTTTGTCCCTTCTCAAGTCACTTTCTCCCCGGACTGCCATTGACCTGCACGTCCTTCCTCTCTGAGCCCAGGATGGATATGGCTTCTTAAGGACTTTCCCTAGCTCCTCTCTGCCGGGCCCTCTCCCCCTAAACAGCATTGGTGGAGAATGGAGGTCTCTCCATTCCCTGACTGGGCTTCCCTGGTGGCTCAGTAGTAACAAGTCCACCTGCAATGCAGGAGATGAAGAAGACGCAGGTTGGATCCCTGAGTCAGATTCCCCTGGAGAAGGAAATGGCAACCCACTCCAGTATTCCTGCCTGGGGAACCCCATACACAGAGAAGCCTGGAGGCCCACAGTCCACGAGATCCCAAAGAGCCGGACACCACTGTGCATCTGACCACATATGTACACACTCCCTGTTTAGAAAAGGGAACCCTCCTTGTTCCCTGTTTTGACACCAAAGCTGTGACTTCCTCCTGCCTCCTGCAACCCTCAAAAATAATCTTGACCTTTTCTAGGGCCAGTGGCCAGAATGACCTCAGAGAGCATCAGCCTCCAGCAACCACCCTGGGTGAGTGTCTTCTCAGCCTGGGAGCAGCTGGGACACCCTGGTCCCATCCTCCAGTGTCTGCTCCAGCCAGCCACCCACCTTGGGCTTCATCACAGGGGATCCGCACTGACTGGTCTGCTAGATGTATGAGTTCTGAGTCATGGGTCACCTCACTGGATCCTAAATGCCCAGAAGGTCTCTCCCTGCATCATGCCCCTTCTCCCATGGTTCTCTGGAAGCTGAGGACCCCCAGCCTCTCCTGGAGGGTGGGCTAAACTTCCTCACACCCCTGGTGCTAACTGCTGTCTCTGCTCCTAGGACACGGTCCCTCTGGCGGCTCTGTCTCCCCGGTAAGCACATTCTTTCCTTGTCTCTTCTCCCTGTGGTCCCAGCTATGCAGACTCAGGGCAGTGGGACTGTCCAACATTTCACAGTACCGACACCCTTCACTCCAGGGCAGCCAGCAACATGAACCCCATCCTGGTCAGGACTGGGACTCACTTCAGGGGCAGGACACCCCCCACACCCTGCACTGAGCCTGCCTGGTCCCTTCACAGTTAAACCTGAAGTCCAGCCAGGAATAGAGGGGGCACTGGGAGCTTCAGACAGGAGTCTTGGGCTATCGAGGGTAGAGCATGCAGCCAGACGGGGACTGAAGGGAGGGCTTCAGGCTTGGAGGTGGCTGCTTTGGAGGCAGGGCTGGTCACTTCTGTGGAGAAATGACTCTCTTCCCTGTCCCCCTGACACCCACTTTCTCCCCTGCCCAGGCCTCCCTACCCAGCCCCAAGCCAGCTGTTCCCATCTATGAGGTGAGTGTTGGGGATGAATGGTCTGATCCTGCACTTTTAAGGGTACTTTCCAGGAACCAGCAGCAAAAATGGGAAATGGATGAAGAGGAGCGACGCATCTGGAGCCAGAAAGTCTCCAGCACAGCCGGGCCCCCTACAAAGCAGCCCCATGGACCCCTGGTTAGGGAGATCCTGGGACCTGTTCTGAGAGGTTTATAGGGGCTCTAAGGCCTCTTCTTTCTTTACAGGAATTACTCTATCCCAGCACAGATATCTACTGCCAGATCAACCCCAAAGTAGATGTGGTTTCTTAGTTTGCCCCAGGAACTTCCCCTTAAGGGGTGTGGAGAAGAGCCCACCTGAGACCCCAGAGTCTGAGTGAGGTCAGACACCCAAAGCAGAGAAACAGCTGTGACCCCTGAAGATACTGGGGGGCCTGGGTTCAGCCTCAGTGTCCCTCCTGGCCTTCTGGAGGCCCTGACAAGGCTGCCCTGAGCCCTGGATGGATGAAGACAATGACTTCCATTCCCCGAGGAACTGAGGGCTTCCAAGGAAAGTGGCTGGGCCTGTGACCTGCTGTGGACCACCTGAGAGGTCTGAATAAAGAGGACTTTCCTCTCGCTTGCTCTTTTTGTGCACATGGGCTCCTCCCACCTAAACTCACCCAGGTTCCACAGCAATGGGACAAACTGTCTCCTCCTCAATGTGGCCCATGGGCCTCCTCCCACCTGGGCCTCATCTGCAGCCCCCTCCACACACCTGAAGAACTGAGGTCACCTGGGAAGGGTGATCTTCCCATATAAGTTCACATGGGTCAGTTTACCCACATTCACCCAAACAAAAGTGGTCTGTGCACTAAGACACAGAGCCCAGAGTTCAGGAGGATGTTTGGCCATTGCCTGAGTGTTGTTTGTTATGAGATAAGACACAGTTACAAAACCTGCTAAGTTTCACATCATGATTTGGCTGTAAGATACTCCTTATCTCGTATGCACACAATGTTGGGTTAGAGAAGGTGACACCTCTTGTTTCCTATTGCTGCTGTAGCAACTTATCACAAACCTGTGGCATAAAACAACACAAATCAAGATGTCAACACAGCTCTGTTCTTTCTGGATGGTCTAGGAGAGAGTTTGTTTCCTTGCCTTTCCAAGCTGTGAAAGGCTACCTGTTTTCCTTGGCTTGTGGCCCCTTCCTCCATCTTCAAAAGCCAGCAGTGGAGTATCTTAAAATCATACTCTGCTTCCATCATCACAGCTCTTTCTCTGGTTCTGCCTCTCTTGTCTTCCTTTTTCTTTATAAGGACCACCCTTGTGATTATGTTGGGCCCAACCAGATAACTCACCATAATCTCCTAATCACGTGATCCATAATTTATAAAGTCCCTTTATCTTGGGACATCTGCAGAGAATCTGGGTATTAAGATGTGGACAGGGACTTCCCTGGTGGCCCAGTAGATTTAGAATCTGCCTTGCAATGCAAAGGACATGGGTTCAATCCCTGGTTGGGAAACTTAAGATCCCACTTAAGCCACCTAGGCCTACATGCCTCAACTACTGAACCCACACACCACAACTAGAGAGTCTGTGCACTGCAACAAAAAATCCTGCATGTTGCAACTAAGACTCAATGCAGCCAAATAAAATTATTAAAAATATGTTGTCAACTTTGAGGGGCCATTGTTCTCTCTATCGCATCTCTCAAGGTTGTGGTCATCATCTTCTCTCACTGCAAACTCCTCATCGTGGTTTAGTCAATAAGTTGTGTCTGACTCTTGCAACCCCACGGACTGGGAACCTACCAGGCTCCTCTGTCCATGGGATTCTCCAGGCAAAAATACTAGAACGGGTTGCCATTTCCTTCTCCAGGGGGTCTTCCCAACCCAGGAATTGAACCTGGGTCTCCTGCGTTGCAGGGAGATTCTTTACTGACTGAGCTACAAAACCACTACTCATGGGCAATCTGGAACTGGTCTTCCTGACTGTGGGGTTAGTTCCTGATTTGATGTGCACAGCACCCTTGCTGTCCTCTAGCCATGGAGACAGAAGCCAGTCAACACTCCCTGAAGCCCTCTCCACCTCTTCCTTGTTGAACGTTGTGTTAAGAATGTAAAGAAAGCAGATGCAGCTCCTTTGGGTAGCTAGTGTTGGTCAGCACCATGGACAGGGTATTCACTGTGCTCAATCCAGGGGCTGCTCAGAAAGGACCCAATGAAAAGGAACGACTGGAAATCCAGCCCATTTCTATTCTTTCTATGAGAAAGATGCAACGAGGCAGAACATTTAAGGGATAGCCTGCTTTGCTCCAATTTATAAGTCGTGAACCTTTTGCGCATGTCTGGACAGTACTTATTGGCACATCTTTTACAACTTGCCACACTGCTGCTGACCCCTGCACCCAGAATATGGCCCTGGGGAGGCTGAGAACTTAACACTGGCATCTCAGGGAATCTTCCCAACCCTGAGAGTCAGGCAACTGTCTTGCCTACAACATTAAGGGAATATTTCATGATTAACCTTCTGAATCTTGGTGCCTGACCTTGGAAACACACCCATCCACCACCCAGCCTGGAGCACCATCTAGCCCAGCCTTCTGTTCCCTGAGCTCCAACTGAGCTCCCCAGACAGCAGACTGAGCAGAGCTCTAGGCTACTTTCCCAGCTCCTTCAGGCTGAGAGCCCTGTACCGGGTGTCCTTCCCAGCAGAACAAACATTTTTCCTGAGGGAACAGTGGAGCATGAAGACATATTTCCCAGGGCAGAACACCAAAGAACTGTTCCATCTGCCTGCAACCCCCAGATGAAGAGAAAAGACTGGGACCCTCACAGTCATCCCATCTCCTTGTTCCCATCCACTTCACACTCACAACTCAATCTGACCCTCCAGACTCAGCCCTGCCCTTCCCAGTGGCTCAGATCCAAGCCATCCTTTCATGGAACCTAGTGTAAGGATCACGGGTGCTCTTATTTTTATTAATTCTTTCTTCTGCTTTGAGTTGGATTCTTTTTGCTGTCATTTTTTCTAGTTTCTTGTGATAGAATCTTAGATTATTAATTTGAGGTGGTGTTTCCTCTTTGCTAATATAAGCATTTTGTTGCATAAGTACCCTTCTCGGCATTACATAAGCTGCATTCTACAAATGGTTGGAGGTTTTTAAATTCAGTATTTAATTCGATTCCTTTGTTTTTAATTTCCTTTGAGACTTCATCTCTGGCCATAGATTATTCAGAAATATGTTATTTATCTTCTAAATGTTTCAGAGATTTTCTTGTTGTCTTTCTATTGTTGATTTCTACCATGACTGTATTATTGTCAGAGTACATACTCTGTTGGATTTATTTTATTTTTATTTATTATTTTTATTTTATTTTACATTTGGTTCGAGTTTAGATATGAGCCTAAGCAATGAAAGAAGATGAACTGGACGTTATTCTCTTTAGCTAGTCTTTGAAAGGTCAGTTAGCAGCAAATCCTCATAGTTTTCCTTCATCAGAGAATTTCCTGATTCTCCTTTCATTCCCAAAGGATAGATTTGCCAGATGTAGAATTCTTAGTTGACAGTTCTTTGCTTTCAGCATTTGAAAAATACGCCACTTCCTTCCATATTTTCAGGTACAAAATCTACTGTCATTTAACTTAGAGTTTCTGGGATTTCCCTGGTGGTCCAGTGGTTAAGAGCCTGAGTTTCCACTGCAAGGAGCAGGGTTTCAGTCCCTGGTCAGGGAACTAGGATCCCCCATGCCTCGTGGCCAAAAAAAAAAATCCTGAATAGGAAATAGGTTGTTTCTCTGGATTTTTTTTAAATGGAAGGATAATTGCTTTACTGTATTGTATTGGTTTCTGCCATGAATCAGCCATAGGTATCCCTATGTCCCTCCCTCTTGATCCTCCCTCTCACCTGCCTCCCCAACCCACCCCTCTAGGTTGTGAAGATGTTTTTCCTTTGTCGTAGTTATCACAAGTTTACTATGTATCTGAGTGTGAATTTGTTTAGACTCAGCTTAGTGAGCCGTTATTGTTTCATTTTTTCGGTTCCTGTTTTCTTCTCCTCTGTTTCTGGTATTTCAATGGTACAAAAGTTACATCTTTTTATTAGTGCCCCCAAAGGCTCTGGGACTCTGTTCACACGTCAGATTCTTCCACAGAGTAGAAAAAGAGATACAGTTCCCAACTCATTCTGAGATTAAAACCAGAACCAAAAGGAGAATGTCAGGCCAGTCACACTTAGGAACAGAGAGGCAAAAATCGTAAACAAGGTTTTAGCAAACCAAATCCAGCAGTATGTGAAAACAGGTGACACACCACGACTAAGTTTTGTTGGCCCCAGAAAAGTAGAGGTTATTTAAGATTATAAATCTGTAAATGGAAGTGCGCAGGAGCTTCTAGGGTGCAAGCAATGTTTTGTTTCCTGATCTAACTGCTAGATACATGGGTGTGTTGAATTTTTTTAGAAGTTATTAAGCAATACACTTATGACTTGTACATGCCTTTGCATGTAATACATCAGTTTTTAAAATTTTAAAAAATCTACATTGTGTGCTATATTAATATCAAAGGGAAAACTCTTGATTATCTCAATAGAGATAGAAAAATAATTTGATAATATCTGCCATCAGCTTATGTTTTTAAACTATTGTACTAGGAACACAAGGGTGCCTCCTTAATCTGATTAAGAATACCTAACAACATCCACCTTCTCGTGGTTTTTGCAGCATTATTCACAATAGCCAACACTTGGAAACAAGCTAAGTGTCCATCAGTGGATGACTGGATAAAGATAGAAAGAGGATGTGAGACAGAAAGGTGACATATCATTCAGCTATGCAAAAGAAAGCAAGCTTGCCATTTGCAAGAACAACAGCAACGAAAAGGTGGATGGACTTTGATGGCATTATGCTAACTGAAATAAGTCAGACAGGCAAAGATACATACTATATGACAGTGGCCCCAACCTTTTTTAGCACCAGGGACTGGTTTCATGGAAGACAATTTTTCCACAGACGGGGGCTGGGGGATCATTTCAGAATAATTCAAACACATTACATCTTTTTTGCATTTTATTTCTATTATTACATCAACTCCACCTCAGCATCAGGCATTAGATCTCAGAGTCTGGGGGACCTGTGCTATATGATATAACTTACATGTGGAGTACAAATAAAAAGCCAATGCATAGAAACAGAAAGTAGGATGGTAATTACCAGGAGTTGAGGGGTAGGGGAAATGAGGAAATGTTGCTCAAAGAGTACGAACTTCCAGTGGTAAAATAAACAGGTTCTAGGAATCTTATGTACAGCACGCTGATTATAGTTAATAAAACTGTATCGTATACTTGAAAGTGCTAAGAGAGTAGACTTTAAATTGTCTCACCACAAACAAAAAATGGTAATTATGAGGTAAGATCGATGTGTTAGCTAATGCTATGGTAGCAATCACTTTGCAATACACTTGTGTTTCAAATCACCACAGTGTGCAACCTAAATAAGTGTTGCATCTCCATTGTATGGGGCTTCCCTGGTGGCTCGGGGGAAAGAATCCGCCTTCCAATGCAGGAGATGCAAGAGACGCAGCTTCCATCCCTGGTCTGGGAAGATCCCCTGGAGGAGGAAATGGCAACCCACTCCAGAATTCTTGCCTGGTGAATCCCATGGACAGTGGAGCCTGGCGGGCTACAGTCCATGGGGTTGCAAAGAGTCGGCCATGACTGAGCAACTGAACATGATGTGCCTTATATCTCAAAAAGGCTGGAAAAAAAATTTTTTTTAATCTATCCCCTTCAAAAAAGCAAGCAAACAAGACACAGCAACATTGTTTTTTAGAAAAATGGCAGTATTGCACTGAAAGTTAAGAACAACCCAAGAGCGTCCAGTGCCGTCACTGCTGTACTGGGATGTCCCAACCAGCACAGATCGACTGTCATTATCCACAGATGCTTTTTATCTACACAGAAACCTCTCCCCAAAACCCTGTAAACAAATTGTTAGAAATAATAATATAGTCTAGCAAACTGTCTATCTTTAAGATCAATACACTGTACAAAAATTTATTGCATTTCCACATTAGAAACAAATAGAAAATGTAACCTTTAAATAACATCATTTATAATAATGAACACTATAGATTATTTTGGAATAAATTAGCAAAAGATGTGCAAGATCCTAATGCAAAAAATGTTAAGCTTCCCTGAAAAATATTAAGGAAGACCTAAGTAAAGATATGTCCCATGTTCATGGATAGAAGGATTCAGCTTCGTAAATATATAGACTCTCCCCTAAATTAGCAGTTAGTCAATGAAATTCCAACCAAAATCCCAACAAGAATTCCTTGGAACTTGACAAGTTGGTTCAAATTTACATGGAAGTGCAAAAAGTCCAAGAATAACCAAGGTTCTCCTGAAGATGAAGAACAAGTGGGGAGGGGGAATGACTTGCCTTATCAGCTAAAACGACTTATTAAAAAGCTATAAAAATAAATACAGTGAACTGCTGGCACAAAAGTAGATAAATTGATCTATGGGAAGATGGGAATTCCAGAAATAGACTCACACAAATACGAAACTTTGAAATACAACCAAGAAGCCATTGCAGATAAATGAGGAAAGAAGGAATTATTCAATAAAAGGAGCTGGGCAATTAATTGTCTGTATGAAAAAATGAAAATATCTTAAAGACACACAAAAATCAATTCTAAATAAATTAAGAACATAAATGCAAAAATCCAAACTTACTTTTTTGGAGAAAACAAAGGAGAGCATTTTTTGGATCCTGGGATAAATAAGAATCTCTCTTTTTTTTAATGTTATTTCATAATGAGATAGTTAATAAGACACAGTGTGTCTTATTGTGGAAGACAGTCTGAAACATGAATGGAATCAGACTGTCAAGGGGCTTACTGTCATATTAAGCATGCAGCCTTTATTTTTGTTTTAATTTTTTTTTTTGGGGGGGGGTGGTGTCCCACTCTGTGTCTTACAGGATCTTAGTTCCTTGACCAGGGATTGAACCCAGGTCCTGGCAGTGAAAGCACTGAGTCCTAACCAATGGACCAATGGGGAATCACCAAGAAGGATCTCTTAAGCAAAGCACAAAAAGAATCACCATAAAACTGGAAGGTTGATAAGTTCAACATTAAAATCCTTTTCTTCAAAAGAGACCATAAGATACAAAGACAAATCATCCGACTGACAAAGAATTAGTACATAAAATATATGCATACCTAAGGAAATCCTATGTATCCAGAAGAAAAAGTTAAATGATCGTATAGAAAAAGAAACCAAAAAGATAAAATAAATGGGCATTTTATAGACGAAGCACAGGCAATACACATGAAAAAATGCTCAACCTACTTGAGAGTACCTTAGACAGTAAGGAGATCAAACCAGTCAGTCCTAAAGGAAATTAGCCCTGAATATTCATTGGAAGGACTGATGCTGAAGCTGAAGCTCTGATACTTTGGCCACCTGATGCGAAGAGCCAAGTCATTGGAAAAGACCCTGATTGGGAAAGATTGAGGGCAGGAGGAGAAGGGGACGACAGAGGATGAGATGGTTGGATGGTATCACCAACTCAATGGAAGTGAATTTGAGCAAACTCAGGGAGACAGTGAGGGACCGGGAAGCCTGGCATGCTGCAGTCCATCTGAACAATAACAGCTTAGTAATCAGGGAGATATAAATTCAGACCACAATGAGATGCCATTTTACATCCACCAGATTGGCAAAAGTTTTAAAGTTGGAAAAGTTGGAGATCATGTGAATGAACAAGAATTCTTTACTCTCTTCCAGTAATGTATAATTGCTACAAACACTTTGGAAAACAATTTGGCATTATTTTCCAAAGCCAAACAAACCTACAGCCCAGTATTTCCATACCTGGTTGTACACCCAGGAGAAACTCTTACACATAAGCACTAGGGGACGTGTACAAGAACATTCATAGCAGCAATAAGTGTCCCCAAACTGGGAGGGTGGGGAGAGGGGAAATCTAATCGTAATTGGCAAGAATTATATTGTGATACAAATAGCACAACAGGAGATAATACATCAGTGAAAATGCAGGAACAAAACCACACACTGGAACATGGATGAATATTAGATATATGCATTATTTAAAGTTCCAGAAAACTACAGATAATAAACCATTTTACAAAAGGAAACAATTCTAACAACACTTGTTGTTTAAATATATTATTCTGGAACTTCCTTGGTGCTCCAGTGGTTAAGAATCCATCTGCCAATGCAGGAGACATAGGTTCAATCCCTGGTCCAAGAATATTCCGCATACTACCGGGCAGCTAAGGCTGTGCCCATGCTCTAGTGCCTGTGAGCCACAACTACTGAGCCTCAGCACCCTACAGCCCATGCTCCGCAACAAGAGAAGCCGCTGCAATGAGAAGCTTGCATATCGCAATTAGAGAATAGCCCCTGCTTGTGGCAACTAGAGAAAGTCCTCACACAGCAACAAAGACCCAGTGCAGCTAAAAATTAAATAAACATTTTAAAATAAATATATAGCATGCATATATGATCAAAGTATATAAAAACCCAAGCCAAGTAAAATGTAGGGTGGTGGTTACTTCATGAGAGAAGGCAAAGAGATGCGATAGGAAGCACTGTATAGGTAAGATGCAAGCTCCTCTTGATAGCCTATTTCTTAAGTTGAGTGATATGTCTGTGGGATTCANTATGCTCCTCCATCCATGGGATTTTCCAGGCAAGAGTACTGGAGTGGGTTGCCATTGCCTTCTCCAGATGATCTTCCTGACCCACGGATCGAACCCAGGTCTTCCACACTGTACAGAGATGCTTTACCGTCTGAGCCACCAGGTTGAACTCTTGTTAAAGATCTGTAAACATTTTGTTCTGTTTAGATTCTGGGTTATAATCCTATGGTATTTCTGGTGAATCTTGAAATATTATTATTTTTTATTTATAAGAATTGACTTGATAAATACCCTGTTCTGCTTATTAGAATATTTATACAACTTTTAACTTCCTAAACTACATGACTTGGCGTAAAGAGAAAAATGGCAATATTTCAGGCTTAGTTCCTCACTTTTTGCTTCTACTTAATTAGTATCTTACCTTTTAAGTCTCCAAAATTTTCTCCCCAATCCTGTTAGAACACCAGAAACTCTCCTTAAGTAGCATTCCTGTGAACTAAGAAAACCTGGATTTAAAGCGTCTTGCCCTTTGCTCAGAATATTGTGATTGTTGACTGTAAACTAACATGTCAACATTGCCCTTTCTCAGGGCTCTTGAATCTTCTAGTGCATTAGCTTCAGCATCTCTCTGACCTTAACCAAATAAAAAAAATAAAAATAAAAATTGTAATATTCCATATATTTTGTCTTTCAAGTTGCTTTCTCCAGAAACATTGTCTGAACATTATTTTCATAGTGCTCAAAATACTCTATCATATTCACGAACAAGAGTAATGGCAAAATGTTTTTAATTGTTTCACTTTAGAAGAAATTAAGAAAGAAAGAAAGTGAAGTTGCTCAGTCGTGTCTGACTCTTTGTGACCCAATGGTCTGTAGCCTACCAGGCTCCTCAGTCCATGGGATTTTCCAGGCAAGAATACTGGAGTGGGTTGCCATTTCCTTCTTCAGGGAATCTTCCAACCCAGGGATCAAACCCAAGTCTCCAGCATTGCAGGCAGATGCTTTACCCTCTGAGCCACCAGGTAACCTGTTATTATATTTCAAATTATTCAATATTTAATTTTATATTCAAAATTAATTGAAAGTAGTTTGGGGAGAAGGAGTTAGTTATGTGAAGAGTTTTTTAGTTTTTTTTTTTTTTTTTCTTGAAGATCTTCTAACCTCTGCATGTGGAGAAGAATTGCATGAGAGTTAAAATGTATGAGTCAGTATTCACTCATTCAATAAGTATTAATGGACCTTTACATAGTCTAGGCAAATAGTAATGCATCCTGAAGCTTAGGGACAAAATCATGTTGTAATTGCAGCATATAACATTACATTAACTATATCATATTATACAAATATATGGTATAGATAAACATCTAAGGAATCATTAACTGGGATAGGTAGGACTGATTTAATGTCCCTTTATATGAATGTGTGCTGTGTTTATATAATTACATATTTGTCCTTCAACTGATGATTTTGGTTGCCATTATTATGTCCCATATGTACAACTGTGATAAAATACACAGTGACTGGCTGCCCCTTCTGTTCTGACACTCTGGTGAGTCATTTGAAAAATTATTATTTTAACCTCTGCTAATAGAGCCCATCTTTGTCTCCAGAAATGCTCCTTCTTACCATTGCAGGCACTCTGTGTTTTGCTTCAAAATCATGCTCCCATTGATTGCTCTAGTCCATCCCAATCTGCTGTTGCCTCTCTCTGTCATTAACATTTATGCCACATTGCTTCCTATTATGCTTTGTGTACCCCTAAAGAATTAATCCTGCCTGCCTTTTATACAATTCTCTTTTTTTATGTCATTCTATTTCCTCAGATTTGCCATTCAGGTAGAATTCCTTAGAGAGTGAAAAGCCCTGTATGAGTGAGTTATGATAAACAGTTTTGCCCTCTCCAATGATCTACTGGAGACTTTATTTTTCTGTCCTTTAGTGTAACTTGCTTGAGTAGAAAATAAAATCCTTCCTCAGAATATGTGAAAAAGAAACATTGAGTCACAAATTGATACAAATAAAATAAATATTTCCAGGTAAATAAATTAGATATATTTTTGTAATCTATAAAATATTCAAAACTCTGATCATAACCTTGACATCTCCAAAGAAATGTCAAATGAATTATCTTTGATTTTTGTGCAGTTCCTCCTGTATTCAGTGAACATCCACAGAATATTTTTTCTATCTAACAGCTATCTACCTCATGCCATCTAATTACTCAAATTCTCATTGTGATTATTTAAATTAGTATGCACAAGAAATCATATTCATTCACACACTATTCTCAAAAAAAGTGATGCTCACCTGAATTTTTCCAGATTTACCTAGCTTTGGGAACTATTTGAAATAAATATAAAGAAGAAAGGGATAAGGCATATATGGGGCACTGAAAGAAGGGCAAGAAATACAGTCTTTAAATATATGGTCTCTATCTGTCAATTTTTGTGTATAGTGTTCTAGCTCCCTTATACCCATTATGTTCTGCCAATCCTGGCCCTTTGCTTAAATGTATATCTCAAACACTAATCACTCCATTTTTTTCTTAATGCCTTTTGACCCTGTTTTTGTTTTAGACTTTTTTCCTCCTGTATTCCCTGTGCCATATTCAGTGTTCTTCAATAAGATAGTTCCATATTTAATTATTTGAGGATATTATTGAATACTAGTGTTATTCATAGCTGCTGCATTATTTTATTTTCCTACCTTATGTAAACCCTGGAGAAGGGAAGGGCTACCCACTCTAGTATTCTGGACTGAAGAACTCCATGGACTGTATAGTCCATGGGGTTGCAAAGAGTTATACAGGAATGAGTGACTTTCACTTTTACCCAAAATACAATGTTTCCAATTTGTTCACATTCCCATTTATGTGTATATAGCCAAAATAATTGAAATCAGGATCTAAAAGAGATAAACAGTTTTTGATCAAGAGATGATTGGATACTTGGGTCTAATACTTGGGTCACCTGCATCACAGGTGGATCCTTCACCCTCCGAGCCACCAGGAAGCCTAATGGAATACTATTAAGCCTTTAAAAAGAAGGACATTTTGCCATTTTTCAGTAAGATGGATGAATCTTGATGACATTTTGCTAAATGAAATAAACCAGTAAAAGAAGGACAAATATTATATGATTTCAATTACATGAGATATTTAAAATAGTAAATATCATAAAGTAGACAATACAGTAGTTGTTGGCAGGGGGTGGGAGGGGGGTACGTGGGTTTTGATTATTCAATAAGTATAAAATTTCAGTTATGTTAGATGGATAAAGTTCTAGAAATCTGCTGTACAACATGGTTCCTATAGTTCAGTTCAGTTCAGTTCAGTTGCTCAGTCATGTCCGACTCTTTGCGACCCCATGAACCTCAGCATGCCAGGTTCCCTGTCCATCACTAACTCCTGCAGTCCACTTAACCCAAGTCCATCGAGTCAGTGATGCCATCCAACCATCTCATCCTCTGTTGTCCCCTTCTCCTCCTGCCCTCAATCTTTGCCAACATCAGAGTCTTTTCCAATGAGTCAGCTCTTCACATCAGGTGGCCAGAGTACTGGAGTTTCAGCTTTAAGATCAGTCCTTCCAATGAACACCCAGGACTGACTTCCTTTAGGATGGACTGGTTAAGCTCCTTGCTGTCCAAGAGACTCTCAAGAGTCTTCTTCAACACCACAGTAAAGAAGCATCAATTCTTCTGCACTCAGCTTTCTTTATAGTCCAACTCTCACATCCACACATGACCACTGGAAAAACCATAGCCAACTGGACATGGAAAAACAGACTGGTTCCAAAAGGGAAAAGGAGTACATTAAGGATGTATATTGTCACCCTGCTTGCTTAACTTCTATGCAGAGTACATCATGAGAAATGCTGGACTGGAAGAAGCACAAGCTGGAATCAAGATTGCCAGGAGAAATAGCAGTAACCTCAGATGATACCACCCTTATGGCAGAAAGCGAAGAGGAACTAAAAATCTTCTTGATGAAAGTGAAAGAGGAGAGTGAAAAATTTGGCTTAAAGCTCAACATTCACAAAACTAAGACCATGGCACCTGGTCCCATCATTTCATGGGAAATACATGGGGAAACAGTGGAAACAGTGTGAGACTTCATTTTTCTGGGCTCCAAAATTACTCTAGATTGGTGATTGCAGCCATGAAATTAAAAGATGTTTACTCTTTGGAAGGAAAGTTATGACCAACCTAGATAGTATATTAAAAAGCAGAGAAATTACTTTTCCAAAAATGGTCCATCTAGTCAAGGCTATGGTTTTTCCTGTGGTCATGTATGGATGTGAGAGTTGGACTGTGAAGAAAGCTGATCGCCGAAGAATTGATGTTTTGGCATGCTGCGATTCATGGGGTCGCAAAGATTCAGACATGACTGAGCGACTGAACTGAATTGAACTGACTAGACAGACCTTTGTTGACAAAGTAATGTCTTTGTTTTTTAATATGCTGTCTAATTTAGTCATAACTTTCCTTCCAAGGAGTAAGTGTCATTTAATTTCATGGCTGCAATCTCCAGCTGCAGTGATTTTGGAGCTCCCCCAAATAAAGTCAGCCACTGTTTCCACTGTTTCCTCATCTATTTGCATGAAGTGATGGGACCAGACGCCATGATCTTCGTTTTCTGAATGTTGAGTTTGTCAGTTTTTTCACTCTCCTCTTTCACTTTCATCAAGAGTCCCTTTAATTCTTCTTCGTTTTCTGCCATAAGGGCGGTGTCATCTGCATATCTGAGATTATTGATATTTCTCCCGGCGATCTTGATTCCAGCTTGTGCTTCTTCCAGCCCAGCATTTCTCATGATGTACTCTGCATAGAAGTTAAATAAGCAGGGTGACAATATATAGCCTTGTTGTACTCTTTTTTCTGTTTGGAAGCAGTCTGTTGTTCCATGTTAGTTCTGACACTTGGGCATGGGGTAGGTCCTCTCAGCTGCGCCTCTGCTCTGTCTGTCGCAGCTGCCGTGCTTCTGCACCGTCCTTTGCAGCCGCTGCCCTTCTGCGACCCATGGGGTCGCAAAGAGTTAGAAATTACTGATTGACTTCATTTTCACTTTCTTTAGGAAACATAGATTAATATTTAAAAGGTGTGCTTCCAAAATGACTTTCTTAGATGCTCCTCTAAAATGTATTTGGAAATATAAGCATTTTAGGAATTAAGCATAAATTATCTCTTTTTGAAAACAAATACTATGCTTTAATTTATTCTGTGTTTACTGGTGAATAATTTTTTTCTTAATTTTCTGTAATTCATTATTTCTCAAACTTATTTGATCACAATAAAATTAGTTTTGTTATCTGACTCTTCCTCTTTTAATATAAATTTATTTATTTTAATTGGAAGCTAATTTACAATATTTTATTGGTTTTGCCATACATCGACATGAATCCACCATGGGTGTACGTGTGTTCCCCATCCTGAACCCTCCTCCCAACTGCCTCCCCATACCATCCTTCTGGGTCATCCCAGGGCACCAGCCCCGAGAATCCTGCATCATGCATCAAACCTGGACTGGCGATTTGTTTCACATATGGTATTATATATGTTTCCATGCCATTCTCCCAAATCATCCCACCCTTGCCCTCTCCCTCAGGGTCCAAAAGACTGTTCTATACATCTGTGTCTGTTTTGCTGTACATGACTCTTCTTAACATCATTGAATTCTTTCTCAGATTTTGTTTTCTTCTAACATAACACTTATTAACAGATCAAGCAGCTAGGGTTCCCTCAAACACCTGAACCTTGCCTGTCTAGTTTATCTTTTATACTACTTTCAGAACTAGCTTTCTAAAACATATAGTTTTCTGAGTAAATTCAAAATACACCCTTTTATTTGTACACTCGAGTTTAAATTATACTCATATTTTATAAATATTCATGTATGCTATGATAATGAGTGATATGGTCTATATTAAATATATTTTATCATGTATACATCATGCATACATTTCAGTCATACTCAGCCATTCCCCCAAAGCAGTTTAATAGCAGTATCCTGACCCCTTAAACTATGTTATTTTAACCTCTCTGTATTCCATCAGTCAAAACTATATGGCTCTGTCCTAGTTGCACAATATTATAGGTGCCTTTTACTTAAATGTAATTTCCCCTCCAAGCCTTGTAATGACTTGAAATTTATTCAGATCTTTTGTCCATATCCTCAGAACTCATGAGTTATATCTCAATTACAGAATGTATTTAAATCCAAAATATTATATAATCTGTTTATAGCATTTGTGTCTCCCTCATTTTGTGTATTGTTTTGATCATATGATGGACACACTGTTTGATAAATAGTGAGAGCCCGTATTTTCATTGATATTTTCCCTTCTGATATTCGCAGTGCTCACTGTATGAAACATGCTTTGGATACTTTGTTTCTCCTTCATGTGTGATTAGTACACTCAAAGACAAAGTATTCAAGTCAGAAATACTTAAAAATATTTTATAGTGCCTGAAACAGCTAGGCAAACAGGAGACATGATAAACACCTCTTACATGGAAAGCATTTCTAGTTCTTATTTTTAGATGTCATTGTATTTGTCTAAACATTTCCACAAAAATATTTAGCACATTTTTAGAGAGGCAATAGTAATAGACAGGACTACACAGGGAGTCTAGTTTCTTCCAATAGGATTTGCATAATTAAACTTGATAGAGCAGTAAGGGAGGCAAATACATTTTACTTGAAGTGAAGACTTGTGGTCTTGTAGATTTCTGATTTGTAAAGCTCCTACTTGTTGATGTACAAAAAATAGAAAATTTTTTTCTTACTTTTTTTTATTTTCTGACTTACTCTTTTCCATGATGACCTGATGATTCTTTTTTCCTTCTAGTTCAAAGTATGGAAATATTTGTCTTTTATGTCAGTGTGAATGTAGAGAACATACTTTCCTCTGTCTTTTTTATACTTCAGTCTTTCTGTGTTATTTTCTATCAGAAAGTCACAGGCATCTAATTGGAATAATTACTAGTAACTATGGAAATGGGAGAGGGGACAGAAAAGTATGCATTGACTCTTGGAGGCTTTATTCCAGAGATTTTACATGTCATTTACATTCATAATCAGCTATCAGAGTGAAATGCAACTTTACTTTGTGACTAGAAGGAGAAATGGAAATGCTGTAGATCAGCATTAAAGACTAATATAAGAAATTATTTGAATCTATTAATAGCCTACAATTTATCTTTACTTTTTAATGAGAACACTAAGTTAAATTCTAAGAAAAATACTGATCTGAAGAAATAAAATGTTATTAGAAGTGCACAGCTGCAGGGACTTCCCTGGTGGCACAGTGGATAGGGACTCCCCTGCCAATGCAGGGGACACAGGTTCAATCCCTGGTCCAGGAAGACCCTACATGCCACGGAGCAACTAAAACTCTGCACCACAACTACTGAGCCTGTGCTCTAGAGCCTGAGAGCCACAACTCCTGAGCTTGTGTGCCTCAGCTACTGAAGCTCATCCTAGAGCCTCATGTCACAGTTACTGAGCTCCAGTGCTACAGCTATTGAATTTGAGATTCAATAGTGCCTAGAGCCTGTGTCCAAAACAAGAGAGAACACCACAATGAGAAGCCCGCATACCACAATGAAGAGTAGTCCCATTCACCGCAACTGGAGAAAGACAAGATGTAGCAATGAAGACCCAGTGCAACCAATAATAATAATAATATTAAAATAGAGAGCTATAATTCAACTTACCACAAAATGTAACTCATTACATCCTATGTGGTATCTGCTGATGCTCACAGTAATGTGGTTTCAGGTGCCAGAAAGTTATGTGCATAAACCACGTTATGTAAGAGCTGAGAAAGCATTTCAGGATGGATTATCTGTCTTTTATATTGAGGCTGGTATTGGGCAGGAATAATACATGTTGATATGATTATTCTGTATTCTTCATGAAGTACTCTCACTGACAGATATGGACACTGGAAATGTAACTGATTTTTTCTGTTTGTTGGCAAAGTTGGAGTTGAATTTCTCATTTTTTAAGGAATAATCTAGTTACAATTAATCTACACTGAGTATTGTAGGCAGAATTTGAGAGATGAGTTGAAGTATATTTATGTCTTCCTTGTGCTCACATAATTCAGGTGTTAGCCAAAAAACAGGAAGAGTTATATTGCTTCTCTGGCCTCTTTTTTCTGAGACTTAATTCTCCAGTTTCCAACAATTATGGATATGGTTTCTTGGACCTTGTCTTCTATTCATTAAAACAGAAGATGTGTTTATTCAAATTTTGGTCATCTGCGTGTTATAATATGGTCATTTGACCATAGGGTCAAAGGCCTAAAAATAAGATATTCATCTAATGCTCTCTTAAAGTGTTGACTTTTTTGTACTATCTGCCTTCTTTTCTAAACTCTCTAGTTATATATATATTTGCTTATTTGCTATCTCCATTCAATTAGGTCCATGGTAGTTCCTAAATATAAACTTTTAGAATTGCGCTCAAAAAATATTTTGCAAGAGTAAAGGCAGTGCATGTATTTGAGCCTTCTGACACATTTAGAGACAATTAGAGAAACCAATGTAGCATTTCATGCAAAGATGGGCACAATAAAAGACAGAAACAGTATGAACCTAACAGAAGCAGAAGATATTAAGAAGAGGTGACAATAATACACAGAAGAACTATCCAAAAAATATCTTAATGACCCAGATAACCACAAAGGTGTGATCACTCACCCAGGCCAGACATCTGGAATATGAAGTCAAGTGGGCCTTAGGAATCATCTCTACAAACAAAGCAAGTGGAAGTGATGGAATTCCAGCTGAGCTATTTTAAATCCTGAAAGATGATACTGTTAAAGTACTGCACTCAATATGCCAGGAAATTTGAAAACTCAGCAGTGTCCAGAAACTGGAAAAGGGCAGTTTTTATTCCAATCCCAAAGAGAGCCAATGCCAAAGAATGTTTAAACTACCACACAGTTGCACTCATCTCATATGCTAGCAAAGTAATGCTCAAAATTCTCCAAGCTAGGCTTCAACAGTACATGAACTGAGACTTCCAGATGTTCAGACTGGATTTAGAAAAGGCAGAGGAACTAGAGATCAAATTGCCAACATCTGCTGGCTCATGGAAAAAGCAAGAGGATTCCAGAAAAATATCTACCTTTGCTTTATTGATTACGCTATAGCCTGTGACTATGTGGATCATAACAAAATGTGGAAAATTCTGAAAGAGATGGGAATACCAGATCACCTGACCTGCCTCCTGAGAAATCTGTATGCAGGTCAAGAAGCAACAGTTAGAACCAGACATGGAACAACAGACTGGTCCGAGTTGGGTAAGGAGTATGCCAAGGCTGTATATTGTCACCCTGCTTATTTAACTTACATGCAGGGTACATCATGCAAAATATTGGACTGGATGAAGCACAAGATGAAATGAAGATTGCAGGGAGAAATATCAATAACCNCAGACTGGTCCGAGTTGGGTAAGGAGTATGCCAAGGCTGTATATTGTCACCCTGCTTATTTAACTTACATGCAGGGTACATCATGCAAAATATTGGACTGGATGAAGCACAAGATGAAATGAAGATTGCAGGGAGAAATATCAATAACCTCAGATATGCAGATGAAAATACACTTATGGCAGAAAGCTAAGAAGAACTAAAAATCTTCTTGATGAAAGTGAAAGAGAAGAGTGGAAAAAGTTGGTTTAAAACTAGCATTCTGACACATATATATGGAATTTAGAAAGATAGTAATGATGACCCTGTATGTGAGACAACAAAAGAGACACAGACATATAGAACAGACTTTTGGCCTCTGAGNGGCAGGAGGAGAAGGGGACGACAGAGGATGAGATGGTTGGATGGTATCACCAACTCAATGGAAGTGAATTTGAGCAAACTCAGGGAGACAGTGAGGGACCGGGAAGCCTGGCATGCTGCAGTCCATCTGAACAATAACAGCTTAGTAATCAGGGAGATATAAATTCAGACCACAATGAGATGCCATTTTACATCCACCAGATTGGCAAAAGTTTTAAAGTTGGAAAAGTTGGAGATCATGTGAATGAACAAGAATTCTTTACTCTCTTCCAGTAATGTATAATTGCTACAAACACTTTGGAAAACAATTTGGCATTATTTTCCAAAGCCAAACAAACCTACAGCCCAGTATTTCCATACCTGGTTGTACACCCAGGAGAAACTCTTACACATAAGCACTAGGGGACGTGTACAAGAACATTCATAGCAGCAATAAGTGTCCCCAAACTGGGAGGGTGGGGAGAGGGGAAATCTAATCGTAATTGGCAAGAATTATATTGTGATACAAATAGCACAACAGGAGATAATACATCAGTGAAAATGCAGGAACAAAACCACACACTGGAACATGGATGAATATTAGATATATGCATTATTTAAAGTTCCAGAAAACTACAGATAATAAACCATTTTACAAAAGGAAACAATTCTAACAACACTTGTTGTTTAAATATATTATTCTGGAACTTCCTTGGTGCTCCAGTGGTTAAGAATCCATCTGCCAATGCAGGAGACATAGGTTCAATCCCTGGTCCAAGAATATTCCGCATACTACCGGGCAGCTAAGGCTGTGCCCATGCTCTAGTGCCTGTGAGCCACAACTACTGAGCCTCAGCACCCTACAGCCCATGCTCCGCAACAAGAGAAGCCGCTGCAATGAGAAGCTTGCATATCGCAATTAGAGAATAGCCCCTGCTTGTGGCAACTAGAGAAAGTCCTCACACAGCAACAAAGACCCAGTGCAGCTAAAAATTAAATAAACATTTTAAAATAAATATATAGCATGCATATATGATCAAAGTATATAAAAACCCAAGCCAAGTAAAATGTAGGGTGGTGGTTACTTCATGAGAGAAGGCAAAGAGATGCGATAGGAAGCACTGTATAGGTAAGATGCAAGCTCCTCTTGATAGCCTATTTCTTAAGTTGAGTGATATGTCTGTGGGATTCATTAAATCGCACTCCATAGCCAGTCGTCTTGTTACATATAATCTTCTGTACATGGTAAATGTGTCTCATCTCTCACATCGTGATTGGTGCCTCCCATCCACCTAAAGATACCATGCTTTTGACTCACCAGTCCCCTTTGAAGGTTATTGATGTTCTCAAGCCATTTGGCCTAATGAAATAAGAGAATCTGTGGGGGTTTCCCTGGCGGCTCAGTGGTAAAGAATCTGCCTGCCAGTGCAGGAGACATAGGTTCGATCCCTGGTCCAGGAAGGTCTCACACGCCACAGAGCAACTAAGCCCGTGAGCCACAACCACTGAGCCTGTGCTCTAGAGCCCAGGAGCTGCAACTACTGAGCCTGCTTGCTGCAACAACGGAAGCCTGCAAACCGTAGAGCCCATGCTCTACAACAAGAGAGTAGCCCCTGTGCACCACAACTAAAGAAAATCCCGGGCAGCAACAAAGACCCAGCACAGCCAAAAATAAATAAAATCGTTTTTAAAAAGAGAGAGGGAATGAATATACACACATACGCCTTGGCCCACCCACACCCTGGCTCAGCCCTCTAAAATGATCTACTAGCTCAGCTGGTCAGAAGTACAGACTAGGAGAAGCCCAGTGATAAATCTCACCTCGCAGCCTCTTGCCACAGGCTCTCTCTGGTCTCCATTCAGACCTGACTCACTCCCCATGACCTCCTTTGGCTCCCAACCACCCTTCCAAAACTCGTTCATAGTAATCAAGGTCCTCATGACAGTCCAACTTCTGAGGTCAATGGCAGGCACTTCAGATCTCACATCTCCAAGTCATTAACAGAGGTAGGATTTGAGGCCTCAGGTAGTTAAATCTATTTCTTCCACTGCAAAATGGAAACACAGAAGTGACAATATCTTCTTCATAGTATTGTACTAAGAATGAGTGAGGTAAGGCACAGAAAATGCTTAATGCCAAAGTCTTTGACTGTGTGGATTACAACAAACTGGAAAATTCTTAAAGAGATGGGAATACCAGACCACCTGACCTCCCTCCTGAGAAATCTGTACGCAGGCCAAGAAGCAATATTTAGAACCGGACATGGAACAACAGACTGGTTCCAAATCAGGAAAGGAGTATGTCAAGATTGTATATTGTCACCCTGCTTATTTAACTTATATGCAGAGTATATTATGTAAAATGCTGGGCTGGATGAGGCACAAGCTGGCATCAAGATTGCCAGGAGAAATATCAGTAACTTCAGATACACAGATGACACCACCCTTATGGCAGAAAGGGAAGAACTAAAAAGTCTCTCAGTGAAAGTGAAAGAGGAGAGTGAAAAAGTTTGTTTAAAACTCAACATTCAAAAAACTAATATCATGGCATCTGGTCCCATCACCTCATGGCTAATAGACGGGGAAACAGTGACACGCTCCTTCAAAGAACAAGTGTCCAACCTAGACAGCATATTAAAAAGCAGAGACATTACTTTGCCAACAAAGGTCCGTCTAGTCAAACTTGTGGTTTTTCCAGTAGTCATGTATGGATGTGAGAGTTGGATTGTAAAGAAAGCTGAGTGCCGAAGAACTGATGCTTTTGAACTATGGTGTTGGAGAAGACTCTTGACAGTCCCTTGGACTGCAAGGAGATCCAACCAGTCACTCCTAAAGGGGATCAGTCCTGAATATTCATTGGAAGGACTGATGCTGAAGCTGAAACTCCAATACACTGGCCACCTGATGTAAAGAACTGACTCATTTGAAAAGACCCTGATGCTGGGAAAGATTGAAGGCAGAAGAAGGGGACAACAGAGGATGAGATGGTTGGGTGGCATCACTGACTCAATGGACATGAGTTTGAGCAAGCTCAGGGTGATGGACAGGGAAGCCTGGAGTGCTGCCGTCTATGGGGTCGCAAAGAGTCAGATACGACTGAGCCACTGAACTGAACAGTAAAAGTACCCTAAGTGTCTACCTCCCCACCTCATCTCAGTTAAACTGAGATTCCACAGGTAAATAGCCTAGCACAGAGTCTCCCATCACTATTCCTTACCTGTGCTCAGTCACGTCTGCCACCCCATGGACGGCAGCCCCTCCAGGCTCCTCTGTCTATGGAATCTTCCAGGCAAGAATACTGGAGTAGGTTGCCATTTCCTCCTCCTGGGGATCTATCTGACTCAAGAATCGAGTCTTCATCTCCTGTGTCTCCAGCATTGCAGACGGACTCTTTACCTCTCAGCTTCCTCAGACACCCCCTTCCTCATCTACAATACCCTATTTTGAAGGCCCGAAGTTGCAGGGTCTGGTGTATCAGCCGCCCCCTTATGGCCAGAAAGGGGAGTTACATGGTCCTCTCCTAGGAGCCTACAACCTGAACCTTAGGTGAGAACTAGCCACCCCCAGCACTCTTTCCTCCTATCTGCCAGCTTGCACACACAAAAAAGCATCTAGTTGGCAGAGGAAGTCTTCCCAGATCTCCAAATGTCTCAACAAAATCCCCTCAGTAGGGACAGAGATCTTCCCAGGAGGCAAGAGGAATTCTACGCTGGACAGGTCATTTAACCTTCCAGAGCCAGTTTCTTCTTTGCAAAATGGGGATAAAACCGATCTAACTGGGATCTTGTGAGAGTTGAATAAGATCCTGTATTTAAAACCCTCAGTTCAGTTCAGTTCAGTCGCTCAGTCGTGTCCAACTCTTTGCGACCCCATGAATTGCAGCACGCCAGGCCTCCCTGTTCATCACCATCTCTCGAAGTTCACTCAGACTCATGCCCATCGAGTCCGTGATGCCATCCAGCTATCTCATCTTCAGTCGTCCCCTTCTCCTCCTGCCCCCAATCCCTCCCAGCATCAGAGTCTTTTCCAATGAGTCAACTCTTCGCATGAGGTGGCCAACGTACTGGAGTTTCAGCTTTATCATCATTCCTTCCAAAGAAATCCCAGGGTTGATCTCCTTCAGAATGGACTGGTTGGATCTCCTTGCAGTCCAAGGGACTCTCAAGAGTCTTCTCCAACACCACACTTCAAAAGCATCNAACGTACTGGAGTTTCAGCTTTATCATCATTCCTTCCAAAGAAATCCCAGGGTTGATCTCCTTCAGAATGGACTGGTTGGATCTCCTTGCAGTCCAAGGGACTCTCAAGAGTCTTCTCCAACACCACACTTCAAAAGCATCAATTCTTCAGTGCTCAGCCTTCTTGACAGTCCAACTCTCACATCCATACATGACCACAGGAAAAACCATAGCCTTGACTAGAAATGTCTCTGCTTTTGAATATACTATCTAGGTTGGTCAAAACTTTTCTTTCAAGGAGTAAGCGTCTTCTAATTTCATGGCTGCAAATCACCATCTGCAGTGATTTTGGAGCCCAAAAAGATAAAGTCTGACACTGTTTCCACTGTTTCCCCATCTATTTCCCATGAAATGATGGGACCGGATGCCCTGATCTTTGTTTTCTGAATGTTGAGCTTTAAGCCAAATTTTCACTCTCCTCTTTCACTTTCACCAAGAGGCTTTTTAGTTCCTCTTCACTTTCTGCCATAAGGTGGTGTCATCTGCATATCTGAGGTGATTGGTATTTCTCCCGGCAATCTTGATTCCAGCTTGTGTTTCTTCCAGTCCAGCGTTTCTCTTTAAAACCCTAGCCTCAGATAAAACTCTAATTCAAAAAGATACATGTACCCCTATGTTCATACCAGCACTATTTACAATAGCCAGGACATGGAAAAAGCTAAATGTCCATCAAAGATAAATGGATAAAAATGGTGGCACTGGAGGTAAAGAACCCACCTGTGAATGCAGGAGATGCAGGTTCGATCCCTGGCTCAGGAAGTTCCCTGGAGGAGGGCATGGCAACCCACTCCAGTATTCTTGCCTGAAGAATCTCATGGAAAGAGGAACCAGCCCAGCACAGTGATACATGTATACAATAGAATACTCCTCAGCCACAGAAAAAGAATGAAATAATGCCATCTGCAGCAACATGGATGCAACTAGAAATTAGCAGACTAAGTGAAGTTAATCAGAAAGAGGAAGACAAACACCATATGGTATCACTTTTATGTGGAAGCTAAAACATGACACAGATGACCCTATCTATGAAACAGAATATAGATAACAGACTGGTGATTGCCAAGGGGGAAGGGGTTAGGGGAGGAATGAAGTGGGAGGTTGGGGTTAGCTGATGTAAACTTTAATAGACAGAATGGATAAACAACAAGGTCCTACTATATAGAACATAGACCCATATTCAATGTCCCATGATAGGCCAAATGGAAAAGAATATTTTTAAAAGAACATATATATATATATATGTATATATATATATATATATATATATATGCATATATGTGTGTGTGTCATGTCCAACTCTTTGC